>LPNX010018620.1:23051-250642 GCA_001517045.1 Pseudotsuga menziesii | reverse complement strand
ATATATATATATATATATATATATATACACATATACACATATATATAGATAGATCGATAGATACATACATACATACATATAGAGATAACCATGTAGGGAGGTTAGCTCATATTCTACATACATAGTATCAAAGTATGCATATCTCTTTTAAGACATGTAATGTACCTTTTATTCTAATTAATTGAGATTCTAGTGTTTTGATAATTTTTTGAGTTCTTAACAACTGCAGTGCACTCATCCAAGAGGCCCCCGTATTGCGAGTCACACTAGCAGTGTTAGAATTGTAGGACTGGTGTTCAAGTGTATTTGGTATTTTTACATGTATTTAGAGCTTATATCAGGTTTGATTGATGTTTCATGTTTCATTCTTGATATATCTCAAAGAGAATGCTTAGCATGTTTCTAATTTTATTATAGATTCATTTTAAATATATCACTCAACATATTATAAGTCTGTTGCATATTCATATTTCATTTATAACTCAAATTTATAGAGGATGATTGGTGTTGTGAATTCAACTTTGAGCCTATAGAATTAGTAATGGATTATTGTGTTTTCATTGCATGTCTTTAGGAATTTTATAGAGGATCCTCAGTTGACTAGCATTTCTATAATTTGAAATATTATAAACATGAAAATTCCATAAAACATCTTATAGATCATAGGGCCTAGACCTATAATATTTCACTTGCTTTCTTTATTTTTATGCACACTGTGATGAGAAAAATTCTTTGAATGGAAACACAGAAATATCAATTGCTTCCTTGACACCTTGACACCTTGACAATTCGAGTAATTTGTGAAAGACATTGTTTGATTATAAAGCTCAGGTGTTGGGATATCCTACGTGATTCGATAGTGTATGTTGATTGTTGTCTAGAGGTTGTAGTTAAATTTTTTTGTTGTGTGCATCTTTAACATCAATACCATATATCTTAAATCCTTGAGAGGTGAATATTGGTATATACATAGTGAATTCATCCAATCTATCTAGATTTCCTTTGAGAATCTTTGTTAAGTGTGATTAATTAGGTTTAGTTTTGCATATATTTTGCAGATCACCTTTCTAGTTTACTGACCCTGGTTGATAATTTATGTGATGTTAAATAAGAATTTATTTTACCCAACACCATTTGCATGTGTAGCCTATGATTTGAATTCCCTTTCAATTCAAAGTCTATTCTCTGAATCTCTACCCACATACCTAAGATTAATGTGAAACCTGACTTCATAAGTTTTGTACCTCTCCACACCATCATCCAGCTTTCCATATGGACCATCAACCTGGTGCGGTTTTTGTGATCCATCGCAGATACCTAATATCTACATGTTGGATACCACTACGCGTTTTAATCTCACTAAAATGTGGATTCATCGATTTATACTTGTGTGAGGATTGTTTGTGTGTTCTAGTCCATACTTCTGATTTTTTTTCTTTCTTGTCTAGCTCAATTGGGATTCACCATTCTTGGTATTTAGTTGAGGAAGAGGTGAACGACTGGGTTTACAATCTTCCCATAATATGTAAAATCAGAAAATCTAGAATGGTTTTTTTGAATTGTTATATTTAGTACAGTTGAATCCCTTAAACCCTTTGTATTTTTAGTTGACGTAGATATATGATATCTTGAGAGGTTTCGTATGAAAATTCCTAATCTATTCAAGCCTTGGATCATTTCTTGTTGAATGTGACTACCTATGGTGATATGTGATTTTATGGTTAAGAATTTTGAACCCATGGTTGTGGTTGTATTTGGTTGTGAGTAGAGATAGTGGCATACAACCTATTCGAGATTGCTTGCAAGTGAAACCTCAATGGGTGTGAGGGTGTTGCATTGAGAGAATATGTGTATCTCTAAGGATGGTGCGTGGGAATGGTTTTATCCTTCATTTTGTGGTAGTTATTGTAGAATTTTCCCTCAACTCTACTTTTTGAACTACTAGGGATTCAATTTTTTCCTCTTCTTATGAAAACCTGTCCATTTCTATTGTGCATGGATATTTATGGAAATGAAGAAATTGCATGGATGGTATTACTGGCATGCTCAACAGACACATTTTGAAGCTTCAGTTTGAAATATGTGCATCATTCCTCTATTTTTTTTAATGTTGTGCAAGTGGATTTTAATACCTTATTCCAGTTATAAGGAGAATACTCATATATTCAAGAACAAAATTGAGAAATATTGTTCCTAGTTGATCAACTCTCTTGAAACAAAAGATCAATAAAGTAGTGTAGTTGTTCCACATGAAATCATTAATGCATGTTCTAGTTATTTCTATTGAAATTGATTATTCTGTCTCATTGGCTGAGAAAGTCTAGGAGTATCTAAAGGATCCAAGCAAGTTTGTAGTTGTTGTTTCCCTAGGTCCTAGTTGTACTAAAGTTGTGCCTATTGTAGCTTCTCCAAAAGAAGAGGAAATTAAAATAGTGCTAGAAGAAGAGTCTGGAGAGGATACATGTTTCATTATTTTTAATATCTTGCACAATATGAATCATTAGAGATTCTATATAATTTTATTCTTATGTTTTGTTGTTGTTGAATTTTATAAAGGATTAGACTATTATAATTTGTTAAAGCATGTGTATATGTCTAGTAAGATGTTTTGCAACTGAAGATAATGTTATATTGCATTGCATATTATGATTTATACTAACTGCTATTCATGGGAGAATCCCATCTCTATGTGTTGTTCAGGAAAACACACCCTTATAACCTAGGGTCTATGGGGTTACCAACTTACTAAATTAACTTCTAGACAATCAACCATTTTAGAATCTGAAATAGAAATATGAAGAAATTAGGCATAGTTTATTTATGATGTTTGATCCTAGCTTTTATTCTTCTCTTCAAATTGGTTCCACAGCTTCCAGGGTATCTCCAATCACCTGCAAAGAACAAGATATTTCTAGCAATATCTTATATATTATATGAATAATTAATGAAATGACATGTTGATGTATTTGTAACTTCGAAATGTATTCAATTGTATATCTTATGTACTGTACCTCAATGTTTATTCTGGTAAGTAACTATAATCTAATTGAGTCATGTCATGCCTCAATGTTCCGATTGGGATATTCAATAATGTAAACAAGTCATGCAAATTCATTGAGGTTAAGCCTCCATTGTAATTTGGGGCAATAGTCCCCACAGTTGTGTCAAGGTTAACCCTCCTTGTTAATCAGAGGGAAAATTCCCCACAGTTGTGGGGCACTAGGGTTATTAGACTCTCCTAGAGATGTCGGCTCTAGTAAGTAATTGTTAAGTGGGGCTGACATGTTAAAGTGTACATTAATATAAGAATATAAATAGAGAGTGAGCCTCTCTATTTATCACACACACACACACACTCATTGGGGCACATGAGTGAGAGAGAAGTAGCTCTCTCTAGTGAGAGAGAGAGAGAGAAGCTGTGGAGATCATCTTTATGTTTTTGGGTTTTACTGCTGCCATTGGTGCTCATTCTATCTTTGAGGAAGTTGCGGGGTTTTATCCTTTATGGTTTCCTCGAGGAAAATTCTTTGTGTCTATTGTCTCTTGTGTTTATTGTTGTGCATGTTATTCTCTCAGTTAAAAGATCCTAAGATAATGCTAACTTGAATGATAAAAATATAACATGGTATCAGAGCTAACCTGGGAAGAAGACATTGTGCAGCTGCATAATCTAGTGCTTCTTAATTTTTGGGTCTCTCTCCACAATCCATCAACAAAAGTATGCTAGGATGACTCTTCATTGAAGGGTGCATCTTTCTGTCAAAGAAGAATTCGATTCCAGGCATTTTCAATTTTTGGTGCAGGAAATTAGGGCTTCTTAGAGAAGTGGAATTTTTGAGTGAGCCCAGCATAGGATTTCGCTCCTCATCAAAATCAAATTTTAGAGACTTGGGTCGATATTTTTGGTTGGGTGTAACTCTGGAAAAGTCAAACCCTAGTTTGACGCAAGCTAGAAAAACCCTAAAATACTAAAACTGATAGGTTTTGGTACATTCGCTATGTCTTGGGATTGGAGAAGGTTCAGGAGAGAAAGCGTTCACAGGAAAAATATAAAATCCTAATTTACACTTTGTCCAAAATTCAGCCTCATATTCGCTATATTCTAGGAGATATGGTCCTTCCAAGTTAGGGTTCCAGCCTCTTCTAGGATTCATCCCTAAACAGGACACCTGGGGAGAATTGACATATCTTGGGCTACAAAGGTCCAAATTAAATTTTGGAAGATGTTACAAAAAGGGCACAGACTTTAATTTCTGTGGTCCAAGTTTCATACCCAGAAGATGAAATAGTGACACATGGAAGTCCCTACAACTTTGCTATGCTGAACAGTCCTGAAACAGGTCACCTTGGGAAAACACTCATAAGTCCCAATTGGCAAAACCAATTCTGATGAAACCTATGGTTTTGGAACAGAGACATGAGATTATACCTCAGTGTGAAGTTTCAAACATAGAGGATTAGTAATTACAGAGATACTATAGAAACAATATCAGGAATTTCTGCAGAAGAAATTGGTAAACTAGGGCTTCCTGTTCCGGGAGCTTCCCTCCACTATTTTAAGAAAAGGAGTACATTGGACAGCTCACCTTAAAGAGATCTATATTTATATCCAATCATATCTAAAATATTCCAATTTTTGAAAATTAGGGTTTCTTTGACAAACCCTAGATCAGCCAGCTCTGGAACCAGGATGGACACCTCAAATCGGTAAGATCTAATCTTTTGCTATTTTCATTTGAGGTTCTCATTTCAAAGTGATCTATCACATCAGATTGATGACAACCTTGGTGAAGTTGAAAAATTCCAAGCTTGGAAGTATATGATCTCTCTAAAGAAATGAATTGGAAACCTACATAAGTAAAGAGGTTCCAGTTCTAGAGGGAGATGAGGCTAAAATCCTTACACAAGAAGAACTTGGTCAAGGCTAAGAAGATCATTGCTGATTCAGTCACAGATCAACTTGTACCACAAGTGTCTTCCCTAAATAAACCGAAGATGTTTGATTCCTTAGCCAAGCTATTTGAAGGGAAGAACATAAATCATAAGATGACTTTGAGAAAACAGTTGAAGAATGTGAAGATCCAGAATGCGGAGACCATACAGTCATACTTTACAAGGGTCACTCAAATCAAAGAAAAACTTGAAGTGGTAGAAGAAGATGTGGAGAATGAAAAAGTTGTGATAACCACCTTGAATGGTCTCCCAGTATCATGGGATTCATTCATGCGAGGAATGTGTGCTAGAAGGAAGTGATTACTTTTAGCAGACTCTAGGAAGAGCACACACAAGAAGAAGAAGCTTGACTCATAATAAGATAAGAGATTATGGGAGCAACTGAAGATCAAGCTCTCACCATCCAAAGAAGATCCCTCAAGCAATGAGGAATACGAAGGACTCAATTCTTTAAGAAACTATTATCCATCTTAGCATTTGGATAAGAAATGATGAATGAAGAAGATGATGAAGCTAAAGGCTCAAGAAGGAGTCTACCCACGAAACAAATAAAGATAAGTATTCAATTGTCATTTCATGATATTGTTTTTGTTATGCATTTGTTTATATTCAGTTGATGTATTATGCATGATCAAATGTTTGCATTAATGAAAGTATACTACTAATATGCATGAGATGGGTAAGTAGCTCATGGTGCTACACAAATATCCATTACTACTTATCTAGAATAAAACTTCTTTCCTGACATATTGTATTAGTACACAATCTCAATGTTGTCCTGGTAGAGATGGAAGGCATCTAGAAAGTTTCTATGAGATATGGATGAATCTTGTATTGGCTAAAATAGTTGCATGATCATATATTTATGCATAAGAATTTTCCATTATGAATATGCCTTATGAAATATTTCTAACCATACAACTAATGCATTTGACTTGTAGGAAAGATTGCGTACATAATCACCTACAAAAAAAGAAGGATGAGACTTGTTCCGAAGAACAAGTAACGACAGATAAAGAATAATATGATGAATGCAGCAACATCATTGATGCAGAACCTTCCAGCTATGAAGAAGTAACCAAGAAGAAAGGGAAGACCAGTTCAAGAAGAATGATGTCTAGGATGCAGTATCGATACATGAAGGGAAGTTCATAGTTCCATCATGCAGTAGATGTAAACATCGTGGGATACAAGGACATATTCGTAACACGAGGCTTCTCATGAAAAGAAGGCATAGACTACAAAGAGAGAGTTGCAGCCACTAGAAATACACATGGTAGGCAGAATCATGTGTGCAAATGAAAGAAGGCCTTGTACGAGCTCAAAAGACACCCATGGGATAATACATACATGAGGAGCTTGATGAAGATATGAACCTTTGCTACAAGGTTGATAGAGGATGACAAGCTCACAGATGGGTGTGAGAAGAATTTTGGAAAAAGTTCAAGATAGAGGATCTTGGTATCTAGTGATCCTAGATGGATACATAGAATATTAGTAGCAGAGGAAGCTACTTGTCACTACGGTACAAAATTTTTCAGTGCATAGATTACGAAAGACAGAGCGAGAATGATGCTCCGCTTCAGAGGGAGTGACTAAAGAAGATCCCGAGGTTCGACATGGTACAACAGGATGGATAGCTTACTGATGAATCTAGGATTTACTGAGAGTAAAGAGGATTCCAACCTTCACTTCAAGGTTGAGGGTAGAATACTAATGCTCCTGTTATATGTCGATGACATATTCCTGACAGAAAAGAGGAACTCATTAAAGTTGCAAAAATGAGACTTGCTACCAAGTTCGAGATGAAGGAATTGGGGATGATGCAATACGTTCTAGGAATGAATATGTGGACAAGGGAAGTATGCAGAAGATATCTTGAAGAGGTTCAGGATGATGGACTGCAAGGCCATGACCACACCTATGGCATCGAACTTGAAGCTATTGAGTGTTGCTTCATCATAGTCGGTTGATGCCACAATGTATCATCAGATGATTTATTCCTTGATGTACCTAACAAATACAAGACCAGATATTTGCTTTGTTGTGAACACATTGAGACATGTTCACCTGATCGTTGCAAAGCATGCAGTGAGGTACCTGAAGGGTACAGTTGATTATGGGATCAAGTATGAGGTGAATCAGAAGATTAACCTAGAGGGTTATGAGGATTCGTATTGGGCAGGTAGTTCCATTGATAGGAAGAGCACTTCGAGGTGCTACTTCAGTATGGGATCAAGTGTGATCTCTTGGTTTGGCAAGATGGAGTCTTGCATGGCACTGAGTACAACTGAGGAAAAAGATGTTGCCACTTGCTATTTGGGAGGTAGTATGTTTCTTTTGAAAACTACTATTTGATTTGGTTGATTTAACTTGCATTTTTGTATGATGCAAAGAGGAGCAGTGATCCAGATCGAGATCTCTTGAAAGAGGGATTTCTAGCATAGATGATGAGTCAGGTTGTCTGAGCATAAATCCTGGCAAAGCTCGTAGGTTGCTCAGATGTAAACGGTTTTGTAGGTTGTCCTCGGATGTAATCGGTCCTAGAAAATCTTGCAGGTTATCCTTGGATGTAATCAGCCCTGATGTGATTCTATGCTAGAAATGGCCAAAGTGAAGTTCGAGTACTTCAGGGAGAAGCTTGGTGTTCTCCAGATCGAGGTTCCCTCTAAGGGGAAATGATGAGACCTAGAGCCATTCTGACATGGTGAGAAGATTAGGTTCCTTCCATGGTTAGATGTAAGGGCTGAGCCATTATGTCATGGTGAGAGGATTGGTTCCTTCCATGTTAGATGTGAGTGCTGATCCATTCTGATGTGACTATAGGATTGGTTCCTACATGATCAGATATAAGTGTTGAATGCCATTCTTTGAATGGAGGCACCTGGTTAGTTACCAATAACACTCAAATTGGTGCTGAGTTTCCATTCTCTAGGAGAATGGAGGCACCTAGTCAGTTACCAGGAATACTCAGTCTGGGAATGAGGGCCATTCTGATATGACTATGGGATGTAGTCTTACATGATCAGATATGAGTGCATGGCCATTCTGATGTGATTGAGGGATGTGTTCCCACTTGATTAGATATAAGGGTTGTTTCGATTCTCTAGGAGAATGGAGGCACCTGGTCAGTTACCAAGAATCCTCAATCTGGGACTAAGAGCCCTTTCGATGCAGTTTTTTTGAACATGGTCAGATGTAAGTGCAGATCCATTTTGATGCGGTGTTTTCAAACATGGTCAGATGTAAGTGAAAATCACTTCTGATGTGGTGTTTTCAAACATGGTCGGATGTAAGTGCAGAGCCCTTCCAATGCGATGTTTTCAAACATGGTCGGATGTAAGTGCAGAGCCCTTCTGATGCGGTGTGTTTGCACATGGTCAGGTATAAGTGCTGAGCCATTCTAGCGTGATGTGTTTACACATGGTCAAATGTGAGTGCTGTGCCTTTCTAACAAGATGAGGTCATATGTGAGTGCTAGGTGTGCCTTTATAACAAGATGAGTTTAGATGTAAGAGCTGGGTGGGCCATTCTGACTTAGGGTCAGATATAAGTGCTGAATAACTACATGAAGGGTAGGCCTACAACCAGCATGAAAAAGAGATGGCTCTGTAGAACTTCCTGTGATGAGAAGAATGAAGAGATAGCACCATTTGATTGAGATAGCAGAAGCAGTAATGATGATGATGATTCAATGATGATCCAACTTTGATGATGATCTAGATCAAGTAATGATCCAGACTTGATGATGATCCAGTAGTGATGATCTAGATCAAGTGATGATCCAGACTTGATGATGATCCAGCAATGACGATCTAGATCAAGTGATGATCTAGACTTGATGATGATCCAGCAGTGACGATCTAGATCAAGTGATGATCTAGACTTGATGATGATCTAGTAGTGACGATCCAAATCAAGTGATGATCCAGTGATGAACCAGATCCAGTGATGATCCAGACTTGATGAAGATGACTTGACAATGAAGATAACTTGACAATGAAGATGACTTGAAGATGAAGATGACTTGAAGAAGAAGATGACTTGATGATGATCCAGATGATACAGAGAAGAAGACTTGTGCTGATAAATTGTGTTGAGAGGATACCTTCCTAGTTAAGACGGGTGTTGATGTATTTGTAACTTCAGAATGTATTCACTTGTCTTATGTATTGTACCCCAATGTTTATTCCGGGAAGTATTTATAATGTAATTGAGTCATGTCATTCCCTAATGTTTTGATCGAGAGATTCAATAATGTAAATTAGTCATGTAAAGTCATTGAGGTTAATCCTCCATTGTAATTCGGGGCAATAGTCCCCACAGTTGTGTCAAGGTTAACCCTCCTTGTTAATTGGAGGGCAAAGTCCCCACAGTTGTGGGGCACTAGGGTTATTAGACTCCCCTATAGATGTCGACTCTAGTAAGTAATTGTTAAGTGGGGCCAACATGTTAAAGTAGACATTAATTGAATGGAAGAATATAAATAGAGAGTGAGCCTCTCTATTTATCACACACACACTCACTCATTGGGGCACATGAGTGAGAGAGAAGTAGCTCTCTCAAGTGGGAGAGATAGAGAGAAGCTGTGGAGATCATCTTTATGTTTTTGGGTTTTACTGCTACCATTGGTGCTCATTCTATCTCTGAGGAAGTTACAGGGTTTTCTCCTTTATGGTTTCCCCGAGGAAAATTATTTGTGTCTCTTGTTTCTTGCATTTATTACTGTGCATGCTATTCTCTCAGTTAAAATATCCTAAGATAATGCTAGATTGAATGATAAAAATATAACATGACATACTTATAATGAAGCAATAAGATAATTCAGAAATCACAATATATAAGAGTGGAAAGACAGAATATTGGAAGAAGAAATTTCTTTATTGATAAACAATTGAGGTTAGATTAAAACCCAACATCTAAGACAAGTGCTCCTATACTAACCAAGGACACTAAGTTCTTCTCCTCCAAGATATCTGAAGGAAAACAAATAGCATAACTTTTCTCTCTAAATCATGATTGATTAGCCTCAACCCCTACCCTCTATTTATACACAAGGAAAGAGAGAGGTTATGAAGGTTGAGATGGTTAAAGAAGTTGGGATAGTTATGATTAAGGGCCCAACTGTAATCGACTAATCATTTTTATATTTTTAAACTTTGGATTAAGGCATACACAACTATTAATACTGAAAATTCACGTATGATACATGACTTGCTTTAAGGAAACCTGCAGGTGCAAGCCCTAATGATGTATACGCGAGTTGCAATGCACATACTCACATATGATGCATGGGTTTCTATGGTAATAGTCATGTATTCAACCTAATGTCCATACAAAAAGTAAATCCAACTGATAAAGTAATGATGTATCGAAGGTCATGCCCATCTATAATATTTTGGCTACTTTAATCCACTCTGTCATTTTGTGTGCCGACACATTGGATGTCAGTACTCGGATGGAGAAGTGCTATTTTACATGATAATAGATGCCCCCTAATGTGTGAGGTCAGAGGGAAAAATGGATGAAATACATTACAATATTTTAATCTTGGAGAACTCAGTTACTAAGGCAGCAGGGAGGTACCTAAAACAAATACATATCAAAGTCGTATACAAAATCATATCCGAGGATTCCGTGTTCAATAACGAGGAACACTAGATGCTTTACAATATTTAATTACATCATATGATACGGGTAACAAGACCATGTATATTACAAAGGTTGATCGAAGCCACAATAAACAATGATGAGTCTTCAAAATTTGGAAGCGGTGTAGTTGAATATAACATAATATTGTGCAACTTAGGTTATAGAGGTGAACAGAAGGTATTCATCCAAATACAAAGGAACCAGTACAATCCCTACCATGTGAATAGATGTGCTGAAGTTGAACATGGGAGGACCTCAAGAAGATGTCAGTAAATGTGTGATGATGACAACTGAAGCAAAGGATTTCACCAATAATGGTAGTGACTCTTAAGGTACCATCATCAAAACTCTAGGTCTTCATCTTTAGGGGATCCTGATGAGAAACTATGATGTGAGGAGGAAAGAAATCAATTTTTCAACAAATCACAAGAGGAAACTAGATATGGGAAGGTAGACACAAGTAATTTTCAAATAGGATAATGCTGGGAATTAGGATACTAATTAGATGAAGGGATAAATTTTTGAATAGTGAGCACACCACAGAGATGACCCAAGGAAGATTTTAAATTGTAGATAGGAAAACAAGATTTATCTGTCATGTAGGAGACATGATCATATTCCCCATGTATAATGGACAAGTGGAGCAGTAAAAACTCAAAGTAATAGCTGAGCTGAAAGTGTAAATTGAGACATGAGTATCGAAAAGTTTAGAGAATTCTATGTTCAAGGATGACAAGATGCCACTATTTATAACCCAAAGAGAGTAATTATTCCTTATATTTCCTGTTAAATTTTAACGAGTCTAGGAAAGTTAACTCGAGTCTCTCTTCATTTTTTACAAGCTTGAAGAGGGGAGAGAACACTAGTACAAAATGGGAAATTAATGACCAAAAAAATGACTAAAATCAGGCTATAAACGACTATTTTTTATTCGACAACTAATAGTAGCAAATTTCCACTATCTTATAGCTAGTTGTATTTCACTTAGTCATTAATATCTTGACTTATTAGTCATTGATTTAGTCATTGATATTCAATGATTCAGTCATTAATAGTCAATGATTTAGTCATTAATTTAGTCACGGATTTGGTCACTGATTTAGTAACTGATTGTAGCAATTAATGACCAAATATATGACTAAATAAACTACTAGATGATAACATATTAATGACTAAGCTAAATACGACTAAACATAAGTTGCGTTATAAGATACATGAAATTAGCTACTAATAGTTGTATATATGTGAATTTAGTCGTTTTCGTAGTCACAAATTTATGATAGGGTATGGAGGAATCGAACCACCAACCTCCTACCTATAATTAGGCAGGTGCTCTACCATTGAGCTAACACCCTTTCACAAGTTGTTATTTCTTGATAATGATGATATTCAAACAAATTTTGCATCATTCAAACATACAAAGTAATGATTATCAAGTTACTATAGATCCATAATAGCTTACCCTGTACTAGTCCTTCAAGTCGTTTGTGCACTTAATAAATGCATTTGAAATACTTGAAGGACTATTACAAGGTAAGCCATTATGTATCTATATTAACTTGACAATAATTATTTTGTATGTTAATTCATCACATTCTACACAAACAAATATTTTCAATGATAACCAATCCAAGCATTAGTGTGTTTGACAATCCAATCTCCCCCTTGAGTAAACAATTTAATTGTAATGTTATATCTACTCTCCATGCAATGATCAAGTTTTTAAACTTCCAAGCTATCTCCAACAATGTATTTCAACCAAAATCCAACATATACAAAAATTATATAAGAATACTCACAGAAAATATTGGCATGCTTCTGTTATTTGAGTGCCACTCTAAATAAGATTTCTTAAAATCAAATGATACTAACATAACTATTTTCAAATCCAACATATATAACAAAAAAATGTAGAAGAAATACTTCAAAGAAGACCAGGGGAAGATATTGGATTGCTTGTACTATTTTAGTGCCACTATAAGCAAGATTTCTTGCAATGAAATGATATGAATAAGATTGATTTCATCTCACAACCAAAAACGTTTTCATAAGATCATAACCATCAATGTTATGAAGTTTTTGTGGGGAGTGATTTTCCTATATAAAGGGATTGATGTCACAATTATCTATAGGAAGAAAGGTAAGTACATCCAAGGTCAAGAGATTCCATGCCCAAAAATGTCTTGAATTAACCCCACAACCATTTCCCACTCAAAGTTATGTTGGCAAAGGAAATGCACCATTCACAAGGATAACGTGGGATTGTATTTTATGCCTGAAACATTTTTCAATAATGTGTTGGTTGGTTGAAGCATTTCTTCAAACACATTGATTGGTTGCATGGGAGGCTACATTCTTAATCAATACAGGCAAAGTTTCTTCCTCCATGAGATTGCTTGCTTGCTGGGTTGTATTGTAGGCATTATGCGCTATGATTTCTCCCCATGAAATCAATTTCTTAATGGTTTACTTGCAGAAATTATGGCAATGATTTTACCCCATGAAAATATCTTTCTCGTACAAGAAAACACACAGTCATTAATTCCCAAGAACAAAACTGATGAAATGAATTTCTTCGAGTAAGAAAAGCCATGAATTTGGCATATTCCTAGCCTAATATGAACCCAAAACTTGTTATGAAACAATTTTCCAAAGTAATGCAACAACAATTATCATATTCTTTTGTTCAAATCAAATCAAATTTTCAAAGTGGTACAACGCTTAATATGTTCCATTACCAATTGGTTTACTAATTAGAAGTCCTTCTTCATAGACCTTCCTCATGAAACCATAAACACTTGGAAAAGTAACGTGTTACAAAAAATAACTCATTACTAACCATCATACAAACATAAAATCCAACAATAGTGAAGTAGAAGGACAACATTATGAAAAAGTCAAGGAGCTGTCCAAGTCTATTCATATCTCTGTTGAGAACCTGTTCTCCATTTCCACCAGGCCACTTTACCCTCAAACAAATCAATCTGGTTTAGTCCAACATCTCTTCCCTTTTCGACCTGTTGCAATGTCAAATTTACAGGTTCATTCTTAACAAAGGAAAATGTGCATAAATGGAAAGGAAAACAATAAAGTATTACAGATAAACAACTACCTGAATGTATTCATGATGAGTGATGTTTCCCTATCGTAAAGTTGAATTGAACCCTGCATTTGCATGATGTGTCAGTAACACATATTTAATAGGCATATTTTTGCTAGACTGCCTATTTTTCATGTATGCATTTTCTTGCAAACTCTGATACAACATTTTGCTAGCACCGGTGTATTTCCTCCAATCCTTGGCAAAAGATATCCAGCATTAACTACTAACAACGCATTTTTATCAAAGCATGGGATCAATGACTTTCTTGCAGATAATTATTGTAGAATTCATTGTGACATCAGAATCTGAACCTTTAATCCTCTCAATGTCCATATATTAATGAATAGTGTTGTTTGATTTGTCTTAACCTATTTATTTATTGTGTCTAATTTTGGAATTGTTTCGTTATTTTCTCCCCATTTTTAAGAAATGCTGGATAGTTCTTGTATTTCTAATTTCTTTTGTACATGCTAGCTCCATGTATAGAATGGAAGGATTAAAAGGAACAAAGATTTCCACTAGTTCATATAAGAAAATCTATATAGGACTACTAAAATAATGCTTTAGCTAAATGCCGTAGATTCATATGAAGTGAAGCATATGTTTCATTGAAACATCTCTATGTATGTGACATCAAAACCATGAAGCTCTACTCCCAATGTCCTTATATATGAGAATAGTTATGTTTGATTTTCCTTGAACTACTTCTTTAATGTGTCAATAGGCTCTTGAGAGTTTGATGACTTTTGATCTCTTAATTTGAGACTTAGTGTCAAGAATTTTAGGTTGATTTTGGTATATTGTAATTTAATTTCTAGATTACTACTTGATTAATATTTAAATTGTTATCTATATTAACATGTAAGAGTGCATGGCACCCTTGTCCCCCTGCACCTTCACAACCAATTCGAATCATTGCATCTCTCTCTGTCCCATTGGCTGCGTTTGCCCACTAGTATATCTCACTCTTTCTTTCACACACACACACACACACACACACACACACACATCTAGTGTGATGAATGTAATATGAATTTTGTATGGAACAATTCAATTCTTGAATATAAAATTCTTTGCAAATTCCATATAATCTAAAATTCAATTCTTGCTAGCTCCATATAATATACAATAATGGACTGTTAATCCTTTGAAATCTATATTCATTACATTGCATTTAGGAAAAAATAAGATTCAAAATTTATTATATAAAATTTTACATTTAAAGATTCCCCTCATGATAGTAAACCTTATGGACACAGAACTATACCTTTCTCATTGTAAGGAAAATTTGTGAGAAGTGAAGTCTTATTGTTGCCTTGATTTGGTGGAAGAGCATGCCCAGAAACTAGGATATTGTCTTCACATAAACAAACAAGATAGTAACATATCTAGAATGTTTCCAGATTGACAACATTTCAATATGATGTGCATTTGACTTTGATTATGTACCCAAGATTTACTCACCTGAGACGCATGATGTACCCAAATTACTCTACTACAGTGTTGCACACTGTGGTTCTTTTGTAGGTGAATAATGGAAATTATTTCAATATGATGTTCATTTGAATTCGATTATGTACCCAATATTTACTCACCTAAGATGCTTGATGTACCCAAATTACTCTGCTGCAGTGTTGCACATTGTGGTTCTTTTGTAGGGGAATAATGACAATTATTTCAATATGATGTGCATTTGACTTCGATTATGTACCCAATATTTACTCACCTGAGATGCTTGATGTACCCAGATTACTCTGCTACAGTGTTGTACAATGTGGTTCTTTTGTAGGTGAATAATGGAAATTCTATTCAGAAACTGATGCCAACTTCCCCTGAATTATTGATGTGGTAGTACCAGAATCTTTGTTTATATTTTTTTTTCTGGTAAATTCAAATTAGGTAGCATTGTCAATGCATGTGTTGCATTTAAAAAATGAATCTTCTCATTTGGTGGAGGAAAAGAGAACTACGGATTGAAAAGTGAAAGAGGGAAGTATCAGCTGAAAATCCATCAGTATCAGCTCGTTTTATTTTTTTCCAAGAAGAATAAAACCCATTCCATATAATAGAGTTGGAGATGAGCCCTCTCTATTTATTTCTTCATCAAAATTAGGAAGAGAAAGTTTTAGATCATTTTAAAAAATACCTTCCACCTTAAGCCATGAACTTTGTGGAGTTTTTAAGCTAAGTTTCAACCACTGGTTTTGACATAGTCTTCAGTTTCAGTTTGTCCAGAAACAAATTTGACCTTTTCCGAGTAAAACTTAACCATAATTCATTTTTCTCATTAATATTCAAAGAAAATTCCCTAAGGTCATAAGGTGCTTTAACTGGTCCAGTATCACAAAGATATGGATTATGGACACAATGATTTGCATAAGGAGAACTTGATGTGCTTTCACTGCATCCTCTGATGGGTGCAAATGTCTTAGATTTGGTGCTAACTGTTCCGTATAGACCAAATTGAGAATCATTACACAGAATTCCCTTACAAACATAATGTGAACATGCATATGGTCTTGTATGACACCCATATACATCAACAGTACTTTCTCCTCCTGAGCAAAGTGCCTTCATCAAACTCACTTGAATAATGTCTGTGCTTCCTCTTCCTACTATTACAAGAATGGATATTACAGCAACAAGTTAAGTTTCACAGGAAGCATTGGGAATAAGTTAATAACTATGTTGAGTGACGTAAGTGCTTCTTATTTCAAGACAGGCATGTGATTTGCAGGCCAAATTCCACTTTTCCTTTTGATTTCTACTTGCTTGGTGCCACAATCATACTTTGAAGTTAAATTACATTTCCTGCAACACCTATCAAGGGATCTAGAGTGTGATTTTCCACTACTACTTCTTGATGTTTTCCTACTCCTGCTTCTTCTCCTCCTAATCCTGCTTCTTCAGCTATGCCTCCTTTTTGTGCTTCTATGTATCTTGAAATTGACTGGATCCGAGATTTGTTCTCTGCACCTACTCCATTCTCTGGGGTAAGAATCAGTTTGACTTGCCTTGTGATATTCACTCCTTTTGTCATGTTTATGACTCATGGAGCCTAACCTGTTGCAACCAATTCTCCCCTCATCCTCACTACAATCCATATAACCCCCAGTTAGTATTTGACAGTTGGTTCTTTCATCATATCTATGAACCCTATATCTCATACCCGACCTATCTTTTTCAGGTTTCTCACTGTCTCTTCTATAGAGATAGCTATTATAGTGACTGCATCCTTTAGATTCCCTAACTTCATGTGTAATTTTGCAATTTGTACCATCCTTATCATGCACAGTGTCTTCACATTTGCAATTCTCACATGGAAAATATCCACTTGGTTCTGGTCCAGGTGTGACCCTCGACTGATTCTGGTTCTTATTCTCATAACCTTGCTCTTTACATCACTATACTCAACAATTGCATAGGTGGATGGAAGAATCCAATTGAATAGTGAATACAAGTTACAGTTCTATATTTTAACACCAATAATGAGGTCCTACTAGAATTAAAGATATGATAGACAACCAATCAAACCAAGAGAAAAACACATTTCACAAATCAGTGAAAAAAATAAATTAACAAATTTTAATTATTGGAATATTTGAACAAAACATGAATAAGGTTTGTTGTACAACAATGACCGCATATACCTAAGTCCAAGATTTCAAATTTTTTTGGACAACAGTAGGTGTATATTTTGGGAATGCGGGAACTTGTAATAAATTTTTAAAAGACAAAAGTCAGCTATAAAAGAAAAAAATGAAGGAAGAATGAACAGATCAAGAGCATATGTTACCATATTCTGGGCAAATTTGCACAAGCTAACATCGTATAGATAACTTACAAGAATCAATATTGATATAATGAAATATTTTTTACTACATTCCACAAGCTCACTAGTTCATTTTTATTTGATATTTTATGTCTGTATAGAACCTACACAAGTAAGGTGGGTAACTTATCTGTCTTAACACCTTTGTTTCTATAAGCAAGAATGACATCAATTTTTCACACTGCCAAAAATGTGGGTTTGAATTTGAACGGAACATGGTTTGTTCAGCACACTTCAAGTTTGTTTGAATTGAACATCATTTGCTTAGCACACTTCAAGTTTGTTTGAATTGAACATCATTTGCTTAGCACACTTCAACATAGAATTATGGACATAATCAAAGTATTTCATAGAAACATGCTATATATTAACATTAACGCAACTAAGAAGTGAAGAACTAACTTGACCAGTCTGAATGAGAGAAACTAGGACAAATTTTTTGTATGCTTCCACAATTATTACAGTTAAAGTTGTTGTTGGGGCTGTAA
Source organism: Pseudotsuga menziesii (assembly GCA_001517045.1). Lineage (NCBI taxonomy): Eukaryota > Viridiplantae > Streptophyta > Pinopsida > Pinales > Pinaceae > Pseudotsuga > Pseudotsuga menziesii. Next base: position 232,614 of record LPNX010018620.1, on the reverse strand, counting down.
TTTCCTGCACCAAAAATAACATGATTGGAAACTCCAATAATCCTACAATAGTTATAAAAAATGGTGAAGCAGAAAACAAGCAGCAGAACCAACTTAAGAGCATGTTACCCACTCACATGCTGAAAAAATTCTAGGGCTTTGTTAAAGCGTTTTAATCCAATAAAAACCATTCCCCTGCATTATATTAGCAGAACAAATGTTAAAATTTAACAGAACAAAATATCCATTTCCTAATAGTAAATAACATAACATTTAATTTCAATAGAAGAGGAATTAATTTTTTCTATAGTGCCTGAATCTTTTAACAAAATGTTTCTTAACTATACCCTATACCTATTACCACATACCCAAAGACTATAAATCCTTACTAGATACTCTATAACCATAGTTGACACATAGTCTACCCTTGAACCCATTCTACCCTTCTCGTAATCAAATGAATATAAACCTTTATGGGATTCTAGGGAACAAAATTCCCATGAGATCCAACATTATCCAAAATTGATGTATATAAATGCATAAATGTTTCTAAGACTTTTCCTAATTACAAAATCTTCCCTTAAGGGTTTTCTTAAACCTTCTAGAACTTGAAAATGTTTCATGGATTCTTAGTTGGTTTTGGTAGTGTTAATAAATTTTACATTAGTAATAAGCCAATGATAGACTGTGAGAAATTAGTGTCCTCATGGAGCAGTACTATAACTCGACTGTTTCATGTCCCCACCATATGATTTGATTGTTTTGGAATTCCACATACACATTTCTGCATTGTTAAACTCCAAGCAATGTGTTTTTATTAAGTAATTTGTGTAACGACAACAACAAGCAAATAAACAAGTTTTATGCACTTGCAAACAACAAAAAAGAAACAAGTCTTACCTATGACAAGGATGGAGGATCAGGCTATCAATGATTCCCAAAAAATACTGGCAGATGCTATTTCCTATCAAAATGAAGCCAATGCAGCAACAGAAAGGGGTATAGAGGTAATTACTTTTATATGCAATTAATTCTTATTTAACCAAGATGTTTGTGAAGAATTACTCAGCTACTATGTTTTTAAACTCAAAATATTACTTTCAATTTCAATGGATGTTTCAGTAAGTAATAGATCAGTTTGATACCCAGTTATCAATTATTGCAGGAAATGGCAATTGAAAGGTCATATCAAGAAGAGTTGACAAAGGAAATTGAAGGCATTCCATATTCTACATCGTTTTCAGGCAAGGCAATATAGGAATGACTTGAATATTCTGAATATGAAGAGAAGGATGCAGATGACTTGAAGGCTCCAACCACAGGTTCTGGACCAAACAAGGATGTAGATGACTTGAAGGCTACGTCACAGATTATGATGTCCTGCAAAAAGAGAAAATTGTATGAATCCATGTAGGTATTGTGTCTATTCTTGTCTTCTTATGTAAATAGGCATTATGATATTTGATTAGCTACAGAAACTGTGACAAATATGTGTTTGTGAGACGAGACTTTTAACCAAACAAGAAATAAAACCTTATAAGGTCTGGAGGTGAAACTGCAGTCTTTGATCTTCTTTGACTGTTGCAACTTATCACTCAATTGTTGATTGAGGTTAAAATCTTGCTCTATATTTATTTTTGGAGTCGAGCAAAGCCTCCTCTAAGATTTCTAGGAGAAATATATATGCTTTGAGGTGTGTGAGTTATGTATTGTTTCTTTGTATTTCTTGTAATACACAGAAAAATATGATGTTAGCAATAATATTATAGGTTGTAAGCCAAATACATATGTTATTTCATTGTTTGGTCTAAATCTCAAGAAATATGGAACTTTCACCAAAAAAATATTAGGTAATCAGAACTCAAACCTCCATTGTCTTCTTCTTATAAACAACTATGTACTCATGCTTTTCTAATTCAGGTGCAAAGAAATCCTCAAAATGATCACTCTGAACCTACATCATTACAGAAATCTAGAAATCCACTAAAATCTAAATCAATTATATCTTAAAAAAGAAAGAAAATTCTAGAGATGATAGAGTTGCAACACCTATACACTGAAATTCCAATATAGATGAAAGAAAAGCGAAGTGAACAGATATATTATGCATTCTCTTTAGTAGCATCAGCTAGAAAGATAAAAAATTGTACCACAAACAAGCACCAAAATACTTTTTGATTCAGTCCATCTTCTGCAGCTAATAAATTATTCCCTGCAACAAGATTCAAAACATTTAATGTAGTCTTGAGATTCTCTTTCAGATGAGCACAAAATACCTTTGCAAGGGAATAATTCTTGCTAGCCACTCTAGAATAGGCAAGGAAAGTCTAATACAAGTATGTTATTAGGTCCAACCAAGGACTATAACAGTCACATATCAGTTTATCCCAATCTATGCCATCCCCAATTAGATTAGAGCTATGAATCCTCTCTACTCATTTCTACTACAATAGATATCAGTACTAGAACCTATTGTGCTAGGATGCTAGAAAGTTTTGTATATGATATTCCTCACCATTCATCTTCCATAAAAATGGTAGAACCCAAAATCCCATAAACCATAGATGGAATCTAAATCCAACCTCACATGAATTCTACACCGAGGATGAAAGCTCTTCTCAAAACCCAAATGGGTGGAAATAATGAATGGAAGTGGAACCCTTTTGTCCATTAGTACAACATTATAACATAGGGTATGCTTCTGCAATAATTCCAAATAACTAGGCCTTCACTAATGCACCCCCATTTATTCCAACTACACCAAATAAGCATAACATAGATTTATTCTTAGCCACTTTATTTACTAGGGGATAAATTTGGTGTATTATAGCATTCAAGACAAATGAGATAGATGTGAGAGGCCTAGAAGGCCTTTTGGCTTGGATAATGCACATTCAACATTCATGCATTTGATAAACATCCTCCAACTGTTCACAAATAAATTTGAGGCAGCACACCTTAATGACATTGTGGTTTACATTTGCACCTCAATAGAATTCCTATAACATTTTTGACAAGTTTTGCAAAGTTCAAACACCCAAAGGATAGATATATTTCTATTCCTCTCCTCTCTAGGACTCCTAGTTTTGTATCCTTTTGTTTGCTCAAGGATAGATTCTACTCCTAGTTTTGTACCCTTTTTGTTTCATTTTGTTTACTCCTAGTTTTTGTAATTAGCTAGAGCACACATGCTTGAGGAGTTTTTCAGTTTTAGTTGTAGTCCTAGGGAGGGAATGCATGCATCAACATATCCTCAAGTTGAGTTTCTCTTCCTTTCGAACTCCAATATTTAGACACTGGCACTCCAAAAATTTCCATGGGCTAAAGATATCGCATTCCTTATTCCCAAAGAAGTGGGAAATTCTAGTACCTTTACCTTGAGTTTTCTTCCAATAACTAAACAGATACTTGTTTCAGAGAACTCGACAAATTGCTCCAAGATACTTTTAGATGGAGCATCACCATCCTCATAAAACAACAGAGATCCATTACATACATGTAGTTTTTCCTATAATTGAAACAAGAGTTTCTGATAGAAAGGCATGATTTCTAATGAAGAGTTAGCCAAGTCAATCCAACCCCATTCTGTTCAGAAGATATCTCCAATCATAAAATGGGCCAAAAAAAATTAAAAAGTACTAATGTCAGAGGGGTATAACAAACCTTTACATTTTAGAACTACCAAAATTGATTAAGAAAACAATCGACAATTCAGTTGTCTCATAAAAGAGTAACACACCTCCTACTGGCCACCAACTATGCGAGTGTACTTCTTATCATGACTGTGCAGACAACCACCAGTATCAATGTGTTGTAACCGTATCTTTTGATCGTGCGTCCATACTTTCCCTCTGCCTTCAATATCAAGCCTGGGAGCATAATTAGGACATTAATGAGCATGTTCTATAGTATGCACATATTTAAGAAGGTACACAAAAATGAATCTCAGAACCTACCCAGCCTACAATTTGAAAGTAGAATCAGTTCACCTCCAATAGTCTCCAGTGTCAAACTGACCATCTCCTCCAAAGCAACTAACCTGAAAAATAATGGTAATCAATTGAACAGCCAAAACCAGAAAAGAGAAAGATGAAAAGCACATTTTAAAATACCATGTTTGAACTCAGACTTGAACAACCCCCAATCAAATGGAGGATTTACAACGCTAAAAACTTTAACTATTTAGTCAAACATTTTAATTACTAACTGCTAATAAACCATAAATAGAAAAAGAAGAGAGAACTGATCACAAGGATCTTAAGTAATGTGGTATAGAATCTATAGTCCTCATCCAAGAAAAGAAAACCAGTGACATGAAAGCTATCCCCATAAAGCAAGTCTATAAATAATCCAACCTCTTAGAGAAATTGCATTGCATACAAAGCAACAAACCTGATGCCCAGGAAAAGTTTTGATTGGGCAATTTTCCCTAGATTTACACACATATATCATCTTGTTTGTGGAGCACATAGCAAAGGAGACATTATTCCACCAATCAGCATTAAGAATGGCTACTGCACCAAATATATCTTCATTTAGTGACAAAAGTTTCACCTGATTCTTAGCTATTGTAAATACGAAAGCAGCCAAGATGAATGAAACAGAAGACTTCATTTTGGATCAAGTATCCTTCTAGATTATCACAAACCTGAATGAAACTCAAATTGTTGTTTTGATTCCCTTGTCTCGGCATCCCATATAATTGTAGCTCTATCCACACTTCCACTAAGAAGGAAGTCTCCTTTCTTGTTCCAATTAACAGAGAAAATGGGTCCTTTATGTTTTTTCAATGTGTTCCTCATTTCTCCTAGTCAAGGAACAAAGCAAGCCAAAACAAAAATATGAATATGAGATGTAACAACCAATCTATTACAAACAACATAATTAAACAGTCCATGGACCAGTTGTAAGAAATTGAATACATGCAGAAGAATAAAGTATAAGAGTATTTTTCTTTGGGAGTGTGTTGGTCTAGTTCTGTTTATAATATAGTAAAGGAAAAAAATCAATAATAACAGTTATTTTCATTTATAATTGGAAGCCTGTAGGGTAAGAAATGTTGTGCTCTATGGAAAGGATATACCCTAGCATCCCCAATCACAATGGGGTGTCCTGGGCACATCTTTAACCCATCGATGGCACATGTGGAACATATCCAAGACACCCACTGATGAATCCCCAGTATAACCTAGGTTTTGTATCAGGTGAGGAGAACTGGGTGCTAATATTTCATGTAATAAAATGCATAGACTAGTCAGGATTTACTCTTGATGGACGCCATAGCAATCCACCTTAAGAGTTCAGCTGAAATCATGAAGTCATATGATGCAAACAAGACACCAAACATTCTCCCCAAAAACAAATTTCACTTGGTTGTAGATAATCAATGAATTTATTCCTTGAGGCTGGCATCTACTAGATAGTAGAAACAAAAAAATGCATCGTAATTGATTCTCTGAGATCAACATATTTTTACCCAATTCAACTCTAGATGTAGTTAAACCCACCACAAGGTCAACATAAGCTTGAATGTTAACACCAAAGTAACAATGGGAATATAAAATCTCTCCGCATGTTTGATAACCTTTAAATGTTGTTTTTGAAACATATAAACCTAGGATAGCCTGAGTGACAGTCATATCTGAAAGAGAAATGTTATTATCTAGGAGACAGATCTTTCAAGAAGGTTTATTCTTTGAAGAAATATATACAGAAAACAAATAAATCAAGGCTATCCTTACCATCCTTACTCCAAATCCTTGCTTGTCCATCATAACAACCAGTTGCAAGTAGTGTCCCTTCTTTCTGAACTAGTCCAACAGTACAGGAAAATTAGGATATTCACAATATTCTCTTTCAAAACTAGAAACCAAAATATAGTGTTCCTTCACATAATATAAAATTGTATAACTCACATTCCAATCAAGGGTTGTCACTTCCTTGTTATGTTCATTTGTTCTACCCTTGAAATGTTCTAAAAACAAAAGCAGTGTCACCCCTCAATTCAATTTCTCATTTAAAAATTATGTAGATGAACTTATCTGCTGTGTGCACCGTGCAAGTCCACAATAGGGCTCTCCAAACTATGCATGGGTTTTTTGAATGGACTGGTCTGTAAACCCCATACAATAGCTACTTTCTAAAGAAAGAAGTCCAATGTATGGAGAAATTATAAACTTTAGATATTGAGTACTAGAAATATTTCAAGGGATGCCATGTTCCCAACCTTGCAAAAATCATGGGTGTATCCAAGTAATCATTCATACAAGACAAAATCCTTCCAAACAAATATGATCAACACTACTATCAAATCTGATCATTTCTCTGCCCACAAGATAAGTGGAATAATGAAAACATTCATATTTGTCATTTTACCAGTAATCCCCATAAGAACAGAAGCCATCCTTGAAATGATGGAAGCGGTTAGCATCCCTTATCATAATTTCTCGTTCACAAGTCTCGGAGATGAACTTAATGGCTATGTGGCAGTCACCACACACTCACAGGTTCTTAAAAATCTGGATGGGTGTACCAATTGGGGTGCTCATAAGCCCAAAAGCAATAGCTAACTTCTCGCTGTGGTGAATGAGAGATTGTTCCTTGTCCTCATTCTCCATGAAGCACAAAGTTTGTGTTGGGAATGTACCCTGCATCCTTCATCTACCTAGACAAGACCTCCAATAATGAATGGATTTCCCTAATTTGTGGGTGTGAACTATCATTTACCGTGAATGAATGCACTATATTCCTGACTTCCATCCAACTACATCCTGGATTATTTTTAATTCTCCTATCTTTCATCATTTTTCTCACCTTTGCTACATCTTCCCACCTTCCCACAGTGGCATAGATATTTGAAAGCAACACATACAATCCAGAGTCTTGTGGTTCCAACTCAAAGAGACATCCTACAGCACGTAATGCTAACTCCAGATTACCATGGATCCTGCAAGCACTAAGTAATGCTCCCTAGCTACCTACATTAGGTTAATATGGCATAGTATTGATATAGTCCTCTGCTTCATCTAGGAGGCTTTATTGGCCAAGAAGGTCAATTATACATGCATAGTGCTCAATTCCTGGCACAAGATTGTAATCCCAACTCATGGAGTTGAAGTACACACGAACCTCATTGACTAAACTTGTATGGCTGCATGCAGAAAGAACACTAATAAATGTAATGTGGTCTGGATCAATACCTAGATGTAGCATTTGTTTGAACAACTGAAGGACCTCTTTGCCATATCCATGTTCAGCATATCCAGTGATAATAGAATTCCATGAAACCGAATCTCTCTTAGGCATGCTGTGGAATAGATGGTATGCATCTTCTATGTTTCCACATTTGGAAAGCATGGTGATAAGGGCATTACCCACAAAAACTTAAGACTCAAATTCATCTTTGATGATGTGGCTTTGAATTTGCTTACCCTGTTTTAGAGCTGCCAAGCTTGTTCTTACACCCAGAGCACAAGCAAAGGTGATCCAATATGGATTGATTCCTCCTTGATGCATTTGAACAAATATTTTTAAAGCCTCTTCACCATACCCATGCTGGACATATGCCGCAATCATCAAATTCCAGGATAATACATTTCTTTCAGACATACTGTCAAACAGGTGCCATGCATGATCTATATCCCCAGATTTTGCATATCCTGTAATTATTCTAGTCCATGACATTACATCATGGACAACCATTTTGTCAAATACATGCTTGGCATCTCCTATGCTCCCACATATTGCATACATCATAACGAGGGCATTACCCATAGAGACGTGTAATTCAAATCCTGCGCTAATGGTGTATGCATGGAACTGCATATTATGTTTCAAATCAGCTATGCTGGCATAACCACTGACAACGCTGACACAAGTAAAATGGTCTGGATTCATGCCTACTCGTTGCAATTGGTAAAAAAATTTCAAGGCATCTTCACTCTGCCCATGTTGAGCATGACCAGAGGTCATGACAATCCATGAGAGAACATTCCTTTCAGGCATTAACTCAAAGAAGTGGCATGCGTCATCTATACTACCACATTTCACATACATGTCGATAAGGGCACTACCAACAAAGACATTAGACTCATATGCAGTTTTAATAATAAAGGAATGAACTTGTTTCCTTTGTTCCAGAGCCTCCACCCCGGCACATGCACTGAGAATACTACCAAAGGTGAAGTGGTCTGGCTTCATGTTTAACCTGTACATCCGACAAAAGAGTTTAAGAGCCTCCTCACCATTCCCATGCTTTGCATAGCTTGCAATCTTCACATTCCAGGAACTAGTGTCTTTCTCGGGCACTTTCTCGAACAAATATTGAGCATCTCCATCTCCCTAGAATTGGAACATCCTGCAACCAATGTATTCCATGACATTACATTCTCTCCATGCATTTCATCAAACACTTGGTGCGCATCCTTTATTCTATCACACTTCCCATACATATCAACAAGTGTGCTCTCTACAAACTCATCCAAATCAAACCCTATCTTAACAATGTAGGCATGGACCTTCCTACCTTGTTTTGCCACCTGAATACAAGCGCATGCACTGAGAATACTCACTAAGCTATAGTGATCCCCTATCATTCCTTCCCATCTCATCTCATAGAAGAGCTTCAAGGAATTCTCCCCATGGCCATATCACATGTAACCTACAATCATCGCATTCCAAGAAACAATGTCATGGTTGGGCATTTTGTCAAACAGTTGGCACACATAACCTACTTTCCCACATTTGGCATACCCTAGAATCATGTTATTCCAAGAGAAGGAATTCCTCAAAGGAATTGTGTCAAACAGCGCGCGTGCATAACCCAAATTTCCACATTTTGCATACATGTTGATTAGATGGTTTTCTAAGTAAATGCAAGGTTTAAACCCAATTGAATACATATGTCCATGGATTCTTGTCCCCTCTTCAAAACCTTTCATCTTAACACAATACTTCAAAAGGAAAAAATACAAATCGGACAATACCTTAACATTATCCAGTCGTTTCATCTGGTATAGATGATCGATTGTGTCCTTCAATCGCCCTTCTTTGTATAATCTTCTTGCATGCCCAACAATATTTTCTTTCCTTCTTCTTCTCTTGGGTATCCTTTGATGCCAATAGCATTGAAAGTGCTAAAACCAATACCCCTGATCATGGACTTTTGGCTAACGAGAAACTGGTGTTGGTTTTGAGTAGGCAAGTGAAAGTTTGGTAGCTTGAATGTTATGCTGTTAAATTACGGTTCCTAAAGACCTAATTCAAATTGTATTTCCTATTTATATTTTCTATATCATTCATTGATGGTTAATGCAATACAACCTTCTCTCTTGTTATTTTCTCTATCTCTTTTGTGTAATGATTTATGCTTTCACATTTGTTACATAAATTGTTGATTATTGATCTCTTTTTCACAGTATATCTCTCTTGTGTTAGTGCCTAGATATATATGCTCAAATTCTATAAGGAGAAGACATTTCCCTTAAGGAAGCATTCACTCTTTAGTAGTTGATGGCTGAAAATTTGGCATCCCAAGTGCTGGGGTAAAGTGGAAGCATTCTCATGCCTTGTAGCCAAGAGGAAAATTCCCTAATAAGAAGCATTTACTGAGGTCATCAAGGCCCTACCAAGTTTTTAGGCTATCAGACTAGTAGTGAAGACAACTCACATCTCCTAATCAACTCTACTTTGATAGCTCACCAGCCAAGTATGGGAGTGTTGGGAGGGACTTTCAGGCAAGGCCAAATATGCAATGGACAATGTTATAGAACTATTTAAGGAATGACGCAAGCAAACCTCCATGGAAATCCACTAATCAAATATTTCTCTATAACTTTGTTACCCGTCGGCATGTAGGGGTGACTTAATGACATTGAAATTACCTATTATGGTTGAAGGTTACTTGGGTATATATAGTGTTGGATTTCCTGCAGTGGTTGATGACTTTGATGCATTTTGTCACCGTTGGAAGACTATGTGGGAGTGACTTTGATGAAATACTCAGAAAAAAGGACAAAATTACATAGACAACATGAATTGGACATGTGGCAGGCCCATTTTGATGAGAAGGAAAAGAAGAGTTGGAAGCAATAAGTTGGGCAAAAAGAACATGTCTAAGCTCATCAATAGATGTGCAAGAGTGTAAGAGAGGTAAATAGAGAGCAGGACAATGGTGGGGGAGCTTGGGATTATTGAGAAAGAAAACACCCAAGCAAAATGGTGCAGTCATGGCAAGAGTAATAAACACGAATGATGGGTAACCGTAGGAGATTCTATTTGGCACCAATGGCCATGATTCTAGGGAGAGAGGCTATTGCACCTACAAATTGTTCACAGACAGGATGATCAAGTATTGTTTCTATGTGAGGAAGTCAAGTTGTTGGAGGAGTCTATCAAGCTGTTGAGCCACCAATTTGTGTTGCCATTGTTTCAAGGAGAGTGCCTGCGATTTAAGGGAAGAATAGCCAAGTTGTTGAATAAGGAATATTAACCCTGCATTGTAGAGATCCCATGTGGAGGATATCGCAAGCCAGATCGCATGTGTTTGAGGGTAGAGATTGTAGAGTGGAGGTCACGATATGAACTTTCTTACCCTGATCATAAGCTGTTACCCTGATCATAAGTCATGATGTTTGCACAAATCAGAAGCACTCAAAAGCACTGTCGAGAAAGTAAAATCATTACGCTTTACAACCCATCTTGAGCCTCTTCATCTTTCCCATTCAGAGCATACCCTACAATCATATTTCTCCACAAAACCACATTCCATTCAGGTATATTGTCAAACACTTTCCTTGCATCCTAAAAACCAGGAGGAACAGTAACAACAAACATGTTATCCCCACATCCTTTGAGGAATGCAATGAGCAACAACAACACCCTGCAGTGATCAATTACCCCCAAAGGTGAAATGACAACAAACAAACACCTACATGAACACTCACACATAAATGACTTCAATACCTGCTCTAAAAAACACTATCCAGCGGGTTTGGTTATTCGGAAATGAGGTGTGCTACTGATGGCTGATTGAAAGCGGGAAAGCCAAAATTAGAACCAACCAACATGTGCCAATAATAACCACAAATTTGATTTGATTATATTTTTTTTTAGAACAACTAGTAAGGATTGCGCACTACCATAAGGAGGGCAACTAAGTGACACTAGAAAAAAAAAGAATAGGAGAAGAGGTGTATAGAAAAGGAACAAGATATTAACAATCAAACAAAGGCATGGAAACATTAAAAGCTTTCATTCCCTTCTTCCTTTCCCTGGAGGGAAGCATGAAAACTAAAGTAACAAAGGTGGGTGGAGAGGCTCCCTTCTTCCTTTTCCTTGAGGGCAGAGTGAAAGCTAAAGTAATAGAGGCGGGTGGAGAGGTAGTAAGCTAAACTCTAGACCATTTGCACCTAAAATCTGATGAGTTTTTCAAGCCAAAATCCGACAGAAATTGTTCAAAGGATAGTTTTCAGTGATTAGAATTGCACAATCTGGGTGCCCTCAGGGTAATCGAGGGTCCTGAATCCATTTCTGCAATGAAAATTGCAATTTTAACACTGAAAATCTCATTTTCAACAACAAATCATATTGCTGGATTCCGACCAAACTTGCCTGAAAAGTTGCAAATGGTCTAGAGATTAGCTAACTTTGGTGGAGAGGTGTTGGGTTTGCTGCAAATGCAAATAGATTTTTTTTGTTTTTTTATATATTATTTTGTTTTATTTTTATTATTTTATAATGTAAATTATATAGTTTTTTTTGTGTTTTTGTTTTATTTTTATTATTTTATTATATAAATTATATAGATTTTTTTTGTTCTTTATATATATTTTATTTTATTTTTATTATTTTATTATATAAATTATGTTAATTGGTTATATATTATATTTTTTTAATAATTATCATATAAGTTGTTTAGTTTTATAAATGGAGTTGGGGATTTGGCTCGGAAGCTGGTTGTCGTCGCCACTTTTCGGCCAAATCATCGACTCTGATCGGTACGAAAATCCAGTCAATACTCTTCGGGATGGCAATCGATGACAACCATAGATGAGGGCCCTGCATCCCCTCGAGAACTGGCCATTCAAATGCGCCTCCTGCATGTAGACTTACGAAATGCATCCAATGCATGGCAAAAAAAAACATCAACTTCAGATCTGTGGGCTGAAGGTATCATTAAACCCTTGCTCTACAATGACATCTGCAACAAGTAAACCTCCTTGAAAATTTTAATCACTTCTTCTAATGGCTGCTTCAGTTTTCCTTTGGAGCATGTGAGGAATGTCGATGTGCAAAAACCAATGACCTTTGCAAATAGTGGCATTGCAGGAGGGTGCTCATGGTTTTCCTGGGTTGAAAGCTCAAAATGCATATGGTTACAAGTGCATAGGCTGGAGATGGTGATAATTGTGAATGTAAAGTGGAAGCAGTAACTCCAGAAACATTGAGACCTATAAAAAGCCATAACAATTGGTTATTGATTGGAGTGATGAACACGATCAAAGCGGAAAGAACCATACCTTTGAAGTGCTCTGATTGGTAACTACGAGATCCTGAATCAGCTTATCGTTTGGAAAAATAGGGTATCGAGTGCAAAAATAGGGGATCAGGGGTCAAATGATACCTTCATCCCACATACCTGAAGTTGACGTGTTTTTTTGGCCATACATTGGATGCATTTGGTAAGTCTATGTGGAGGAGGCGCATTCAAATGACTGGTTCTTGAGGGGATGTAGGGCTATGATGTTTCTAGCTAGGTATCGATATGGTAATGGTTCTAGTTCCTAATTTGTAATCGATGTAGGAACCTAATTTTTGTTTGGAATGTGCTTAACTGGGTTTCCTTCAATGGTGCAATAGGGATAAAGATGGTCAAGAGAAAATTTGTGCAATTTCTTTCTTGGATCTTTGAAGATCGAGGTGCATGGCACCAATATTACTAATAAAAGGTAGACAATTTACAAAATTTTCACTTCATTGTCAAATTTGCAATTTTCCATGACACAATTAAAAATGACTAACATAAATGACTAATTCATATTCTTTTAGCTAGTCATTTTTAATGTAGTGACTAAATTAGTTGTTTATGTTAGTCATTTTTAACTTTGTCACTTATTATCTAGTCATATTTGTTAATTGGTGACTAAATTAGTCATTAATTTTAGTCATTTATAGTTGGGTCAATCAAAATTGCTCATATTTAGTAGTAAATCACTTGAAAAACCTATGGTGACTAAATTTTTTAGTCACCTAGTAGCTAATTCCTCATTTTGTACTAGTGGAATAATGCTTGATAATGTTACTGATTCATGGATTTACGAGCCCGAAATACTACATTCTTGTTAGTGTTTTCATATTTTGAGAGTCTGGAAAATCTAAAGAAGACTCTAGGGGGGTGTTTTTTCTTACAATTTAGTCACTTGAGGCTGGAAAAGTATAAAAAATTCCAGAGAAGAACTCTCTTAGCTCCTGGAGGACTAAGGCATACCTTTTTCGTACTTAGTCGAAAAGGTCTGAAAAAGGGGTAAGCTAATACCATACTGATGCACCTTCATAAGCGGTAGGTAGCCTGAGTTTAACGAGTGTGAAGGAAGGAAAGATCACTCGAAAATTTCCATTTGATTAAGAGAAATGGGGCTTACAAAAGTAAACTCGATGCTTTGTTCTTTAGGTTTTGCAAGCATGACAAAGACATAAAGTACGCTCAGAATATTTTTCATGTTTGGGTCTTGAGCATGAAAAAGAGAAAACTAAGCTCAAACCGGGTGTTCCTTTTCCGTAATTTTAGTCCCTCAAGTCCGTAAAAGCGATAACCTATGCCTGAAGATACTCTTCTCAATTCCAAAGAAAAGAGAGTGCTCATTTTTTGTAAATATTCCACATGGTCCGAAAAAGCACTAAACTACCACTAATGTGGATTCCTGTTCACTTATTCTTAACAAGTCTGAATGAAAACATTTACTCAGTAATCTAGTCTATTTTGAGGAGTCAGACTAGGGCCTAAAGAAAACTCCATAAGTGTTGGGAGCCTTATAACCAGGTAGCTCATAAAAATATGCAAAATGAGGCTCATTTTGTCATGAAAAACGACTAAGAAGAATCCCACAAACCTAGCACAACTATGACATGGGTAGCGAAAAGACAATGAAGTGTTCTAAACTAGGGTACCCATGATAAGGAGGTTCTATCCACACAGGAACAATGATGTATATGAGGTCAAAATGGTTTGACACCATAGTCCATGGATGAAAAAGTGATCATAGGGTTTAATGATGGATAAGGTATTGATGCAATGTCAACAATAATGGCCAAATCCTACCCTATATGTGACAGAAAATGAATTTTACTGATCCTGAACTTGTTGTAGTTAGCAAAAACCCATGGTATTAGTCCATACATTAAAATTTGTTTTTAAACTATAGGAAATGGGTCAAAATTTTGAAACTTTTCTATAAATAATTAAAAAAAATTTAGACATACCATTTTGGCAAATTACTAAACTGGCAAGTTTTTACCTTTGACTTTAGTTGATTACCGAGGACAAATTGTTGGACCAAATTGAATTCCACACGTTGCATGTTGGTTATCTCTCCATTCTCCTTATTTCTATCCGCTCAATTTTTTATTTTTTGTGTAAAATTTTATAATTTTGTGCAAGCCCTAAACAGGTTACGCAACATACACATGTATGTTATTATATCAGTCGCGTATACACATTTTATATGCGAGTTGCTATGAAGAAACCCACGAATGACCCACCTTGTGATGAAAGCATAGTCGTGTATGCTGCGTGACTCATAAAAAAATAAAATATCACCAAAATCACAAGACAAGGATGGATTCTAATGATTGGAAGTGGCCATTGGATAGGTACAATATGGTTTTAGAGTGGAGGGAAAGAGAGCATGAGGATATGGAGTGAGGGGCAATGTATGATTCCTCGATTTTACAAGTTTTGCAACAATGTGGCTTATTGAAGTTCTACTGTACTTCCTGCATGAGGGCCAATGTCTATTTACTAGAGACTCTTATCAGTTACTAGGACCATGACCTTGGTCTATTTGATATACAAGGTGAGATCTTGGAGATTACAGTGGAGGACATATATTTTATTACAGGGATTTCCCACAGAGGCATGCTCATGAACCTTGAGGGTATTGGTAGGAGTGGTGACCCTATGAGTGTTTAGGAATACATAGATAATTATTTCCCACCAGGTACACAAAAGAAGGGAACATGTGTCCCAATTGATCACATAACTATCTTTCCATTATAAGCGATGGTAACCATGATGGTGAGGATTTTCGGATCTTCTTCACTGCACTTGGCCACTCCGACTCAGATGCAGATTGTAGTGGAATGCATGCAGGGTATAGTATTTGACTGGTGCTTGGGTATGATCCCGATCATGAGAAAACAACTCTCTGACTGCAAAAGAGGGCGTAGGAAGAAGTTTGGATTGCAAGTATTTTGGTGGCATTATTCTTTGAGAGAGTTCCAACTATCAACCTGTAGTAGCACTACCACCACCTTCCTTTCCATCCTAGACTCACTAGATGGGGATACATGTTTCTCTGTTAAGGTGGTGGAGGTTCAGTCCAAAGTGTTTATGATGATTATTTCTATCTGTGGTGGGAAATAAAAGTACCAACTCTCCAACAATTCCCATACACCAGATTGGAATTATGAGGAGATAATGACCTTGTCCTCCTGCTAGGGGAAGCATGGGGAGAGAGAGGTAATTTTAATATTTTTATGTTATTTGATTTTTTATAAATTTTAATCATAAAGTTATGTATATACATATGTATAAGGGTTTTGATCCTTTTTTTAAATGTTTTTAAATGTATATGTCAGACTTGTACGCCCCGATGGGCACCGTAGGACATTTATGCGACCCACACAGGGTAGGGACCATAGTATACTATGAGTTCTCGAGGGGAAGCTGACCAGGATAACCCAAGGGGTCCCTACCATGTAGATAGAGCGGATCTCGATTTTCATGCATAAGTTTTTAGTGGGGATTCTGATGACTTGGATACTTCTTCTTAGAAGGTTATCCAGGGATGTTATTCATTACAGAGAAGCTGAAGAGGAAGCCGCAGCCAAGGAGGATGAGGAACATGATTAGATCTATAAGCATAAATATGGATTACGATCCTAATTTTTTGTATATTTATACAGTTATGACAAGATATTCAGATAAAAAAATCGATATATCTATGGACATATTCTACATATATATATGTTTTTATGGTTATTGACATGTGTTTCAAATGTATCTGCTATATTTATTTTACAAAGTGTGTGTTAAGTTCCAGTGTAATATGTAGTTTGCATAAACATCATTAATTGTATTTTCATTCCTTAAAATGTGGTTAAATGAAATATATTCAAAGTTTCTTTCAAGTAATCTTACATGCAAAAACTAGTGTAACAAAGTAGGGTTTTGCACATGATAATTGACACTGAGTTGGGAAACCACGAATTGAGAGTCAAGTCTTACTTCCAAATAGGTAATGCCACGAAATGCAGTATCCCATAATAACTCAATAAATTCCCTATACTCGGCCACATTATTAGTAGCAGGACCTAAGCAAGTGCCACCAAAGGAAACGATATGTATTGAGGGTGAATAGATAACCCATGTGGCTGAAGATAGTTTACAAGTGTGGCAACTAGCACCATTCGCAAAACCTATGAACCACTCAGCTGACATCTAAAACAACCAACAGACTATATAAGAAACACTAAACAACTAACTATTGTACATAAAAATACATACAATAAAATACAAGAACAAGCACCATGCCTAAGCGTAGTACTTGTTTAGGTACAACCCATTTCTAGGCTCAGGAAAATTCTTTCCATCATAATCAGTTAATTCATATGCTCCTTTTTTCAAAACCTTTGAAACAACATAGGGACCTAACCAAAGAAACTTGAATTTTCCTGCCCTTGGGGGTTCTGTGTCTTGATCCCAGAGAAAAACAAGTTCCCCTTCAAAAAAAACCCTTAGCTTAACTTCTTTGTCATATTGGTTTTTTACCCTATTCTTGTGAGCCTCGTTTGCTGTCAATGCATCTCTGCGTTGTTCATCCATATTTTCTAAGTGAAGCAAATGTTCTTCTCATTTCATAGTGTAAGTAAGTACATGAATACCTATCTTAAGAGATGGAATATTTATTTTGACCAACATGACTGCTTCCACCCTATGAACGAGCTGGAAAGGTGAAAAACTATAGCAATATTGACATTAGTCTGATACGCTCAAAGTGTAGGATATAGCATGATGTGCCAATTTGACTTGCTTGTGTTAATGGTATGCTTTAGAATGGTTTTCGAGGTTTTTTTAACTGCCTCTACTTGTCCATTTGCTTGCGGGTAGAAGGAATATGACTGATATTTCTTAAACCCTATCATAGTAGTTAGCTTGGTCATCATGCTATTCTAAAAGTGACTGCCATGGTCAGTGACAATCTCCTTTGGTATACTGAAATTGTTGGAGCAGTAATACATCCTTAGTACATAGTTTAGACCTTACGCTATCTTCATTTTCCTAAATTGCAATGATATCCTATGTTTTAGACTTATGAGAGTTAATTCTAGTAAATATCTGGTTATTTTGGCCTATTCACACCTACAATAGCACCCTATTTTGGTCAACCCAGCCCATGTGCTCCCTCATTAATGCATTAGAGCACTACCTCCTTGATTTGTGGGGTCTAGACTTGACCAAGCATGCTAGTGGTGTATTTGGCATGTTTTAGCTCTCCTAGGATCATTTATTTCCACATAGAGCCTCCCACTCACCTCTGTTCTCTCACCCACACTTGTCTAGGACTCATTTATGACCCAACACACTTCACCAATGTTCATATGGGGATGCATGACTGTTTGGGCTGAGTTGGGTCTCCATTGGTCCACTTAGGGGGGATTGAGGTCATTTCTCACCTTGACACATTTACAACTCCAAATGGCTTACAGAGCCACTCAAATTTATCCATTGTATTATAAATGATGTATGATAATAATATGATCAGAAATTAGCACCATTCACATGTGCCATTCCATGTATTTTATGTCTCTTTTTTTATTCTCTTGCACAATTTGTCAAACACTTCATGTTTGAACATTGTTATAGATCCTAGATATGATTAAGAAGTAAATTCTCACATGGTATCAGAGCATATCTCTTAGGTTCAATTCCCCCAAGCTACGCTGGAGGCGGGGTATCGAAGTATTGGTACAACCTCCACATGGTATAATCACCACACCTTTGGGAATATAAAACAAGTGGACTAACCACCACTCCTGGTGATAGGGCCTTGTGCTGGGTTTCAAATTTTCATCAACATATGCAGTTTTTTGTGTAATGGAAAACCTTACATGGTATCAGAGTAGTAATGCATCCTTAGTACATTGTTTAAACCTTAGGCTATCTTCATTTTCCTAAATTGTAATGATATCCTATGGTTTAGACTTAGGAGAGTTAATTCTGCTTAATATCTGGTTATTTTGACTTGTTCACACCTATAAAAGCTCCCTAGTTTGGTCAACCCAGCCCATGTGCTCCCTCATTAATGCATTGGAGTGCTACCTCCTTGATTTGTAGGGTCCAGACTTGACCAAGTGCGCTAGTGGTGTATTTGGCATGTTTTAGCTCTCCCAGGATCATTTATTGCCACCTAGAGCCTCCCACTCACCTCTATTCTCTCACCCACGCTTGTCTAGGACTCATTTATGACCTAGCACACTTAACCAACATTCACATGATGATTTGTGACTGAAAATGAGAATCCTTTTCCATCACAATGGCACATTTGGGACTCTTGTTCCACATTCTTGCAGCTGATTATAACCTTCATTAGAAGTTGATTCTTTAGAGATTTATGACTAGCTTGGGGTCACCTATTCTCAAGCATTTTTCGTCTCTTTTGAGGCATGGCATCCTGTTTGGTTCAAATTTCAAGTCTGAAGAGAACCATTCACTCTCCCATCAGTGCATTTCAGTTGTTCTACATGGTCTAAGGATTCATCATGCAGCTATTCCTGAGTTGGTTGAGCACATTCCACTTCTTCCCAAGAAGAATATTCCTCTAGACATTTTCATTTAGTTTGGAGTATATGCAGATTTTGTTTGAGGGGAGGTTTTGTCCCATGAGATTTTCCTCCCTACCTCTGTTACATGGATTAATAAAATTTGTAAAAGGTGACTTTTTCATTAGTTGCCAAGGCCTCAAAATCATGAGAAGTACTAAGTCTGGATTAACATGGGGTGTTGGAGCAGTAACACATCCTTCATACATACTTTAAACCTTAGGATATCTTCATTTTCCTAAATTGCAATGATATCCTACTGTTTAGACTTAGGAGAGTTAATTCTACTGAATATCTTGTTATTTTTGCTTTTTCACACCTACAACAACGCCCTAGTTTGGTCAACCCATCCCATGTACTCCCTCATTAATGCATTGGAGCGCTACCTACTTGATTTGTGGGGTCTATACTTGACCAAGTGCACTAGTGGTGTATTTGGCATGTATTTGCTCTCCCAGGATCATTTATTTCCACCTAGAGCCTCCCACTCACCTCTATTCTCTCACCCACGATTGTCTAGGACTCATTTATGACCCATCACACTTCACCAATGTTCACATGAGGATTCATGATTGTTTGGGATGAGTTGGGTATCCATTGGTCCACCTAAGGGGGATTGAGGTCATTTCTCACCTTGACACATGTACAACTCCAAATGGATTCGAGAGCCACTCAAATTTGTCCAATGTATTATAAACTATGTATGATAATAATATGATCAGAGATTAGCACCATTCACATGTGTTATTCCATGTATTTTCTGTCTCTGTATTGATTCTCTTGCACATTTTTTCAAAAAATTCATGTGCGAACAATTTTCTAGCTCCTATATTTGATTAAGAAGTAAATTCTCATAGAAATAAGTAATGATTTGGTTGAAAATGAAGTAATCTTTCATTTCTTTATTTGCTTTGAAGGTAGGAATTTCCTCTTCCCACTTTGTGAAGTAGTCTACAGTGACAATGATATATTTGTGCCCCTAGCCAAAAATGGATTTCACGTCATGTAATCCACCCCCCACTTAGTGAAAGGTCCCACCACAATGACAGGAAACAATGGAGTAGGATGCAGCCGTATTTTCTTGGTGTAGAGATGACACGGATGACAGTGCTTCACAGCCTCTGCACAATCCTTGAAGACCGTGGGCCAGAAATAACCAGCACGTAAAATTTTATGGGTTGTTGATAACCCAGATAAATGACCCCCACACACTCCACTATGGGAATCATTTACAACCTCCTCATGGGTGAGGCACTGACGCAAAATAGAATCTACCCCTCTATGATCTAAAGTATCACCGATGATCATGTAGTTTTTCACATTCATGCACAATTTACGTCGTTCTTCTCGTGAGAAGGATGTAGGACACTTTAAAGTATGGATATATATATAAGGATATATCCATACCACAGATCATAGGTGGAAATCATAAATATATACTCATTTGGGAAAGAGTCATCCTCAACCACTAAATTCTCTTACATAGGAAATTATAAGATAAGCTCTGCAAAAACCAAGCACTTTTTGGATTTAGTAGATTGGAAATATCCTAGAGAATGACTATCCACTTGTTGAATTTTCCACCGATTATGCGTCGGGACAAAACATACTGAAAAGGATTTACATATGCCACCACTATGGTTGTGCTCAGTAAAATGTAGTGACGCAACCTCTGAACAACATAGACAATAATGATAATTTCTTGACGTGGGAGTATCTGAATTCTGGACTAGCTAATGCATGACTGAGATAATAGAAAACATGCTCTTGGAGGTTGCCATGCTCCTGAACCAATACTACCCCAATAATCCCCTCTGACGCATCCGGATACAATATAAAATCTCTAGAGTAATTTGGTCGACATAATAAAGGAGTCAACGGTAAATCCTTTTTCAATGCCTTGAATGCAATTTGTGTGGTTTCATCCCATAGAAATGGGGTGTCCTGCTTAAGAAAGTGCATGAAACCCTTAGTTAGCTTGGCATAATTAACTATAAAATGTCGAAGAAAGTTAGATTTCCCTTACAGGCTCTGAAGGTTCCTGATGGAACGAGGAGGTAGATTTACAATAGCCTCAACTTTCAATGAATCCACATGTATTCCTTTGTTTGGAATGATAAATCCTAGTAGCCTCCCCGTCTCAACGTAGAAAACACACTTGTGGGGATTTAAGTGTATTTTATAATGTCTACATCATTCAAAGATCAAGCGAAGGTGATCTGGATGCATTAGAGGAAATTTCAACTCAAAATGGGCCTTTTAACTTTTATTCAAATTCCATGTCATCATGTGTTAGCCAATGAAATTGCTTTAAATTTGAAATACCGTATAGGTCTTAAACACTTTTTTAATATAAATTTGGGGATAGGTATCATAAAAAAAACTACTTGTTTTATTTGTATTTTTGACATATCTCCCCGTGTTTTTACTCAAATTTCAATCGGGAGAGCTCGTTGGATGTGGAATTAAATCCCACATCCAACGAGTACCCACTCAGCATACTTTTGATGGACCCCGCTACCCCAAAAACAAGAAATACCTGAAAAAATGGAATGATGACATCATCATTCCATTTTTTCAGGTATTTCTTGTTTTTGGGGTAGCGGGGTCCATCAAAAATATGCCGAGTGGGTAATCATTGGATGCAAAATTTAATTCTGCATCCAACGAGCTCTCCCTATCAAAATTTGAGTAAAAACACAGGGAGATATGTCAAAAATACAAACAAAAAAGTAGTTTTTTTCTTTTCTTCCTCCAAAATTAATAAATATTGTTTTATTATTTTCGCTATTATTTTATTAATTCATTTTAGGAGGCCCATTTTGAGTTGAAATTTCCTCTAATGGTCCCTCCTCTTATGAGAATGGGCAGGCAGAACATCCAAATATGGCTCGACAATATTCTTGATGTCGTGGAAGGAAAAGTTCATTGCCCGCTAAAAGGTAGATTCGGTGTTTCTCAAACTGAAGAGCATTTTATTGTACGTGAAGGCACCCCAAGGAAAAATACAAGTTGTTTTATGCTATTCTTCTAGCTTGATTTGGATTTGATTATATCTGAAAAATCCATCTGTAAACGAAAATACTTTGCTACCCACACAAACATCAATGATATGATCCATGAAGGGTGTGGGATAATTGTCCTTGGGACATAGTTTATTTAGGTCATGGAAATTAGTGCACATGTGTATTGTCCCTTGTTTCTTAACAACAAGAATGGGATTGGATACCCATTCCGTCAGAGCAATTGGGTAGATAAACCCAGCTTTCAACAACTTTTCCACCTCATCTTTGACAGTTGTCGCTTTCTGCGGATTTATAGGTCAAATCTTTTGTTGAATAGGTTTAGCATTGGGGTAAGTATAGATTTTGTGTTCTACAATATATGGATATATTCCTAGAATATCCTCATATGACCAGTAAAACACGTCATGAAATTCCTTAAAAAATGAAATATATATGGCAATCTCCTCCAGAGAGCAGTTTGCACCGATATGCACATTTTATACAATGTCAGGGTTTGTAGAGATGTTAATTGGAATGGTAACAGAGATATTTTCCATATTCCCCTCAACAAATATTCCCTCCTTTGGTAAAGGATTAATCTGTAAATTAACATCTTCCGCCAGTCTCACATGGAACTCTTGGTTCTCAATTCTGCTTAGTTCTCGAAGAAAGTTGGACTTATGGTGTAGATCTTCACAAATATTGTCTTGCCCACTCATAGCTTCCAAAATGGGTTCATCCAAAGGAAAAACCATGTCTAAGAAGTCATATGAATATAAAGAGTTCTATGTCTTGGCAAGCAGATAAGATTCCTATGACTCCACTGAGACTGCGAAAGGTTTCGTTATAGAATCAACGGTGGTATTAAAAATAGCTTGATAAGCCACTTCCACTGTATATAAAGGCAGCTGATGTTCATGGTGGGAAGGAAGGACCCAAGGATCAGTTCTATCAAAAACCACCGCGATAGACTTCCCTACACTCGTAGAACCTAGATAGTTTATAGGGGTTGGGCTATCAAATGTGTCCATCAAAGATGCATACATTCCAACCCCCAAGCTCTCATTAGCTGGTTTGGTATGAAAAATCAAAGGTATAGTGGACTCATTAGTCTCCAAATGTCCCTTCCAAATTAAACTGAGTTTGTCAATAGTAACCAACTTCCCTCTGTGTGAAAACACTACCACTCGAAGAATGACCGAGGAAATCTCACACATGGCATAACTTCGGCTTCTTCCTAAAATAAATTCAAGTTATATTCCGAAGGACCATCAATCACTTCTACTTCAACAGATAGTGCTTTCCCTACCAGACTTATCTCGAAACCTAGTAGGATACCATGCAGATGGAAAGACATTCTACCAAAAGCAGTAAGTAAAGTGTTTGATGGAACTAGCTCCAAGGATCCTAAGTACTTCAGAAAAGACATTGACATTACACATGTGGAAGAACCTTCATCAAAAATTGCACTTCCAATGGTTTTTTCTCCATGGATAACATCAATTGACAAAGCCACATGATACGGTAGGAGGATCTTAATATCTGAAATATTAAACTTCACCAGCAGGCTTGATGAATCCATGCTACCTAAAGCTGCTAAGAGGAAATCCCGTTGAGCAGGACAACTCTGTAACACTTTCAATTCCGACACTACACAAGGGGTTTGGGCCAAATATTCAACTACGGAATATTTGGAAGCAGCCCTAGATTTACGATTGTGATTTTTTTTTTAAATACACCTTTCGGTATCTTAGGCATTGGATCGACAAGTTTCTCAATAGTGAGAGGGTTAGAAGTTTCACCAGTAGGCTTACCCTTCTCTAGAGCCTCTGGTTCATAATTCTTGTTTCTTGTATGGAGTAAGGTGCTAGATCGTACCATATTGATATAGTTTTGATTAGGAGAAGCACTAGAAGCACCCCCGGCTACCTTCGAAATAGAAGTTAGGTTCTGTCCTTGGGGAAATGGATCCTTCACGACAACTGGTTGTTGATTTTTAAGCAACTTCTAAGCTTAATCCATAAGAGGGCATTGATGAGTCAGGTGGTCTCCCTGGCAGAACTTAAAGGGAAACTTAACCTTCTTGTTGTCTTTCTTACCCCCATCATCATTATTTGTGTGTTTCTGCTTGTTTCGATATCCCTCACCCTTCTTCTCTTTCTTATTTTTCCCACCGAGCTGTTGATTTCCCTTCTAAGAAAATTGTGCAAAAATAGTTGCACTTTGAGGTGAGGGGGTGGCAGCCTCCGCTACCTCCACTGCAAATTTATTCATTGATAACTCATGGAGTTGCTTAGCCAGTGACTCTACAATGGGAGAACTAATTGAACCAAACATACTATCGACATGGGGTCTAGGCTTGGGTTTCTTTGCACTATTGGTAGACCTCGGTGCATTAGGTATGATCTCCTATAAATTCCTAGACTAAGAATATATGAAGTCTAACTGTTGGGCCTTGAGGATAGCCTCTTCTTCTATGGTCACCCCCAAAGTGGATATGTCCTTAGAAATATTAGGAAATAAATATTTTGAGAACCACTCTAATAAGAACTCGGGGGTATAGTGGCTTTAATAATCCTCTTTTGTCTTTGCCACTCCTGGATGTGATCCGATATACGTGTGTTTTTTTTTTTTAATCATGAAAAGTCAACAACAAATCTTTGTCGGCATCATCCCAGACAAGAAGATGAAAGTGATTGAGGAACGAAGTTGCTAAATCCAAAAAAAAATCATATGTAGCAGAGGAAATTTCAATGTATGATTTTGCTGCAACATGATTTAATGTCCTCTGGAAAATCCTAAACCAAACATAGTCATCGTTCAGTGAGTTTGAAGAGAACCATAGGTGGAAAGTGGTGATATGGGCACCTAGATCTTCACCATATTTTCCTTCAAACTTAGGAATGTCTGAAAGTAACTTAATAGGAATAGGTGGCCATGTTTCACTATGCTACACAAGGTCATTTGTCAACTTTGACGAGTCTAGAAAGTTTAAAGCTTGCACGAAAGGAAGATTTGGCATAACAGGGGTCTGAAAATAAGGAGTCTAGGATGTAGAAGGACATGCCCCCTGGTTCTCAGACAAAAAGGTGGGGTTTCCCCCAGCCATCGGTTGCGATGTAGTTGGACTACTCTAGAAGGATTTCACCCGAAAGTGAGTGGATTTCATTTTTTTGGTGCACTATAAGTGGTTTGGGCTGCTCCAGATGAAACTAGAGTTTTAAAAACAGAAGTAGGTATCCCTCCACTAAAAAGTGAAAAGGGAGAGCTCGTGAAAGGAGCCGAAACTGGTGTTTGAAAACCCTATCCAAAATCATTTGCGTTTCCAAACTGCATGCCCACATATGTAGGTGTAGGACCTACATAAGGAGTGGATGGGAGAATGTGGCCCCCATTCCATGATAAACCTTGGACAAACAAGGAGGATCCACTTGGACCACTTAGGAGTTTGCATAAAGGAGGGGGAAGCAAAAGTTGCACTGGGGATCATAGTGACCACCCCACCAGATGGATCTACCACATTAGAGGGATTTGGTGGTTGAACCACTCGACTACTTGGTCACAGGGGTGCAGTAGATGCACTTGGTCTTGGAGCACCAACAAGGGGGAGTTGGGACTCCACTAGCCAAAATGGCTGAAGTTGGGATAGAAATACCCTCTCCATAGCTAGACATAACTCTTCTCATAGGAACACCGATCACAGGTGACCTAAAAGGGAGAACCTAGATGATCACATGATCGTTTAATTCAGTTAGAGCTGTATTAAAATTTCTTGCAAACTCGTCATCCTGCAAGTCTTCAATCTCTACTGTAGATGTTTCTTCCTAGTTAATCCTAAGTTTTAGTTCACTTGGAAATTCACTAACTCCTACTGGTTCAAAAGAATCGTCGGTATCTAGTCCTCTCCCTTGAGGGGGTGGTGGAGGCTCCATTGTAATAGATGGAGGAAGTTTTCACAACCTTCTTGACCTACGGAGAGGTTGGTCTCCAACAACTATAAATTTGACTCTCACACACATAAAGGAAAACAAAACACAGACAAACAAAAAAACACTCACTAAAAATGTCCTAAAGTCACGCAGACACAACAGATATAAGGTACACCTTCCAAAGGAAATCTTGGGATGATTAGGGCCTAGGTCCAACCAGTGAAGACTAAGAAATGGTTACTTAGTGCCCCGTGAATATGTTGTTGAGAACAAGCACTAGAATCACCCAACCTTCATCCCAAACTATCTACCAGAATTACCTTTCAAGTCCATCCAAGGTGTACTGGAAATAGCCTTCCAATAACACCTGTGTATGATCCCTAGTTTCAAGAAACTAAAGGCTACCACAAGTACACTGAGAGTTTGGAGGAACATTCGCAAGCATGATGCTTATGCATATGTAGGGTAGCAAAGCCTGAAACCTTGTTGACACTGGCACCGCACAACGCCCAATAGGTGGTATTGACAAGATCCCCAAACACATAAAAATCCTGGTATACGATCAAACAGGGAAGTGGAGGGTTATCTCCTCAACCACGTTCTCATGTGGCCTCATTCTTAACTCCTGTGTGAGAGGAGCTTTCGAGATGGTCTCTTATAGAAGAGGATTTACCTAATAAAAGGCCACTATGTTTGAAATCAAATGCTTAAGCTTAGATTGAACTATTTGATGTATGAGCCTAAAAAAGAAGCATACTAGTAAAATTTTAATTAATCATTCTTTTTAAAGGGATGTATTAGTCAAAGGTAGCTGAATGAGACCGTATGATGTTACAGACTCAGTAGAAAGAAAGCAAAAATGATGTATGAATTTTTTCAAAGAAAATGTAACTATAATGCCAATTTTTCTTTTATTTTTCTTTTCAAATGGAGGTTAATGAAAAATTTAAACAAAAGAGAAACTACAAGACTAAAAACATTTTTATTTTTTTCTGAAAAAATAACAAAAAGAACAACTAAATGCAACCTAATGAAAAAAGTGAAAAAATGCTTTTTGTCTTTTCTTTTTCCAAAAATTCCAAAAATATAATGCAAGTAAATGCAAATTGAGTGAGTTTGAACAATCTAATCATATAACAGTAAATGATACAAATAGACCCTACAGTAACACACTGTTACAAAAAAAGACCTCAGAGCAATAACAGTTATACAGTTAAATCATTAAACAAAATGCAAAACACATCAAACACATTACAGAGAGACGCATATATAATGTGGTTCACCCAAATGATGGGCTACATCCATAAAGAAATGGCTAGTCCTTTTATTACAGTCCAGAAAGATGAAGGGATACAACCCGCAGCAAAACCGCTGCACTTCCTCTTCACGCTCTCACAGTCTCTCTCACACAATCACAAAGATTGTTTACAATGCTATAATACTATACACAACTATGTTACACTTCTTTCTTTTATAGGGGGAAAATACCATGGGAAAATACTACGGTTAACCCAAAACCATGGGTTCGCATAACTGTTGGGCATCACACATCCAAAAAAAAATTCTTGGGGGCTTCGCCCCCAAACCCCCAAGTAGGGGGAATGAGTGTATAGTACACCTAGGGTACAAACATGACTGAATAATATCTCTAGATCTGGAAGGTTAGGCTCCACAACCAACAACTTCACCCAAACAGGAATAAATGACTCAAAACCTAGAGTTCAAGGAACTATCAATTCAAAGACTAATATATCCAAAAATGGAAAGAATGGCTAACTCAGACCACTAAAAGCAGTACAAAGCATATCAGTGTTACAAAGGATTGATCAACGACCCAAAAACACAAGCACTCAAACCAAAAATACAAGTAGGAGGACCTAATGCATTCACCAATGAAGAATTCAAACAAAAACACTCAAAGACTTGACTATCCAAGAAAATAGTGGAATGTACAAACCTAAGACCACAATATCATGCCAAAAAAGAACCTTCACAAGCATCTAAGAAATCATAAAAACAAGGACAAACAACAACCTTTTGAATTCATAGACACTTACATAAATACGATAGTGTCATAAAGGAAACTCGCATACCATATGTGGCTACCACTAAAGAAACTCGCGTATACAAAGGACAAACAACAACCTTTTGAATTCATAGACACTTACATAAATACGATATTGTCATAAAGGAAACTCATGTACCATATGCAGCTACCACTAAAGAAAATCGTGTATACAAAATGCAATACACAACTATTACCAAGGAAACCCGCGTATGCTATCAAAAAATTTCAAAAAGAAAAGAAATTGACAAATAGGCTTTGAACATGCAATACTAGAAATCAAAGGTAAAATTCAAACAAATCACAAACAGAATTAGGGAGAGTAGAAATTGGTCAGGAAACCTAAAGAGAGGACCCACACGAGGTTGGACTCCCCAGCGGAGTCTCCAGTTCTATTGTTCTGGGAAAACAAACCCTTATAATCTAGGGTCTATGGGCTTACCAACTTACTAAATTAACTTGCTTACAATCAACCATTTCAAAATCTGAAATAGAAATAGGAAGAAATTATCCATACCTGATTTATGACAGTCTATCCTAGCTTTTCTTCTTCTCTTCAAATTGCTTCCACAGCTTCTAGGGTATCTCCAATCACCTACAAAGAACAAGACATTTCCTACAATATTTTATATATTATATGAATGATTAATGAAATGACATACTTATAATGAAGCAATAAGATAATTTAGAAATCACAATATATAAGAGTGCAAAGACACAATATTGGAAGAAGAACTTTCTATATTCATAAACAAGTGAGGTGAGATTACAACCCAACATCTGAGACAAGTGCTCCTCTACTAACCAAGGACACTGACTTCTATTGCTCCAAGATATCTAAAGGAAAACCACCTGCATAACTTTGCTCTATAACTCATGATTGATTAGCATCAACCCCTACCCTCTATTTATAAATGAGGGAAGAGAGAGGTTACGAAGGTTGAGATGGTTGAGGAAGTTGGGATAGTTATGATTAAGGGCCCAACTATCCTTGACTAATCATTTTTATATTTTTTAACTTTGTATTAAGGCATACATGACTATTACTACTGGAAAGTCGTGTATGATACGCGACTTGCTTTAAGAAAACTTGCGGGTGCAAGCCCTAATGATGTATACGTGATTTGCAATGAAAATACTCACGTATAATACATGGGTTGCTATGATAATAGTCATGTATTAAACCTAATGTCCATACAAAAAATAAATCCAACTGGTAAGGTAATGATGTATCAAAGGTCATGCCCATCTATATTGTTTTGGCTACTTCAATCCACTTTGTCCTTTTGTGTGCCGACACATTGGGTGTCAGTACTTGGACGGAAAAGTGCCATTTTACATGATAAAACTATGTGCCTCTCATATCCAATATCCATATACCTTATATTTTAACAAGTGTGGTGATCTATAGAACATGTTTTAGGAATTCCTATTGCAACGATTGTGAGAAAAGAGGTTGCATTGAAAGAAGTAGTTAGTTGATAGGCATGTGTGTTTTAGTGTCCTTTACACCATATTAAAAGTATCATCATCGAAGAAATATAAAGTAAACCATTCATCAATTCAGCTTCCAATTCGAATTTGTAACTTACAAACTATCATTTTTGTAAGTTCAGTTGTACTTGCAATTCTTTTCTATTAGCTGAATTGTACTGTATTTGGGTGCAATTTTGGTAGAAGATGAAACCCTTCATTTTTTGAGTTGGATTCTTAATTTTTGAGTCTTGTTGTGAAAGGGCGCAGTTGAAAGAAACCCTTTGTGTATTTTATCATTCCTTGAATGGCTCAGACTGGAAAACTATCCGAGTTATTTAACACTCTAATACTCACTTCTATTAATGACACAATCTCAATAAAAAAGAAAACTCTACATTCTATACTAACTTGTTTACATGATTCGCAAGGGATAGTTGAATTTCTTCATCTTGAATAAAATCTCCAACACTAGGAAATACAACAAAAGAACCAACATTCTGAGCATGTTCTTATTTAAAAACATCAAGAACTTGCACATATTCAAATCAACGATTCCTTTATATAATAAAATGTAGATGAAGTTTGTCATACATAAGCTCCACTTGCACTTTCCAAACCCATCATCAAGCCTTGGGAAGAAATCATCCACAATAAGCATACAAATAGTCTTGGATACCATAACAAAAATGATTTTTCACATTAACCCTAGTTATTCCAAACCTATCCAATTCTAGAGTGTTGGATTTCATCAAGAAAGTTCATCTTAGCCTACTTCAAATTTGCATCAAATTTTGAAATTCTAACATTGTCACCAATTTGGTTGCATGGAATATTGGTGTTTTGATCTCAATCCTTTAAAGAATTATGGAAAGCATATGCATCCTTCAGAAATATGCTTCATACTGAAGAAACCTATAAGAGAGAATATTCACTATGGGTGGATTGCTTCTTGGTAATGGTCATTAATAGCCAAGAAGATATAAATTTCATACCAAATAGTTCATTCTTGAGTAATGACACATCTTGTAGTTGAGATATTTTCTACCCGTCTCCTTGTTCTTGACAAGGAGAATGAATAACCATTAGAAACAAGGGAGCATGAACAAGTGAGATTGAACCAGTTCCAGATTCATATCTATATACTTGTGCAATTTCTAAAGCCACCTATTCAAATTCATAGTTACAACTACATCCATAGTTAAATCCATGTTCCACCTGAGCATGACTTGGTTTTTGGTATTCCAAAATATCCCATTTAGTAAAAGGAATATTCTTCTTTTATACATCATTTTTTGGTGGTCCTTAAACCACCATTTCTAGAAAGAATAATTGATCTTTTGCACCAAGTTTAAGAAGAAACCGTTGATCCTATATCAGAGTGTGGACCAAGCTCCAGAGGGAACCATTGAGCTAGTACCAGAGTGAGTTCCAAGTTTCATAGTTTGTTCTCATCCTTAAACCACACATTTAGTCAAAGACATCAATTTCTATTATCTTTTGATTTAGAGATCACCTTCATCCATTTGTAACTATTCTTCTCTATATTTCATCTCTCTGCTTGAAGTCACATACACCCGTTTGGATTAAGGAGGGAATGTTGGAAACATAATCCTTTTGGCTTACAAAATGTTATTGTACTACTTTTTACTATTCACATTTAGGAGAGAAATAATGTGAACAATCATTGGGAGTTCAAGGGACCACGTTGAATATGAAATACAAGGGTCATACTCATGTAATTATATGTACATATCTTAATGATGAAATGTGTCTCATTCTTATCCTATTTTTTGTGTATTTGTCTTTCGCACTATCTGTTCAAAAAATTAAAAAGAAAAATTTAAATGATGATGTTTAGTAATGGACTTGTATTAGTAGGACATCATAAGGAGAAAGAAGAAATTAAGGTGTTTTCTATATTTTAATAGCCTTATCATAATTTTAGCATGCCATTATTGTGTGAAAAAAATGGAGTTATTTAAATGAAATCCTTCTTAAGTTATGTCTATGGGACCCCTACCTATTAAATGAAAAAAAATATTTTATAGAATGTGAACATTGCTTTGGAAAAATTGAGGTCCTGATAACTACACCATCCCTACTGTAGGCTTGTCATTATAAATAACAATTAGAAACCATTAGAGTGTGTATCAAAATTCAAACCAATTTAAACAAGAAAAAACAATTCTTAATACAGTTAGTCTGTTAGGGATAATTGGGTGAGTCGTTTCTTGTGGATTTATGGGACAAGGGTTAATGGGTTTATTAGTCTATAAAGGATTTCAGTTAAGAGGGCCAAGGATTTATTGGCTAATGGTTACACTTGATAAGGGTTGATAAACCAATTCCTATGGTTAATAGTTAGGTGCCAGGGGGTTAGTGGGTTAGCGATCAAATATTGGATAAGGTTAGACATTATTAGTGGGTTAAGGTTGAAGAGGTTATGTGATAGTTGGGTATTACGGGGTCATGGGTTAGGGTCCAATTATATTTGAAGGTAAGTCGATTAAGGGATGTTAAAGGGGTTATGAGATATGAGTTAGTCATCTTTTAGGTTGTAATAAAATATTAACAAACAACTCTTCCTCGCACTAATTTTTCATGTATTCTTCATTTCAAAATAAGTTTGTGGCCTAAGAGTACATCTTCTTATTCATTTTCAATGTTAAAAATTCATATACACAAAAAAAATCATTTACACATGGAAAATACGTAATCAAAATAAGTAGCAACAAGGAATAATATTTTTATCTATTTAACTATAATATTAAATATGCACATAAGGAAAAACTTTATAAGATGGGTTAGTCGTGTATCTATTACATATTCATGAGTATAGACCCACCCCCCAACATGTTAGCAAATATATAGATTTGATAGCATTGTACATGTAATTTAAGGGATTGAAAGTGATAGGATGGATTAACACACTTGGCGTGAGAGATAATAAATTATTAACACACTAAAATAATATGACCAATACACATAATTAAGGAAACTACCTACCCATGCTCCTAACTTCTATGTGAATCTGATACATTGAACTTGCACACATAAACAACATTCCTAACATTACACATATGTGACACACCTGAATCACATAAACAACACACCTAAACTATGATCCTACCCACACACTAAAACCCCTTTCCCCCACATGCACATGCACATGCATTACATGCCTAACATAAACACTCCACTTAACCTTTGTAATTGTGTCCACATATCTAAGCCAACACTCTAACCCATGCACATAATCCATGTATCTAAACCATGCATCTAGCCCTTGTACATTAGTGGCACACATAAGAAGTGCACTCTTATGCATAAGAAACATACCCAATGCATGCAACTAGTCCACACATATAACCCATGTATCTAACTCCTACACCTAACGTACATGCATGAGAGATACACATAAATAATGCACTCACTAATCTAGATGATGCACCTAAATATACACTTAATCCACACATCATTGATAGCAATGACCTTCTCGAAAGACCCCTACTAGATTAAAGAACGCAATGGAAAAGAAGTGAACACCCACATAATCACACAAAAAATATAGAAATTCCAAGGATTATGGATTATATTAATCTAAGGGATGGTATTTGTACAAACAACTACATTCAAATTCGATGCTTTGTTTCTAAGTTGAATTGAATTCTACACTCACATTGTTCACAATTAAATTCTATATTAAGGAACACAACAACCTGAAATAGCACCAAAACCCAAAACTAGAACCCATTTTCTTACCATGAAATCCTGTATTTATAGCCCCCCATGGATATGTCAAATATTCCTCTAAAAGCACCTCGAGAGTTCCAAGAAGTTCATGTCTCCCTCAATCGTTAGATGCAACTACTTCATCTCCTTATGCCACCTGTCTTGCTTCAACTACTTCCATAACTACTCATTTATTTATGAATCTAACTCTTTCATGGCATTGTAACAGTTAAAATACTTATTTTGTATCATTTGTCAGTCATCGAATTACTGTTCCGTCTTCTCCAATGGTTTTCACCTCAAATTTCTCACTCACCGACATATCCTTCAGACATACCAGACATACCTCTACCTTGATTGTTTCCCTTTTCAGTTGACCATCTGACTTTCCTAACTTCGACTTCCAGACTTTTACTTAGCTAGGGGTTGTCAGGTTATCCCCTATTCGACTCTACTGGCTTCAAATTTTTCAGTTTATCATAGGTTGATATGCCCCTACATCATTCTCCCTAAGTTGAAAGAAACCCGACTGCTCCATCAGTCAGTTTATATCCATGTTTCCTCCTCAATTTCCTTTCCTTCCAATCAAAGTAGGTACTATTTCCTTTTGAAACTTCATGTTTGACCAATGACTCATTCCTCTAGGATTTCTTCAACTCATTCTTCTAGTCGAATCTACATATTCTCCTACCAGTCGCTAGTCGGTTCTTCTCCACTAGGTTATCCTTCCTCAATAACGTTGAATTCCAGCAAAATGTTCAACTCCTATAGCAGTTCCAGTATGCAAGCATTGTCTGATATTTTCTTAAGAATCCTACAAGGACCAATTTTCTTTAATTTCAACTTGTTATATGTTCCTTTTGGGAACCTTTCCTTTTTTATATTTGTGTAGACCAAATTACCTTTCACAAATGAATTCAATCATCTTTGTTGGTTGACTCTTATCGTATATGTTGCATTTCTCTTTTCCAGTTGTTTGTGCCAGAAATTGTTTCCAAGGCCAA
Organism: Pseudotsuga menziesii; assembly: GCA_001517045.1. Taxonomy (NCBI): domain Eukaryota; kingdom Viridiplantae; phylum Streptophyta; class Pinopsida; order Pinales; family Pinaceae; genus Pseudotsuga; species Pseudotsuga menziesii. The sequence continues at coordinate 198,326 of LPNX010018620.1, read as the reverse complement.
AGAAACAAGCCAACACAATCTCAAATAAAACTTGATAAAACAAAGTTGGTTTTAGGTTTTCTGGAAAATTTTAGTGGTTGTAAACTTTTGGGGAAAGACAGGGAATACACTCATGAGAAAAGTAATAACTAAATCATAAACACAAGAAGATAAATATGCATAATATATTCAACAAGATCCAACAGAAACAGTACTGAAGTTCATTCATAAAAGACAAGCATCACTAGCATATAAACATAAACCAGAAATGAATATATCCTTTAAGCAACTAAACAAGCTGAACAATGAAGCCAACACAGAAACTGAAGGGTAAAAGTGTCATATATCTCATAATTTCATCATCAAATGCATACAAGAGTTTTGATACTTAACTCATGAACAAGTCTACAAACCTCTTGAAGCTATCCCAAAAATCGAACCTCTCTTCATTCCCTTTGTCTCTCTTTTATAATTACAAAGAAGTAGTTCTATATCCCCTTCATTAGGTCGAAATTGAAACTACCCAGCAGTTACATTAACTAACTAATTCAACTAATTGACTAAAAATAGCAAATCAGATTCCTGGCAAATATGGCGAATTTCTCAAAAATAGGTGTCAAAGAAGCTTCCATATCTCTCCATTCGTGACACTTGTGTAAAAACTGAGACAGTTTTTTGTAAATGGGTCCGTGGTGGACAAAAACCTCTCTGGGTTTTTAAAAATTCATCTCCAATCAATAAGAATATGCCCCGTAAAATGAACACTAAAACAGGAAAATATTAAATATTTAAAATCCCTGAAAAATAGGCTGTAAAGATTAAACCGGATCTTTCAAGCCTTGATATTTGTTGCAAAACTGAGAGAGGTTTTTGTATATGGATATCTTATGAACAAAAAATTATTTTTGTTTTCAAAAATTCCTCTCCCTTAGCTCGTGGTTGGAATTTTAATTCAATGACCCAAAATAGGAAAAAATAGAGCAGAATTCTGTTTCTACTACCTCCTTTTTTCATTCATAAGTGCCGAGAATTTTTTTTTTGCATCTGCTAGCTCACTCTGAAGGGACTAGTATATTAGCCTCATCCTTTGAATTTCATGGATTCTTTCTCTTAAAGGTTGTGCAACATCTGACTTTTATTTGGGCTACTTTAAAGTGATGGGGAAGTAAAAGGCTGAAGGCCTAAGTCAGAATAAATTGCAGTATCTTTTGTGAACAGAAACATAATCAGAGTTCACTTTAACAAAAACTTTCAATTTATTCTTTTCTTCACTGGTCAAATTACTAAGTATTGGCCCTTGTTTCACTAAAAGTGCTTCATTAATCTTCACACCATTCACAGTCATCAAACTTATATTTTCAAAATCAGCTACTCTCACTTTTTTTGCTCCTATTCTAGATGAATTTCTCTTTGCACTCGAACATAACTTTGAAAGAAGATCAGCATTTGTTAGTTTGGAAATCTCTATAGATCCATCATTTGTAGGCGTTTGCAAGCTGTAGTTTTGTACTGGAAGCCAAGGTTTTTGTTGTGGCAATCTTGAAGGAGAGTTCTCTAATTTTCCAGACCGTCAATCTTTCAATTGTCTCTCCTATCAATGCTCTGTATCTTTCCTTAGCATTTTCCCTTTTCTTTGGAAATCTCTGCAGCCTTTAATTGACTAGCAATTGTAGGTAAGGACTGTGAGCTTGAAGCAATCTTGGCTTGCTGCAAAGCCCTAATTTCCTTCACAAATAGGATTATGTTGAGCAGATTGAAGATGACAACCATCACTGACAAGTAAACATCCTCCTATGCATATTTGATTAGAAAAGGACAAGTACAAAACATTCACCCTACCATATTTGCTGGTCTTGACAGGAATTTTCGTTCAATGTAACTATTGTTTTATATGCTACCAGCATAACACATCTGCTAAACCTTGAAAGGGATAATTCTGATTGTCCTTTATGCAACTGTGTGTGTGTAAAGTGTAGTACAGCTGGGAAAAGTAGGCCCATAACAGCCATCAATCATAATCTTGAGTTGACAACTGCAGCAGTCTTGTTAAAGACTTGTTCTCTCCTATGATGAATAACAACACCTATTAAAAAGGCACATCCAAGCACAAGCAACATGTTTGACAAGATTGAACCAAGTAAAGATTGTTGCACAATACGAATCATTCCATTTTTAAGAGCATATAATGAGATGATCATCTCAGTCGCGTTTCCAGATGTGACATTCAAAGGCCTCCAACTGTGGGACCAGTGAAAAATGCTAGCTGCTCTATTACAAAACCTAGTCGCTCAGCCAAAGGTGTTATTCCCAACAAGCTGAAAAAGAAAACCCATCTCTGAAATGTATTGATCTGCTCCTGATAAATGGGCTAAAATCACTGCTGCAGGACCACAAGGAAGCAACAAATTTATCTTGTTTTTTTTTTCTTTCTTCTAAAGGCACACTAGTTTCCAATAAGTGTATATCATTGCCCAACATGCTTTCCTCACCACCAGACTTTGCTTGCTCATCATTACTAGCCTATGGAAGAACCTTGGGTGAAGTCCCAATGAAATGTGTGCCTCCACCATGCTCATTACTTTCCTCAAATGAGGAATCTGGAATTCCTTGCATTCCTTCAAACTTAATGTCCCTGCAAGAAAAATCTCTGGCATGCTTCTCTGCATTATCTTGACTGATTTCACCCCGCATTGAATGTGATATTTGTTCTAGTTTTCCACTATCCTGTTGGTTAACTGTTTTAATATTGTCATGATTCCCAACCTATTTGTTTTATGTACCTTGCAATGGATCTGGCGAGTCTTGGATTTTGTCCATCATATCAACCTCCATCAAAGTGTCTAGAGTATGTTCTTTAGTCTTTTCACCATTGATTTTATTTGATACAAATCCTGGCATTCCCTGCACATCAAGCTCAATTGAAGTGCCTGTAGTATGCTGTTCCATCTTTTCATTGTTGATTTTTTCTGATACAAATTTTGGCATGCCCTGAACATCTACTTTCAGCAAAGTGTCAATAGCATGTTGTTGTGTCATTTCATTACTGATTTTATCTGATACAAATTCAGGCATTCCTTGAACGTCAACCTCCATCGAAGTGCTTGCAGCATATTGCTCTTGCATAGTGACAACATGTATACTTCTGAATATTCAATTTTTCACTCTTCTAAATGTCCACTTGTTCAAGACGTCCACCAATGGTCCATTCATTGTAGACTTGAATTCATGATCCTTTCTATCAGCATCTGAGGAGCTAATAAGGATCTGTTCCTCAGTTTCATCATCTCTGTCATAATCTGGCGATCCCATTTCTATCTGAGTCTGATCAATATTTCTCTGAGTTGTTGAACCGGTAACATCATCCATTTTTATAAAAACTATATCATGCATACCATTCCAAATATGGGTACAATCACTGATCTACAGGGTCATAAAGAATTCTATGGCTCTTCAGATTACTCCCAACTGTCACACTGGCGAAAACCTAAATTCCTCTGCAACGACAAATTCCAGATTTTTAGGCAATGTGTCTCCACCTCAGTGTTCACCAACTTCGTAACCTTCAATTTGAGAATCTCCTACCAGAAATCACGCCCCATTCCACGGTCTGTCACGATTTTTCCATAAATTGGCATACAGTTGCCAGAATCTCCCTCACATGAGACTGATGCCTGTTTACATGAAAAAAAACTTGGCAAAACACATATCAAACATGACCAATGATTTATTTAACACTTCCCCAGCGAAATCCCCAAAAAATCTGACTAAAAAATGACCATTCTGGCAAAAAACGATTTTCTTGTAGCGCCGTAGTGTAATTTTTTTGCAGTTGCGCTACAAGAATAGTTTAAAACCAATTTTGGCTCTATTTAGTCATTTTTTCCATTTTGAATACAGTTCAAATGACAAACTATACTCATGATATGATTTGTGAATCCATTATTCAATATATTGACCTTTAGAACCCTTCAAAAGCTTAAAAGAACAAAACTAAATAAAAATCTGAAGGTAAAAATTGAAAACTTCACTAAAAATCAAAAAAATTCCACAGTAAGTAAAAGAGTAAACTCAAGCAAATATGCAAGCTAAAATAAAAATGACAATCAAACATAAAATTTGAAGAAACAAGTTCCTGACTTAACACCAGTCATCCTCTCACTTGGCCATGCACGTATTTCATGTGTTCCACAAATGATTCAGCCTCTAATCTCTTTTGCATCACCATTGGAAACTTTGTTAAGTCAACTACTCGATGTGGGATTCTCTCTTGAACAACTTGAAATTGACTCATTCCCACCGACCAATTCACTAAATTGTTATACTTAAACTCTGCTTGCGCCAGCACACTTTCCCATTTGTTGGTTCATTCTGAGGTCATACATCTCAACTAATTTCCCATGATTATGTTCACAGCCTCTATCCGTCCATCATTATTCGGATGATATGTATAAATGAATTGCAACTTAGTGTTCAGTTTCTTCCATAAGTTCCTCAAAAAATGACCCATAAAATTTGTGTCTATGTCCAAACTAATACTCTTTAGTAGTCCATGTAACCTTACAACTTCCTTGAGAAAAAACAACAATATTCATTGCATCTCTCATCTTTTGACACGGAATAAGTGTGCCATATTTGAAAATATATTGCCTACAATGAATATGGAGTCGTTTCCATATTGTGTATTCGACAATACCAATACAAAATCCATACTAATGTGCTCCCATAGGACAATCGATATCGACAATGGTTTATATAACCCCACAGTCTGACTTCTTCCCTTAGCATGCTGGGATATCCTGTTAAATTTCATGAACCATAGATCTACAAGCCAAAATGAGAGCTATCCAAAAAGAAGTATGCATTGGAATTATCAAATCAATGTAAACTGAACAATGGATTCATGACATAAGTTTCACACAAATCGGACAAGAATTGCTCAAATTATCATAACATTAATCTTCATTAATTAATTAGTAATACAATGGTAAAATACAATAAATAGAATTCGAATATTGTGGATAAGATTCAAACTCAACAACTCAAACTAACTGGTTAGCTAACTTATAATGGAAATAATCATAGCTAGAGCTCACTAGTTAACTATCATGCAAACTAGCGCTAATCTAACTGACTGTGATATAACTAATTATAACTAAAGCATAACTAAGCATGATTGTACCAGAAGAAACTGAAGGTGACTATTGGTGGCACTTAGAGTGGTCTCCTATAATGTAGGGATTTGTACCTAAGTCTCCTAAACTTATGCAATTAGGTGTATTAAGTGGTAGGTGACCCTTAGGTGTGTCCCGCATGTACTTGTGGGTGATGATGACCTACTAAGCTAGGATAAATGAATCAAATATTCTTATGTGGGTAAAGGGGGGATTAATTAGTCCTAACATATCCTACGATTTCAAATCTAATTTTCCACATTCGTTGACAATCCTAGCCAATAATATGTTTCCTCAACCAACGCTCTGGTCTTGTCGACACAAAAATGTCTTGCTAGTCCTCCACGTTGTAATTCTTTGATCAAATTTGATCTCATGGATCCTCAAGGAATGCACAAGTGATGCCTGTTAAACAAGTATCCTTCTTGAAAAAAGTAGTCCAAGTATGGGCTCTTGTAAACACTCCCTGGTTCTATTAATTCCTTCCATTCTTCCAAAAAATATTCATCGGTGTTATATTCCACCTTTATCTATGAGAATTGGTTTAGAACTGGATCTAGGAGCCAAAGAAACTCTCACAATTCAATATTATTTACAAAAGATGCAAAAAATAGCTGAAAGAGTGAAAATTACATACACACATGAGGTCAATAATACATATTATTATGAATTTCCATCATGTAACCATGTCTAAAACAATTATACAGTATAGTAGGGAAAAATAATGAGGCCTTCGAGGCCATCTGGATGCATATAAGTGTCAGCTCTAGATTTGACCCTCAAACCCCCCTAAGTGGACCAATGAACCTCCTAATCATCCAAAATGGTCATGAATGCATGTGTTAACATGGGAAAGGAATGATGGAACAAAAATGGAGGTATGACAAGAATGGGTGAGTGGGAGTGGCTCTAGGAGGGTAATAAATTCCCAAGGAAGGCCAAAAACCACCTAAACCAAGCACTAGCGCCTCAAGTCAAACCAAATCCATAAAATTGAAGAAGGGGAGTGCAAGCTGGTTGAATGTAATAAATGTGGGAACCTAGGTTTTTATAATTATCAACCTGGAGCACCTCAACTATGCAGAATGATCAACCAGGAGCACCTCAACTGTCAATAAATAACCAATTTCCTTAAGTCTAAACCATGGAAGCACTGCATGAATGCAAATGAAATGTGCCTAAGGTCTAAGACTATGGTAATAAGATGTATTATGCTCAAACACCCCCCCTTAAGCCTTAATTAGTACTTATTAACCAAAAATATCATGGAGTCCTTGGAAACAAGGCTCAAGTCACCCCATACAACATAAATTTTATTTGTCCATAAAAATAAGGTGAGGAAAACCACACGGAAACTAAAAATCCCCTAAAAAATGGAAATGGATCCAAAAATATGAAAGTGAATGGTATCCTTCACCATGTATCACTCACTCCAATAAGGGATATCATATAGGTGAAGGTATTCTCTGTGAAGCACTTGGTGAAAATGTTAGCAGTTTTCTCTGCATATGGGAAATGCTGCAAGCCTATTACCTGATCATGCACCAAGCTCCGTATGTTGTGCATGTGTATCTAAATTTGTTTAATCCTCTACCTTTGTAATGTATCTATGGAAATATTGATTGTACTTTTATTTTCACACCAAATGACTGTGGGTGAATCAAATGCAACTCCAAGTTCTCGAAGAATACCTTGCAACCACACACATTGTGTAAATGTGTTCACTGCTCCTTTGTATGCATCCTCAACTGAAGATAGGGATATGGTGTGTTGTTTCTTTCCTGATTAGAATATGGGACCTTTTTATACCATGAATACATAAAATGAAGTGAACTTACTATCATTGGGATCGCCAACTGAATCATAATTAGAAAATCCTACTAGTTCTAGTGGAGAACCAACAACATAGTGAACCCTAAAGTGTCTAGTTCCTTGCACATAGTGAAGGATCATCTTGGATTCCTTACAATGGATCTCATGAGGTTTCTACATACATATACAAGACCTACAACATATGCCAAATCAGGTCCAGAATGTGTAATATACAGCAAACTCCCGACTAGTTGTCTATACAAATAATTTTCCACCAATGGAGACTCACCAACTTCTCCTAGTTTGATACCAGAAAGGAATGGGAACTTGGATGCCTTACATTAAGCCATATTAAACTTAAATAAAATGCATTAAGCATACTTTTTTTGTCTTACCTAGATCCCTCTTTCATATTGCTCAATTTCCAAACCAGTAAATTGCTTCAACAATCCAAGATTGGTCATGTAAAACTCATTGTGCAATGAAGACTTGATTGACCCAATTTATTTGGTGCAACTAATTGTAATCAAAATATCATCAAAATAGAGTAAAATTACCTTCAATACATCACCAATATGCTTCAAATAAACATTAGTATCATATTTTCATCTTTCAAATCCAAGTGATAGAATAAAATTGTCCATCTTGGCATACTAAGCCCTGGGGGCTTGCTTGAGGGCATAGAGAGACTTCTTTAACATGCATACAAGAGAAGGATCCTGTAGGAAACCTTTAGGATTCTACATATATATCTCTTCTTGAATCTCACCATGAATAAATGCACTCTTCACATCCATGTGGTGAACCTCCCAATGCTTAGATGCAACAATGGCTAAAACTAGCAGGATAGAGTCCATCTTTGCAACCAGTGAAAATGTCTCTTTATAGTACACTCCTTGTACTTGAGAGAAGAAATTGGAAAAAAAACTAGCCTTATAATTTATCTCATACCCATCATTAGAAACTTTGGTCCTATAGACCCATTTACATTGCACTAGCTTCCTCTTGAAGGGAAAAGGAACCAATTTCCAAGTCTCATTTTCCTGTAGAGAGTTGAGCTCTTCTTGCATGGATGTTTTCCATATTGGGTCAAGTGATGCTTCCTGATATGATTGAGGATAATATAAAACCATTATGAATAATTTCTTGGCAAGAACCACTTCACTTGTAGATAAAGCAGTGTGAAATTGTGATCTAGTCTTTCTAGGATCTAGTGGATTTCCAGCCAAATCCCCAGCTGCTTCTATGGTTTTCTCAGCCTGTTTGGGAAAAATGAGTGAGCCATGATCATAATTGTATTATTCAGAAATATAAGAATCATAAATACCATAAATATCAGAAAATATTCATCACTTACATCATCTTGTTGTGGAGGACTAGAGCATTCCCCCAGTGCTAGTTCTAGCTCTGGCATGAGTTCTTCTTCGAATTGCACACTTCTTTCAATGAAAGTATTTTGAGATGAGGGATCAAAGAGCTTGTATACATTTTAATATATGGCATAACCAACCATCATGCACTCATTTCTTTGAGGCTACAAGGCCTTTCTCTTTTCTGAAGGAATCCCAGCCCAAGCCTTTGAGCCAAAAATCCTAACATGAGAAATATTTGGCTTGTGACTAGACAAGGCCTCATATGGTGTTTTTCCATCCACTGATTTGTGAACATATATGTTTTGGATGTATGCAGAAAAATTTATGGATTCATCCCATATCTTAGTATTCAAATCATTTGCTTCAATCATGTAGGTAGCCATCTCCTTGAGTGCCCTGTTTTTTCTCTCTGCCACACCCTTTTGTTGTGGTGTGTAGGGGACCAAATGCTGCATTTGGATGCAACATTATTCATAGAGATGTTGAAAACTATTTTTCACATACTCTTTTCCATTAATAGTCCTAAGTAATTTTATCTTGTTCCCACATTTATTCTGAACTAGGGCTTTCCAAACCTTGATATTCTCAAAGACTTCAAATTTGAGTTTGAGAAAGTAAACCGAACAGAACCTCAAGAAATCATCTATGAAATTAAAAAAATACCTTGATTCTCCATAAGAGGGCGTGGCAAGAGGCCCAATGAGATGTGAATGTACCAATTGAAGCACTTATGTATCTCTACTTGCTTTCCCTTTCTCATAGTTGCACTCTAGATTCTTTCCCACCACATAACCAATGCATGGCCCGTTGGAGATATTAATAGAAGGGCATCCTTTCACCACGCCTTATTTTCTCAATTCTTGGATGTATCTATAGTTTAGATGGCCAAAACTCTTATGCCATATATTACTTGAGTTATTGGCATGAGTTAGGAGTGCATTCCCTTTGGATTAGGAAATAAAATGGGAGAACTTTTACATTATAGATTGATGATCAACAAACCCCAATTCCACCACCTTGTTCGCAGAGATTTCAGCTATATCCATTGTGTCTGGAGTAAATGTAACTCTCTTGGATTCACTAGTGTGAATCATTTGGTACACTGAGAGTAGATTCGCTGCTAAGTCTGGTACAAACAAAACATTTTTAAAATATTCATCTTCAAGATCGATCCTACCAGTCCCTTTGGCTTGGATATCTGGATCATCACCCTTTCGAACAGTTGGGCCACAGTCAGAATACATGGATGTGAAGAAATATTTGACAAAGGCCATGTTCCTTGATGCTCCTGGATTAATGATGAAGAAGGAAGAATCTGAAGAACTTGCAACCAAGACATGGAACCTCTCTTTGTTGTTTGATACTGAACCTCCATCTTTCTTCCTTCCGCCCTCAGGCACTGGGATATTGTTCTTCTCCAATAGTCGCGCCATCATGTATATGGTATTCTTCATGCATGCACTCTTTATATTCCATCCCTTGTGGTAGTAGGCTCATTTGGTCTTCTCCTTCTTCTTTTTTTCCTTGTCCTTGCAAGGATTCGAACCCCCATCTGAATATTTGGGTATGTCTTGCTTCCTCATGTCTTGCTGCCTTGAATCCTTGGATTTCTTCTTGCATTTGAATGGATTCAAAACCCCTGCAGCAAGAGATTGGTATTTACTAGATTTGATGGAATGCATCTGCACTACATTGTCTTTCTCTTAGGTCAAAGAATCCATGAACTCAACCAATGTAGGCATGCTCCAGTTTCGAGCTGTGAGATTGCTAGAGTGAAATGTGCTTACAAACACAGAGTAGTCTGGCTCTAGCTTTGAAAGTATGGAAAATATGAGCTCATCCTCCTTCTTCTCTATGCCACATTGCTTGAGTTGAAGCACCAATGACTTGAATTTGGTGAAGAAATATTGGATTGTCTCAAAATGAGTTGGACTCAAGGAGATGAGCTCATTTTTGAGGTTGTGACCTCTCATCTCATCAGTATTCCCAAAAAAATATTCAAGATTCAACCATACTTTGTTGGGAGTAGTTGTACTGTTAACATGCAAGAGCAAGTCTCTCAAAATATTGAGACAAAGCATTCCAAATGCTTCATCAAGCCTGTTGAGGAACTTTGATTTCTCAACTGCAAAGTTTGGTTCAATCTATGTCCCCATGGTGACCCTGTGAAGGAATTTCGACCTCAGCTGAATCACCATCTTGGCCTTCCATTAGAAACAGTTGAATGAGCTCAACAAAACATGGGTCTGCTCCATTTTTGCTTGCTCTCTTGGTGGAAAATTGCTGAATGTACCTACTATGAAAAACAATCGAATATATCAAGAGAATCCCTATAATAAAAACTCAAACACTCTGGATTTGATTTACAACTCCAAAGAGCTCTGATACCATGTGATAACTGATTCACACCTGGATCTAGGAGCCAAATAAACTATCACAATTCGATATTGTTTACAAAACATGCACAAAATAGATGAAAGAGTGAAAATTACATACACACATGAGGTAAATAAAATGTATTATTATGAATGTCTAGCATGTAAATATGTCTGGAACAAGTACATAGTAGTATAGGGAAAACTTGTGAGTCCTTGGAGGCCATCTGGATGCATACAAGTGTCAACCCTATATTTGACCCTCAAATACCCCTAGGTGGACCAATGAGCCTCCTAATCATCACAAACTGTCACGAATGCATGTGTGAACATGGGAGAGGAATGTTAGAGTTATTCTAGGCGTGGGTGAGCACATGGGTGAGTGGGAGTCGCTCTAGGATGGAAATAAATTCCCAAGGAAGGCCAAAAAACACCTAAACCAAGCACTAGCTCCTCAACTCAAACCAAATCCCTGAAATTGGGGAAGTGGAGTGAATGATGGTTGATTTTAATCAATGTGGTCTCTTGGGTTGTCAAAATGATCAATCTGGAGCATCTCAATTGTGCAGAACGGTAAACCAGGAGCATCTGAACTATCAATAAATGACTAATTTTCCCTAATTTTAAACCATGTAATCACTGCATGAATGAAAATGAAATGTGCCTAAGGTCTACAAATATGGTACTAAGGTGGATTATGCTCTAACATTATCGAGTCTAACCCCTGTGCTTGAATAGTCGATGTGTTCAACAATGCTACCCTTCGACTTAATGTGTTGGAAACCTTATTTGCCTTACATGACTTATGCTTTATCACAAATGCGTAACTCTACAAAAATTATACCCACTTCATGTTTTTGGTTCAACCTAGTCTAAGTTTTCATATACCTTGGATCCTTATTATCAGTATATAGTACAAACTCCTTTGGTAGCAAGTAGTGTCTCCACTTCTTCAATTCCTTCACAATGGAATAAAAATCCTTGTCATAGATCGAGTATTTCTCCTTAGATTCATCCAATTTGTTTCTAAAGAATGTGATTGGTCATCCTTCCTGTCTCAACATTGCTCCAACCACTACTCCACTTGTGTCAAAATCAACTTAGAATACCTTTTCAAAGTCGGAGAGAGCTAATATTGGTCTCTATGTCACCTTCTGCTTCAACCTTTCAAAACCTTTGGTCCACTTGAATTAAACCCTATTAATGCATGTTGTTAGTGGTGTAGATACTTGACCAAAATAATTGATGAACTTCTGATAGAAACTGGAAATTCTATGGAAAATTATTATCTGTATCAAACTAGTGAGCTCCGACCACTCCAGTATAACCATGACCTTGTCTGAGTCCATCAATAACCCTTCTCAAGAGATGAAAAATCCCAAATACGTCAATTATTCTTTCATGAAATAGCACCTTTATAAATTTACTGACAAATTTTCCTCCTGTAATCGTTGCAATACTTGTCGCAGGTGTGCTAGATGTTCTTCCCTGGTCTGGCTAAAAATCAGTATATCGTCGAGGTAGACTATGACAAATTTTACAAAGTATGGATTCATTACATGATGAATTAGTATCATGAATGTACTAGCCATGTTTTTCATCCCAAATGGCATGACCAACCATTCATACAACCCCTCCTTTATATTGAAGGATTCCTTCTATTCATCGCCCTCTCGAATCCTGATCTGATGATAGCCACTCTTCAGGTCAATATTGGTGAAGTAAATGGCTCCACTTAAATAGTTGATCATGTCATCCATACTTGGTAATGGAAACCTATACTTTATAGTAATATTGTTGATGGACTTTGAATCGGTGCACATCCTCCACTCTCCTCCTTTCTTAGGTACAAGTATGACTAGTACTACACATGTACTCAAGATTTCCCTTATCAACCCTATGTCCAACAACACCTAGACCTATCAGTTTAGCTCAATATTTTTGTCAACATAATTGGATGAGGTTCTTTGTTTGGTAGACTCGGCCCAAAAATCAAGTCAATCTAATGGGAAATGTTTCTCGCTAGCGGAAATCCCATCGGTAGGTCATCAACTAGTATTTTTCGAAACTCCTTTAATACTTCTCTAAATTTAGTCTAAACCTATTCCTTTGGATTCCCCATTCTAAGGACCTTTGGAATGATTGTGAAGAAACACCCTTTCTTATTCTCTTCCTTGAAGAATTCTTTTTTCAAGAAAATCAATACTATCTTCTCCCAATAATTATTTCGACCCTTCTTCTCATTCTCATATTCATGTATTAGAACCAACTTTCGTTGAATACCATCCTTCCAAAATGTGACTGTATTGGTGTGTCATCATAGATTATATCTCAGTCGTACTGCCATGGTCATCCTAAAAACCAATGGAATAACATAACATAACATGCTATCTTCTAGTCGTCTGATCTTAAAAGTAATCAAACATTGTTTGGCCACCATCACATGGTGTCACTTTTATATCAATGACACCTTTTATAGCTGATTTTACCACACCATGTAGATCACATATCTATGGCATTGCCTCTCCCTCTGCTGACTCCTTAGACCCCATGGACTTGTATTATACTTCGATGTTCCAATATCATCCCTAAAAAACACCTTTTTATTCATGTACACGACTTTAAAGCTATACTCCCATGTACAAGTGACTTTTGACCTCCAACCCGTGTACATCGAGATGTGTGCATAATTGCAAATACTTTTGGTGTTTTCCTCATATGATTCCAAATAACCTGATTCTTTTCCTTCCAAATTCCTTGATAGTGCTTGGATTTGACCCTCCATTACCTCTTTGGAGTGCTATATAAGGAACCCCTTGGATACATTGAAGGAAGAGAATTTGAAGAACAAGAAAACAATAGTCCATTATTGCCTCAACTTTGCTTATACTTGAGTTTGCATCCCTTTGTCCCTTGGAGCACATAGTGTTCTTCCCAATCTTTCCTTTTCTTTGTGAGCTTGCTATCGATAGATGGAGGATTGAAGTGGTGGAGGCCTGAGTGGAGGACTCGATTTCTCCGAGTTGCAGAAGTGCCGACAGAGTTTGTCACTATTGTATCTTTGATTTATTGATAGAAATATATTTTCATGTGCAATTCATGTGCATTCTAAATATGAATTTTGAATCCATGGATGTATTTAATTGCTTATACATGATTGATTATATATGTTAGAATAGCTCTAACACATTTATATATATCATGCTTTCTTTGTTTGTTGTTGTTGAGAGAAAATTGTAATTGCAATTGCATTGGAAAATCTCAATGGGGATCTACTTCAACCGTCCAGAATAAGGTACGATTCAATATCCCTTAGTGTTAAATTTTCTTATTGTTCTTGCATATTGGGAAAGATTGATTTCTGGTGTCATATTATCTGTTGTGGTACCCCCAAGCCATAGGAAGTTTCTCTTTGTAATAGAATTGGTGACTCCAATAGGGAGGTTCCTAGCTATTTTTCTTTGGGGATTGGGTATTCAATGGGTTTGAATTTCTCTTTATTTCTTTGTTTCTGTGTCGGGTCTGGAGGTATGTTTTTCCAATAGTGTCCCATAGGATTAATTTGGTTTTGGCTTATCTGTTTACCCTATTTTTCTTCCTGTACATGAGTATTTTCATTACAGTCGCATATACACACGGTTTTCTCTTGAATTCCCACGTATGTACATAGGTTTACTGCATGCAGTCGTGTATGCTTTGATTTTGAGATCTTTATGGAGGATTGAGTGTTGTTGGGTGAGTTTTGATTATTGCTAAGTCTTCTTGGGTACTGTTGGTATCTCTATACAGCCTCTGTTTCTGACCAGAGACCCCTTTTGATTTGTTTTTTATTTAGGTTTTGTTCTTTTCATTCATTTCTTCTTTTTTGTTTTGGATTAGTTCATTAGGTTTATTTTGTCTTGGTTCCTTACTTGGATATTGTTTGTGAGTGGTTGCAGGGTCTGAGAATTGTAGAGTCTGTCAGTGCTTTTTATATCTCATTTATTTTTAAAAATACAAAATATTTTTATTTTGCATCATTATGCATCCTTGCATTCTTACATTTGTATGGTACTTGCATTAGGTTTTTCTTATTGAATTATAGTCAGTTGTTCATTTAGGAATGATTGCACTCTCATTTGAAGGAAGAAACTCGCATCTCATGTAGTGGCATACCCCATTTTTTCATTTGACAAAGATTTCCGCTTGGCATGGTTTGTTAGGCGTGCACTTTTATTTTACTGATGAGTCTTCATATCACTAGTTTCATGGTCATTTCCTTTTAAGTAATTACAGCCATTAAAATAAACGCTTAACTAAAATCAACTACACATTTTTCTTTTATAGGGTTCACAAACAAGATTAGGATTTAGAGTCTTGGAATAGTTCATTGTGAGTCAATTCTCCAATACTACTAAACACAACAATTAGGTGTCTGTCTAGGAGAGAGTGAGAAATCCTTGGTATAATTAGTGTTTCTCAAGAATCTCCTCTTACACAGGAGTCAAGCACGAGGCAACATGAGAAATTGTGATTATGATAGCCCTTGGTCACTTCTATGAGCATTAGAGATATTTCCAGGATTGTATTTGTATCCAAGGGCCTTCGAGGTATTGATTGGTGCACCCTTGGTGTAACAGCTATGCTTTCAGGCTTTAGGATTTTCTACCCTGCCCATACAGTCAAAACTACCTACAACTGTCTTCCTGAGCATTGATTATATTGGGGTGACGTTAGGTGTCCTGGCCAGGTAGGGGTCGGACAACACAGTTACTTTATGCGTTGAAGCTAAGGGCCACTATAATTGGCTATGAACCTCCATTTATAGTGTATGGGAGTCTCAAGCCTCTCCTAGGAAAGGAATACCTACTGCATTTGGGAGCTCACATATCCTCCCCTTTATTTGCTTGTTTTTGGCTGTAGATTTTTTAGGAGTGTGCTTTGTGTACACTAGCTTTCTTAGGGTTGTGTAGTTATATTGCGTATTTTCTTTTTGTTGAGTCATTGTGGATCTAGGTGCGCCGCTCTGCCATTCTTGTCGTTTAGCAGGAATTTCACCTTCTATGTCTCCTCCTCCTTTGGGAGGGAGAACCAAACAGTCCAAGCAGACTAACTCTCACTTTGATTCACACACCATGGGTGACCATGAGCTTGAGATCCCAGAGATCCCTGATCTTCCTCGTCTTGTATGGGAGGATGAACCTTCAAGAACATATGGGACTCCATTGGGATCTAGTCATTCTATGGTTGGGACATCTCTTGATGATCCTTCACAATTTTCAGGCTACATGCATGCAAATCACCAGTATTGGTCGCGTAGTCCAAACCGTGAGACTCACCATGCACCCATTATCACTAGCACAATAAGGTATGGCATGCTAAATCTTCCTAAGACCGATCCAGCACCACACGTTGGATTAGGTGTTGACCCTAGTGTTGCGCCTGGGGATACTTCAATTCCTTTCCATGCGGAGAGGTTTGGTAGCACTAGTCATATTACACCTTCCATCCCTGCAGTGGAGGATTCCTCGTACATGCATCCTAGGCCTAGTACAGTCATTCCCATTCGAGGGTCTGATCCTAGACATATGAATATTAGGGGAATGAGTTACTTCCCTTCCCATATTCCATCGTCTTCAACACCTATTCCTTCAAATGCCTTTTTTACAACACATCCTCTTCCTAACTCTATTGGTCCTTTGGGCCAGAGTTCAACTGTTAGACATGTTCATCCCAAGGCTATGTGCCTCCTTATGTGTCAGCCGAGTATGGACCATCTTATGGAGATTATTATAGGCCACCTTATGAATAGTCTTATGGAACATCTTATGGACAAACTTATACACCTTATGGGTCCAGGTATCAACCCGCTTATTAGTCTCCTAGTTATGGCTTCGTAGCACCCCAGCCTCAAGGTACTTCAAACTACAATGTGAAACCCTACATGGGCCAAATGGGAGGAGGATACTATCCCAATGGCTAAGGCCATGGTGTCTATAATAATCAACCCTATGTGAACCAAACTTGTTAGGGAGCTTGGAATGAAACGCCTAAACCTAGACTCCCTTTCCTTGTAATGCTAAACCTACCTGACTTGTTGAGATTGAAAAATGATCTGGTTGCTCATGAGTGGACATGGATGATCGTTCTTTCCAATCTTCCTCCAGACATTCCAAATTTTGAGGGTAAGAGTGGTGAAGACCCTAGTGAGCATGTCACAACGTTCCACCTTTGGTTCTCTTCAAACTCCTTGAATCACGATTCGATTCGTTTAAGACTATTTCAATGCACCCTTACGGGGCCTGCGGCGAAGTGGTACATAGAGTTTCCTGGGGGGACTTATAAATCGTATAATGACCTAGCTATGACCTTCCTCAATAAATTTTAGCTACTCGTGCATTATGATTCCGGTATTGAAATCTTGTCGACATTTTGGTAGGACAAAGCCACACATATATTTGATCATAGTCAAGAGTGGTGTAGATGGAAGAGATTGATTAAGGCCTTTATACCACCAAAATTCCTTTTGGAATTGTTCCTCAAGTCTTTATTGCCTTACATAGTGAAGGATGTTTCCACATCTGGAGTGCAAAATGAGGAGCAAGCTATCCTTAGAGCTCAAGAATTGGATTTGATTTATTCTCAATATGGGCTCTTGTATGAGATCATACCGAATGCACATAGATCTAATTTTTCCACTAAGCTTAAACCTGGGCCACATGTCGATGGCATTGTTGGCTCCCCAAGTGCTAAACCTGTAAGATTGGTTAGAAACCAAATGAGTAATTTGTATGTTAACCAGCCTGCATCGGGACAAGATACGGCTTTGTCTCTTCCTACCCAAACGATGGAGGTACTTTAAGTGCAATCATCGAACCAGAAAGGTAACCGGCAACCTGGACGAAATAAAAATAAAGGTAAAATTAATCGAAAGAGTGGGAATGAGAATGAAAATGACAATAATGACAAGAAAAACAACAATGCTGGGAGGACAAGAAACCTAAGCATAAGGTCAAATTTATTTGTAAGCTTTGTGGGGATGATCACCTCACTCATTTGTGCCCTTGAATGGAAGATTCCTTGAAGTTCATCGCACAGGGCCCAGCTGTGCTAAAAAATACTTTACCACAAAATCAGAATATGAACTTGAGGATCCTGGATCCTGGTGGTGCTTCTGGTGGGACTCCAAACCCGTTGGACACCTCTAGTGTCCATGGTTGCATTAAAATGGTGAATTCTACAAATGTTGTCACTCGTTCTAAATATTATGGTACATCACAACCCACCCTAGGAAAATAATCTGCTCCACCTGACAACCCTCTGCATATTGAGAAACCTAGTGATAAGCCTGAAGCTTTGTCTCACATTCCTAAGGGAGTATTGAAGCATTTGGAACACAATCCTAATTCTCGAGATGACCATAACTATTCTATCATCAAGTATTTGGGCCAGAATCCTTGTGCAATGTCTGCATTAGAAGTTCTTAAGACTTGTCCTCCACAAAGGAAAGCCTTGTTGTCTACCCTTGGGGTGGATGATGGAAGCTCTCCTTCTGTGATCAAATTTGAAACTCATGGAGTCCATCCTTGCTTACCTTACTATGTGTCCCTTTTGGTGCATGTAGAGTGTCTAAACAACACCATCAAGCACACAGTGATTGATCAGGGAGTTGCGGCTTCCGTGACGTCTTTGTCATGTTGGAAGGGGTTGGGTTCTCTTGTGTTGTCTAATTCATGAAACATATTAAATGCATTTGATGGAAGATCATTTTGACCACATGGCATTCTTCCTTCCCTTGAAGTCCAATTGGGAGGGAAGACCATTGCGATTGAGGTCGAGGTGGTTGATGCACCCCTTGACTATAATATTTTACTGGGTAGAAACTAGATTTACAATATGCAAGCGGCCACGTCGTCACTCGTCCAGGTTGTTTGTTTTCCTTTGGATGGGAAAGTTGTGACAGTCAATCAAATATCCTTTGATAATTTTAGTTCAAAAGAATTGTTAGGAGATTCAATCCCAGTTATCGATCATTCTCATCCAGCAACTGAGAATATTGGGGTAGGCATGTATCCTTCGCTAATGGGAACTTTTAGTTGTTCCGCACCCATCCTTATGATCAGTTCTAGTCTTTGTAAGGATTCAATGTCGTTGAGTTCAATTCCTTTCTGCACTTCACATATGGAGGATCCTTGGACTCTCCCTTCTTCGAGTACTTCGAGGGAATTTTCTATACCTTCTGAGACGGACATGCCATTGCCTACAACTATGGTGGCTTATCAAGAAAATATTGATTTGGTTGTAGAGTCTAGTCCTTCCTCTTCGTGGATGGAAGAGGAGGACCCTTATGCATTTCCTGCTTGGGTAGTGCCACCATCTCACTCACATGACTTCCTCAATGACATCTTTCCATTGGACAAGGCTATTCTCGAGGCTATGTATGGGTTAGAACAACCTTGGGGATATTTGCATCATAGATCTTATTTCATCCATGAGCTTGATTATATTGAGTGTGATGACTTTAAGGAAATATTTAGTGAGAAAATTGGTAGGCTTGTGGTTCCATTAGGCTCACCAACTATACCTATCAATATTTATCTCGTTCTTGGTAAAATTGAAAACATGTACATTGGGGTGGATTGTTCCCCCAATGAGATTAAAGAGTACACCGATATTTTTAAAGAAATTCTATATGTGTTCACTTGGTCATATGAATAAACGTCAGGAATTGACCCTCGCATTGTAATTCATGAAATCAAAACCTATCCAGATTCTAATCCTGTTCGACAATGTTTGAGAGCAATGAATCCTAGGAAAGCGCTTATGATTAAGGAAGAGATAGAGAAGTTACTCAAAGTTGGCTTCATCTATCTCGTTCCCTTGATGGAGTGGGTTTCAAAACCCATTCTACTGGATAAGAAACGGGGAACGATCCAATTATGCATTGATTTTAGATATTTAAATCGAGCCTTTCCTAAGTATAATTTCCCTACACCATTTATTGACCAAATCTTGGATTAGTGTGCAGGGAGCGAAGTTTTCTCCTTTATGGACGGCTTCTCTGGCTATAATCAGATCCAAATTAAACTCGAGGACCAACACAAGACTTCTTTTATTTGTCCGTGGGGCACGTTTGCGTACCGAAAAATGCCCTTTGGCCTTAAAAACGTCGGAGCTACATTTCAACGAGTCATGACCTTTAATAGATTATTGAGGTGTATTTGGATGACTTAGCTGCTCACTCTCATTTGAGAGTGTGCCATCCTTATCATTTGCATTTGGTTTTCAAAATATTTTGTCGTTATCAAATTCGGTTAACTCCCCATAAGTGCATCTTTTGTGTGAAGGTTGGTCACTTGTTAGGATTCATTGTCTCTAAGGAGGGTATAAGGGTCGATCCTTTGAAGGTTTAGGAAATACTTCAGTTGTCTCCCCCGTGTAATAGTAGACATATTTAGTGTTTGCAAGGTATGGTGAACTTCTTTCAAAGATTCATAGTTCAGTTTTCCAATTTGACCAGAGGCTTCATGCATTTGTTGAAGAAAGACACTATGTTTGTCTAGGATGAGTGAACCCAAGAGTATTTTGATGCTTTGAAGAAATCCTTGGCATCAGTCCCCATGCTTAGTCCATCCAACTATAGCTGTAAATTTGTGATATATGTGGTTGCATCTCAGAAGACGATTGGCATGGTATTGGTTCAAGAGGATCAAGAGCTTCAGGGCATGTCATCTACTATCTTATCCAAAAACTTATTGACACAGAGCATCATTATACCCATGTTGAGAAGTTGGCCTTAGATACCATCCATGCAGTTCAGCTCTTAAGACGTTACATCCTTCTTCGCCAAACTTTCGTTGTAGCTCACATTAATCCATTTTAGTTCATCCTCACTCAAAGGATGATTGGGGGAAAATACAATAAGTGGATTGTGATATTGCAAGCATTTGACCTCGAGTTTGTTTCAGCAAAGTCGAAGAAGTCATTGATTTTTGTTGAGCTTATCTCTGATTTTACGAATGTTGATGAAGGAGAATTTCATGAGGACTCATTCGTTGATGAGCACATATTTCTCATCTCGACTGCTGACCCATGGTATGGGGACATCATTGTCTCCTTGAAAACTTTGAAGGTTCCTTCTCACCTCTCACGGGATGAGCGTCGACGACTACGTCATGTATCAAAGAATTACCTCATTGTGGATAACACATTGTACCACCATGGCGTTGATTCCATTTTACCTCATTTCTTAACTCATGAGGAGGACGAGGCTGTGTTGAATGATTGCCATGAAGGGTCGTGTAGTGGTCATTTATCTGGGATTTATACAACCCAAAAAATATTGAGAGCAGGGTATTTTTGGCCGTCCATATTTAAATATTGTGTTAATGCAGTCAAGAGGTGCCACCCTTTCCAGGTGTTTGCATGGAATATGCACTCTCACCTTGCCCTTTTTCATCCAATCATCATTAACGGTCCCTTCACCAAGTGGGGGATCAATTTTATGGATTGCAACCTGACTTTGGCTGGGTTGCACCATCATATTATTGTGGTTGTTGACTATTTCACGAAATGGGAAGATTCTATGCCCACAGTTAAATGCGACGGTGAGAAATCTGCGCATTTTGTATTCAACCAGATTATCACCCGGTTTGGCATTCCAAGGGAGCTTGTCACTAACCATGGTAGGAACTTTCAAAACAAAATAATGGAAGAGTTGTCTTCGAAGTTAGGGTATAAGCAAGAGCATTCCTCTTCTTACTATCCTCAAGTGAATGGACAGGTTGAAGTAGTGAACAAGTCACTTAAGTCCATTCTCCAACAAACCATCACACAAATAAAGACTAATTATCACATCATGTTATATCCTGCTTTGTGGGCCTATCGAACCATAGTTAAGACTGCCAACGATTTTTCTCCTTATCAGCTTATACATGGGATGGAGTCGGTTTTATCAATTGAGTGAGAAATACCTTCTTTGAAACTAGTCGTGGAGCTTTGACCAGACACTTTTTCATTGGAAGAAAATTTGGTCCACTTGGAGCAGCATTGAGATGCTTTAGTGTCTCTTGAGATTAACAAGCGTCGTGTTAAGGTCCAGTACGATAAGTCTGTTCATCCTAAGAGTTTTAGTGAAGGTAACTTGTTTCTTTTGTGGGACCAAGCTAAAGAACCATTGGGGGTAGGAAAGTTTAATCCCATGTGGCATGGGCCTTACATTATTAAATGTGTATTAGAGAAATGTTCCTACGAGTTAGTTGATTATGAAGGGAAAGCCTTGGAAGAGCCTAGAAATGGGCTTTGTCTTAAGAAGTACTATGCATGATTTTTAGTCGAGGATAACTTGTTGTATATTATTATGCATTTTGCATAGCGTAGTTTTGGTCTACTTGTGGTGATCGAGTTTGTTGACTAGCTTTTGTTTGTTGTGGCAGATGTCAATAGATTCTTCGATTTATGGTTTGCTGATGGTGCTAGCCTCCACACTCAAAACTCAGCTTCGGCTGCTTGGGTGATTTATAATCCTACGGGTCAAGTGTTGTCTTCCAGAGGGGTTTTTTTATGGCCTTCTTCGAACAATGTTGTAGAGTATAGTGTCATTATCGAGTTATTATGTGATTCCATTTCACATGGTGTTCACTCTCTTGAGGTACATCTTGATTTGTAGTTAGGGGTTTCAAAGCTTAATGGCTTGTATCATGTTAGGGATCCAAATTTTTATGAAGGTTCTTGTGTGTCAGGTTGCTTGAACGAAAATTTGAGAATATAAAATACATCCATATTCAAGAAATTTTAATCAAGTTGTTGATTCATATGCTAACTATGTGTTAGATTGGAATTTGTTTCACAGACCATAAGCATTCACAAACACATTTACACATTTAAATAAAATAATAATCGATCATCATAGGTATTTTTCATTAAAATATATGTCCAAAAATGTGGTTTCATAATACATAAGTGTCATATACAAAAATGGGGATTCCGAGCCACCAAAATATACTACATGGTCATACAAAAAATATACAACCCAAACTTCTAAGCCTATGGGGGATGAGGGTATTGATCATGGTAGCACACTATGGCTCTAGCTAGATGGTGAAATAAAAAAACCATTCTCGTGGTACTCCAACCACCTGGCACTGCATGGACTGAGGAAAGTCCTCAACTTGTGCCATGGGAACCCTATGTGTTAAACGAACAAAGTTCATGTGAAATATTTGGAGTGTACGTTCTACATCAACAACCATGATCTCATATCCTCTTCCTCTCCATTGATGATGAGGGAAACCATCTGGCTGCCATGGTCCCACATCTGCATGTACATGATAGAGTATCACTATATGTCACCGCACCAAAAACATGTCTTTTTTATTCCATATATCAAAAAACAAAAAAAAAATTAATAATTCAAAAAACAAGTTGGATTCGAGATTCGTTACCTATCGCTCCATATGCAGATCCTAGTGGTATGGGCATGTCTAAGTCTCTACAAAAGTTTATCCCTGCATAGGGATAGTCATCTATGGCAATGATCTATCTACGCCACCAAAGAAAGAAGTTTGTTGGATAGGGGTTGGCCACTCGCCCTCCTCCTAGTCTCTGCATGATGTTCTCCTAGCGTAGCTGAGCTAGATCTCGAATGCCATGTTGAGGTATCTCAACTCCAGGGATTAGCCCCAGCACACGCTAAAAAAAGAAAGCACTCAAGATGCTTCCATAGCCAAATTTCCTTACTCGCCCCATCTTGCAGTCAGTAAGTTGTTGTTTCATGTTGCTCAACAATGAGGTACTCTAGTCATATATAGTAGGACGCATGCACTCCATCACATAGAACATCAGAGGCCTTCAAGGCTGGTGGAGAGATACCAATCCTGGTATTCTTCCCAATTCCAATAGTATGGCCTTCAACGTGAGATTTTGGATCGCGTTTGTTGGGATTTGACTCCCAACCTTCTCCGTATCTAGGACATAGTACACATCAATGTATTCATCTATAGTGAGCCCGCCTCCTAGCCCACGAGACCGTAGTTTTACAACCTCCCCTATATGGGACAATCCTGTGATAAAGTAAATATCCTCAACTTCAATGCTAAGGGGCATGCCATCTAACTGAAAAGTCTCTAAGTCAAGATCCCAATAATCCACTAGCAGCTGGAGTAGCCTTGGCTTTTCCCTTAATCTTCCAAGGTGCCAAAACATGTGTAGTCAACATGCCTTTAACATTTGTTGAGCCATGATATCAGCTTGCACAACCTATTCAACATCACCATGTTCATGCTCCCTCCACTCTAGCACCATCCTGCACAAAGACTGTCAAGTTTCATGAGATTTTGACCTTGCATTTATCACTTATGGCCCTGTATGCGACTATATTTGAAACAACCGCTTATGTACATGGGTATAATGGTCTTTTCTGCGTATACCCAGCCCTATACATGGAAAAAGACCTGATTTCAATGTGGGTTGAAACACACTATTTGGGATAGCCCAAATAAAAAAACTGACCACCAAATTAAAAAATAAAAACATGTAAATGAAGGAGTAGGGCATGAGGAGTTACCTAGACCAAACAGGGAGTGCTTTTGTTGGAGGATGCTCCCAGAGTCAACTTCTGAAGTTCTGAGTACAAAAGCACTATGGTGGGTAATTTTTCCAATGGTATGAAAATTTTTATTTTTTCACTATTTTATAGAAACAATTTTGAGATTTTGACCCACTTTCTATAGTTTTGACCTGTTTTTGACAATGTTTTTACCGTTTGGACTAATATGGTGTTCCAGGGGCCCATTTTGAGCATGTTTTGACCAAGTCTTTGATCCATTCGTGCTTATTATAGGTATAATGTATGAACTAGCATATAGGTTAGGATTTCACATCCGCCTACATTTTGCATGACCTTATGACCGTTTCATTTTAGCCTTAGGTACAAACCCATTTCATGAAATCACAAAACCTTCATGATGCTGTTAGAAGTGGTATTGTGTGAATGGTAGAGCTTTCCTATACATGGGTGCCCAAGTTAGATACTATTTTGCATTTGATTCCCATGTTGAGATACCTTCGTTAGGTTATGCGAGTCCCTTTTTAGTCCCGCCATGTCCTTGAGCAAGAGCTTCATACTCCTCTTGAACTTTATGCTGGCTTTTCCCCATAGGGACTCCCTTATATATATCAAGTTGTAATTGCATTTCATGATTTTTTCTTCCTTCTCGAGCTTTATGTCGGCTCCCTGAATTTGAGTTATCATCCATATATCTCAAGCTTGTTTCATGTCTACCCAAGCAGAGCCTTTTTATATATCCTTTACAGCTTGATCACCCCTTTACCAGGAGGAGACCTTCCCCCAAGTGTCATTATCCTACACATGTTTCCTTGCATTGAGCATAGGTATGTTCCATTGCTTGGAACTAGATTTCCTAACCTTGGCACTTGTCTCCTCCTAGTTATGTACTATAAAGCACTTTTATTCTTTTTCAAGCTTTTCAAAATATCTAAAAAAGTCCAAAAAAATAAAAAACATAAAAATCTAGATGGGAAAAGATGTTATCCTTGGAAGCAGTCGAGTCGTGTTTCCTTCAAATAGAGCACTATATATCACATCCATTGGTTGGATTATTAGTTTGACTTTAGGAGCTGTACTCATTACTTTGAGTTTATCGCCACTGACTAGTTATACTTCTAGTCACCATGGATCCTCTGTTGATGCCTCCTGTGTCACAGATATTCCCAGTTTGCATATCAAGTCCATGCTGCCTACCTTTAGTCACCATTTTCCTTATGCTCTTGTTTGAAGGAAGTTGAAGCCTGAATCGACCATTCCTTAGTTATCTTGAATTTGCATGTTGGCCATTCCTGGTACCGTTACTGGTTTGTGCACATCTTGTTCGTCGAGTTATTCCACATTATACAACATTGTTGAGTACCTCGTGTTGGTTGATGGGGGATTCCTTGATGACCTCCTTCTAGCTGATTCCATTCCATTGACACCATATCATTTATTCTGGAATAGGAGTCTAGATTCATTTGAGTGCCTTGAGACTTATAGTCATCAGTGGCAGGTTCTCTCACCATCGACAGTTTTGGGAATACATCAATGTCCCCTGATTGATGGACTCTTTCAAGTGTTCAACCTCAACACATCTATTCACACTTGTTAGATTACACTCTGTACCTTGATTCCCATTTTCATTATCGGTGGGTTATCTCGTGTATGTTAACGATATACATTGATGACCGATAATCAAACGATGGACTACTATGTTCGACCTCGACACATCTATTTGCATAGTAGGACATGTACTCGTAACAGTTTGCATAGAAGACCTTTCAGCTTGGTGGCATTCCATATATACTACCTCCTTGATTGTTCTAGTATTCATGAGATTTCAGCTCTCATGATCATGATTCCAATATTTCCAGTGTATATCAGATATCTTCACCCATTATGGAGATCTTGATCCATTGTATATTGTACGTGGTGATGACCGCACATGGCACTTTGTATATCATGCCTATTCATGGCCATTGTACTCTTATGTATCTCGGACTACTACATGTATTTGCAGTCACACGCAGAGATTTATCATTGTATCATACTGATGAGTTGTTGGTTCTTCCACCTAAGTTTCCATTACTCCACTTCTTGGATGGATTTTATAATGTATTTTGGCCATCATGTTACCCCTTTGACCTCACACATTAGGGGGCATTTGTTATAGCTGATTTTACCACACCAGGTAGATCACATATTTATGGCCTTCCTTGTTCCTCTGCAGACTCCTTATACCCCATGGACTTGTATTATACTTTGATGTTCCAATATCATCCCTAAAAAGCACCTATTTATTCCTGCACACGACTTTTAAATCTATACTCGCGTGTACATGCGACTTTTGACCTCAAACCCACGTACATTGGGATGTGAGCATAAGTCCAAATAATTTTGGATTTTTCCTCATATGAGTCTAAATAAATTGACTCTTGGCCTTCCAAATGCCTTGAGAATGCTCGAATTCGACCCTCCATTACCTCTTTGGAGTGCTATATAAGGAACCCATTGGATACTTTGAAGGAAAAGAAATTGAAGAGCAAGAAAACTATAGTCCATTATTGCCTCAGCTTTTCTTATACTTGAGTCCGCATCCCTTTGTCCCTTGGAGCACATAGTGTTCTTCCAAATATTTTTTTTCTTTGTGAGATTCCTATCGAGAGATGGGGGATTGAAGTGGTGGAGGCCTAGGTGGAGGACTCGATTTCTCCGGTTCGCAGAAGTGCCGACAGAGTTTGTCACTATTGTATCTCTAATTTATTGATAGAAATATATTTTCCTGTCCAATTCATGTGCATTTAAAATATGAATATTGAATCCATGGATGTATTTAATTTCTTATACATGATTGATTATATATGCTATAATATCTCTAACACACTTATATATATCATGCTTTCTTTGTTTTTTGTTGTTGAGAGAAAATTGTAATTGCAATTGCATTGGAAAAGCTTAACAAGGATCTACTTCAACCATCCGGAAGAAGGTGCGATTTGATATCCCTTAGCATTATATTTGCTTATTGTTCTTTCATATTAGGAAACATTGATTTCTGGTGTCATACTGTCTGTTGTGGTACCCCCAAGCCATAGGAAGTTTCTCTCCATAACAACACCTTATATGGTCTAGGATGTGGTTGGAACTTTAGACCCAATTTCTCTATAAATTCCATCAAGACCAAATTCTTTGTACTTCCTCCATCTATTATTTTCAAACAACATCTCTCAGTAATTTTCACCCTCATCCATAAAATATATTTTCATTGCACAAGCTTGTGCTCCTCTTGTTGGTTTGTCTAGATCAACATCTGTTTAGTTATGAGGTTTTGTCCTCCTTCCACCTTTGCTTCATCTTCACTGCTTCCAACTACTAGACTTGTCCTTACGCCATATTTATATCAAGTTCGTCATCTGGTCTCCAATTCGTTCTCAATGTACAAATTCTCTAGGAATTTGTATGCCTTATGCCTAACTTCACGATACTTGTAGTAGACTGCAGTCGGTCTATTGGTCCCTCTTTCATCGACAACTCTCCTTCAACCATATGCACCTCAGCCTTAGGTATCTCCACCCTCTTACTGGTATTCTGGCATGAGATCCTTGGCCAAATTCTCTCCTCTTTGTCAATGATCTCCAAGGGCTTCCCTTCAGCCCTGCCAGTCATTTTCCCTATGACTGTAGTGGGTTTTCTTACCAAAATTTCTTCAGGGCTAGTTGATATGATTACTTGACTTTTATAAACCTCAACAGGATCAGTTCATCCTGAATAGCATATTTTAACCCATTTACATATCTTTATATGACCTCCTATCCTTCATTGGTGTGTCGTGATCGAATCGACAGTATATAAAATTCCTCTGTGAACTCCTTCACGGTCATCTCCTTCTGTTGCAAGTTTTGCAGCTTTGTAAACATGGAGATCATTTAGTCAGTAGGAAATAATTTGTCTTTACCTTGGCGACCATTTTGTCCCAAGCCTTTATCTTCTCTTTACCCTTCTTTACTTGGTCATTTTGTATTCTATCCACCACAACGAAGCATGACCTTTCAACTTCATACAAGCTATCTTTACCCTTTTGAGGTCTTCTTTTTGCTCAATGTCAAAGCACTTCTCCACTTATCTAACATAGTTTATCAATTCCTCTACGTTCAAGATTCCTGAGTAAGCAAGGACATCCATATTCACCTTACCTCTCATCTCCGATAGATATTTCAATAGCCTATCCTCTATCTCATATAACTCATGTTCTTCTTCTTGAGCCTCTCTATCTCTAATATTTTTTATTAAATATACAATTTTGATCATTTTTACCAATTACTATTATTTCCAAGCCCTTTTATTTGGTAAATGCATAAAATATTTACCTATGTGATCATTGGAATCGTCAATGATAAAATCACATTGGAATCGTCAATGATAAATTTCCTTTTGATTACTTTTGAAAATAGATTTGTTTTTAAGAAAAAGTAGTTGTTGACTTTTGAAATTAGATTTTTGTAAGAAAATGTTGTTATGGCATCCCCACATGCATTGGAAAAGTGGCTGTCTACATTTTGAATGGTGAAGGACTATTCAACTTGTATCATTATGTATGTTTTTGACCGATGATGTATTATTTGAGTAACCCTAGAAGGTCGATATCGCCATCTTTATTGTTTATGAATGTGATCTTGAATGAATTGATGACTTTTGAAATTAGATTTTTCCAAGAACTGTTGTTGATGCCTTTTGAAATTAGATTTTTTTAAAAGAAAATGAAATCTTGTTATTGGCATCACCACATGCATTGGAAAAGTGGTTGTCTACATTTTGAATGGTGCATAATTATTCAACTTATAGCAATGATGTATTATTTGAGTAACCCTAAAAGTTCGATATTACCATGTCTATATTGTTTTATGAATGTTATATTGAATGAATAATGATACGTGGAATATGTGTCACACAAAGGACACGGTGATAAGTAAACACGTGTCCTCTTTGTGGTCATGAAGAGTAAATCTACAACGAAAAGTAAATCTACTAAGGGGAACCGCACTTACGACTGTTATGAAGATATTTTTCTTCTAACAACGAGATGTAATAATGTTAGAGTAAAAATGAAAAGGTATTCAATTATTGGTTGATTTGGGTCATTAAGATTGTATCGAGGTTGGTGCCATTCCCATAGAGAAGGGATTGTGGTTTTCATAATTCTAACATAGAAAAGTTGTCATGTAAATTTCTAGTGAGGGTTCAAGGATAAGATTTATTAAAGAATTCATAAATGTATACTTTTATATATATATCATGGTATGAATATGATGTTAATAACGGGAAGTAAATGAAATACTATCACAACTATAATCATAAAGATTTATAAATTAGCAAGAGACAACTTAGTAATAAAGATTTTCTTATAAATTGTATCTTACATATTATTGACATTCGGAAATATCCTAGCATCAACATAGGGTTTTCCCCAGTAGAAAGTCTGAATTAGAACGTCAGCCCTTTGGGATAGGTAACCCATATGGATTCTGGCTTGACTACCATGAACTGGTTTTGGGGTTTACTGGTTGCAACCTGGTCTACTGTTTAGGCTTTTATTTTAAGAGATGAAAAGAAATACAAATTAATCTAAGATGCAGTCCTACATTTCACTAACTTATTCTAGCTAGGATCAAGATTAAAAGCACAAGCAGTGATATCGCATTGATATACACATTCTAAAACCATCTAGTTGCAAATTATACATGTATACCAATAACATAATAATTTATGAACAATAGAATAGTCACAATATTATAATATTATGCACCCACAACTCATAGAAAGAAAAGTAACACATGAATACTTATTAATAGTCGAAACAAAAAGCTACAGGATTAATCCACCATAAATCATGAACAATCTTATTGCAGATGCATGTGAGACAAAAGAAAAAATAGTTCGACAACATTCATCCACATAATATCCATGATCCTATGCAAACTTGATCCCAATAGATTCTCTATTCATAGCCAAAAAATTATCTATTCATTAACATAAAAAGTTCTTACAAAATGAGTAGTCAAAGCTCCAGCCATAAGTCTTCTTATCTTCCCCCTTCCCTTCGTTATATAATAGTTACAAAAACTAACTCCCAAAGTGACCCTTCAGATCCCTCACAGTTAGTTATGACTTTTGGGAATCTTAGGGACTTACCACTTTGAAGTTTTGATTCTCTCCTAAAAGAAATAAAAGTTAATTTAATATTACATAATTGTGGGTGGGGTGTTCCCTTGTGACTTTATGAATTGTTCCCAAAGCTCAAAGCTGTATGTAATGATGTTGAATTATTATCTAAATTTGATCTTTATGTTCTCTAGCTGAAAGGCCTAATGTGGTTCTATCCCTTTTGGGACCATCCACAGGAGCTCAACTTCAATTTGAAAGGATTCTCACTTAATCATACACAATTAAATCTTGCATAAATAATGGAAACCCTAAAAGAAATTATTAATTAAAAACTCTTAAGGGTCGGCTTGTGCTGGGTGGTTCCCTTTTAGTGTATGAATTCAAGGTTTCCAATTCTCATTAAGTTCCCATCCCTCGTCTATGTTGAGGTTATTTGGATTTAATTCAAATTCCAAAGCTTCCATGACTTTTATTTTTGTGTAATGATCATCCTTATCAATGATTTTGGATTTATCCATACACACGAGGTCACTAATCTCCAAGGATTGTTCATCTAGGGAGGACTTTTTTACTCTATTCCATCTAAGATTTGCATTATGTTCTTTCAGTCTAATTCCTAATGATCTGCTAGTTTCTCCTATGTATACTTTTCCACATGAGCAAGGCATTGAGTATACCCCTTTGTACATGCTTGGGTTCACACGGTCCTTTGTTGAGTCTACCAACTTCCTTATTGTTTTAACAGGGGAGAAATCCACATTGATGTCTC
Source organism: Pseudotsuga menziesii (assembly GCA_001517045.1). Lineage (NCBI taxonomy): Eukaryota > Viridiplantae > Streptophyta > Pinopsida > Pinales > Pinaceae > Pseudotsuga > Pseudotsuga menziesii. Next base: position 167,157 of record LPNX010018620.1, on the reverse strand, counting down.
CCTTCCTTAGGATTCTAGGAAATTTTTCTGAGATACTTTTGATATAAAGAATTTATATCTTCTTACCTTGTGTTTGAGTCCTTCATCCACCATTAGCTCTCTTTTCTCTTTTCATAATTTTCTTAAACTGGATTGCTTTGTATCCATTCATCTTGAAGGAGAAATGTGTTGAGCCTTTCAACTAGAGAACTCAAAGATCGGATTTATATGAGATAAATTGCTATGAATTGAAACTACGGTTTAACCAAGGTGAATTTTTAATGTCTAAGGAACCATATGGATACTTCATGTGCAAATATCTCTTTATTCAACTTAAGAAGTCCCTTAGTGGAAAATAAATGACAAATTGTCATTAGGTGTAACTTGCTCATGGGGGTTCCAACATGATCTTGTAACACCTGTGAAGTAACTTGTGTATACCTATTATGGATTCATACTCATCTTCTTTGATTTTCCTTATCTCCTCAATTATGTTCTCCTTGGGTGTGAGTTCTTTGAAGGTACTTGGGGATGGGAGCTGACATTTATTGAACACCTCTTCCATCCCTATTCTTACATCTCCTTGTTGATGATGTGCTAGCCTATTTTTGTAGCATTGTTCCATCTTTCTAACAGTTATCAATGGTTTCATAATACAATTGTATTTCCTGAAAATATATGCTTGGTGTATTAAAGGGGTTTTCAGTTGTATGATGTTGCTAATTTATCATTTTCTTTTGATTTCCTTTAATCATGCCAATCTTGTGGTCATCCTCCTACGTATATTCTATCACAATTCTTATCCTTGTTGCAATGTTCTGCATTTCCTGTAGGTGTTTCGTGACTAGTTCCTATGTGTGGAAACATTCTTGCTTTAGTGAACTAGAGTAAGCTTGAAATTATATTAAACTTTCTTTCTCTTCTTCGGGTGCTTCTACCTCTCTTGCTAGTGCATCCTTCTCATTCTCTAATATTTCTGTTTGCATTTTCATTACCTCTTTCTCAAATTCAAGGCCTTTTCCTGAGTTAGCATTGCATCCTTGTCCCCTTATGTATTTCCAGCTAATACTTCCAAGGTTCCCTTCTCTTATAGCAAAGAATCATACTCATGTTTCAACTCAACTCCTTCCCTTGTAGATTCCCAAATATGGTCTTCTAAAAGGATGATTTTCTTTTTGGCGTTATCTAAATTGTCACTTAACTTTTGGATATTAAAATGATTATCCATAGAAGTGGCCACGTTCATTGAGAATATGAGTGTGGGGGATTTATCTATGCATGTAATTACTAGAGTCTCAAGAGTGATCTCCATTTTCAGTTGTTTAGATAATTTGATATTTTTGTGCATTTTCTACACAATCTCAATTTTTTTTTTCCAGAAACGAATCAACTTAGATTGGCTGCAGAGTCCTCTTTGTAAGGTGTATACAATTCAATACCAAAATCCTTTAGCAGGAAGCTCCCTCCAATGAGTGGAATGGTGGAACTGGTAGTGGGAACATCTATGTCCATATCTTGAGTACCATTGTCTTTTTCCTCCTCTTGCTGCCTTTTCTCTTCCTATGCTATCTTTTTGGATTCTTCCTTCTCTTTTATCTCTTCATCAAATTTATTCTTCTCCTCTTCTTGTTATTTCGACTCTTCTTTATATTTATTCTTGAGATATTCTTCTAGCTATCTCTACTTGTTGACTTTTTCTTGCAGTTCTTCCTATTTGCTTGTGGAAGATTCTTCCTCGGCTTTCTTCTAATATTCCACCCATCAAGCTCCCTCCTCAACTTTTCTTTTATATTCCTCCTCAATGATATTCCAAGTCTTTTCCATTGTGTATCTATGGGAATCCACCAACTCTTATTTTTCCTTTTGTTGAGCTTCCTCTACTACTTGGTCTTTTTTTTGCATGCTAGTAGTGTCTGTAGATGATCCTTTACATTTATTCATTCTTTTGAAAAAATATTCAAAATTATGATCTTTCCTATAGAATTCCTCCTCTACAAATGACTCATCTCGATATGGCTAGGTGAATTTTACTTATGCACAATTATTTTAAACTTTCTTCTTGCTATTATTTCTTCAAACATTCTCATCGTCGAAGTGGAATAGGTTCAAATATTTCATTACTTCCTTCCCTCAACTTTGGTCATCGTACATACCCATACCACTATAGGAAAATGTGTCCATGATGCTTCCTGTATTTTTCTAGAAAAGGCTTGATTCCATTCATAAATGTTTGGTCACTCCTTCCCTCAGGACCATGTGGTCCATAACATATTTTGGTAGTATGTAACCTGTTTGTGGCCCTCTATATATTTGCATGTTATGTTGCTCCTTCTGTTAGGAACCAATCCCCTAGCATTTTACCTCTTCAATGGCTTGTTCAATCATACATTTGGATTTTTTTGGTGTATAATCATGTACAATGGAATGATGAACTCTTCACACATATTATTCTAATGGTTGGCATACTTTCATGATCATAAGGCCTGGTAGTAAATGTGTACAAGTGGTTCTACTAGATTCCATCTCCATCCCATACCAATGAAGTTATTCAAGGTGCAGACTATGTCTAACAAGTAGGAGGACATGTGAAACTTGGATTATTGTGTGGCTAACAATGAGTGTGCCTTCATGACTGCATATTCCATGTTGGATGAGAGGATTGCGACCTAGTTTAATATTGTACTAATATGATTGACATGATAAAATAGAGGAACCCATTCGTGACCCATTCTATCCTAAAATGAGGGGAATCAGGTTCACCATGCAACCGATAAAATAGAGTTGCAACTTTTTAGTATGGTTATTTTATCCATTAAGTATGATAGATGCCATCCTCCTTGGCATATTTTTTTAACCTAACCCCATGCTAGCTTAAGGAATGTTGTGTGATTGATTTTGGGTGGCTCAACCCACTCATTTGTCATATTAACTTTTGATGTCAAGAACTTGTAATACTTGTTCATGGTACACGATTGAAAATAATTGATGGCTTCACTCATGGAATCTTTAATAATATGAATTTTCTCATCTATATGAGGAAGTATCCTATAACTTTGGCACTAGGGAAAAATTTGGATCTAGCTATTGCATTGTGGAATCCTAACCTCTTGATATTATGATATGCCGATATCTCTTTTTTTTCATGTAGAATGTGAGATACTATTTTCCTTAAAAGGATGATATATTTTTCCCCAATGTTATTTTTTCTATACTACTGTGATACTTTTGGTATGGTCATACTATAATATCGGGGTTGGGGTTCTTGTTTGCAGAACTCTTTCCCATATAAAAGATGATATATATTTTCCCAATGATATTTTGGCTCTGCTCTTGTGGTACTTTTGGTATCAATTTCTATAATATGGGGGTCAGGTTTTCCTATTTCCTCCACCATATCATCTCTAGAAGAAACCTCTTGAACAACCTTGTTCTTATATGAGACATAGAGTTACCTTGTGACACATTGGAACTAGTATCATGATCCATGAAGGACAAATTACAATACTTGTAGAACCTAGATTCAAAAATTTGTTAGAACCCTAGATTCAAAACTTTGTTATCACCCTCATCAATGGTTATCTTAAACAATACCTTGAATAAAATTATCCTCGGTCAGAAATGCATAGATGTAAAAGGGAATTTAGATCTATTACATACTTGAGGAATGCTATTCAATGTTTAAGGATTATCTTATCAAGTTACTTTATCAAAGGGAAAAATGTATTAATGCATTCAGTAAGTATGAATCACATTTGGGATTAAAAAAACAAGGTTAGATTCAAAATTATGTGTTGAGAAATTAGATTTCAGTGATGCATCCTATCACATAACCTTCCAAACTTATTAGGGATTGACTTGGAATCCTTGAGGAAAGTTAATGTATTTATTTTAGGGCACAACTATAATAAGCTTAAGAATTCAATAGGACCCTACACAATCAATTATCTAATGATATTTTACAAACTTATTGGGGACCAATGAGTGATATTTCTAGGGTTTTAGATAGACCAACCATAGGGTAAAATTTCAAGGTTCTTAACCACCGTATATTTCCTATTCACCAAACAATTATTACAAGTCAAGTTATCATTTATATATTCTCAATTAACTATTGGAAAGGGCCGGGGTATCATCATTTTTATGGTAGAGAAATGATTGAAAAATAGGGATCAAATGGGATTTCCTATTCTTGATATTGGGATAAAAATTGGTCAAACTAGGTAGGTATGGATACAACTAACCTCGAACATTGATGATAGGATTCCCAAGAGAAATCCTATATTCTTCTCCATTGAACTTCTCTCTATCGTGAGCAAACCAAATGACCTTGATGGGTGGGGAAAGGACTTTTATATAGAATTCAAGAGACAATTTTTCATGCATCATCTTTCAATAGGAAATTCACATTTGGTCACATTACATTTGTGATAAATTCAATTTTCTATCGTAAACCCATTGGAAAAAATTCACTTTCTTGCTGCAAGGCATCAGTAAGAAAAAAAAACATTTTTCTCACTACAATGGTTGGTATAAATCTCTTTTTCTTAGCACAATAATTTAGTGGAAGTGGTCAATGAAAAACTCCCTTCCTCAGTACAATGGTCAGTGGAAATGGTTGATGACATGATGATATTTCTATCGAAACTATGAATGATTTTCATAGTTTTATACTGCAAGAGATAAAGAGATATCATATGTTCATCATAGAGCATCATTGAAATAACTAGCTTTTTCTCGCAACCTATCGGTGAAAAACTAATTTTTTCTTCATAATTTGTTACACTTATCCAATTTTAAAAGAAAAGATTACGATGGCCAAGCTCTTCTCAAGAGGGGATACTTCCTTCTTGAAATTTTATGGACCAATAATTAATAAATACTAATGAACTTGTTAGGATAAACCTTTACTTGTGAAGGAAAAGTAAAAAATTAGAGAGGGGATCCCATCATCCCCTATGATATAATGGGGAGGATAGTTGCAGGGAAATAGTTGGAGATAGACTCCGAGAATCCAAAATATCTGAAATAACAATATTTTTTTTCTTATCCGCATTGTATACAAGTTTAAGATGAATTACACTGGTCCCAATTAATCAACCTAAGTTTGTCTTACAATGTAGGAGTCATAATATCATTAATCTACTAATCATATGAGAAGCGATAATCCCCAAGCCTTGAGATGATCCGTCAATATAATCACAACGAATTTTGGTAATCAATGTGACAAGTATTCAAATTTCAAAATGTTAACATCAAGTGACCTAGGATATTATTTTGCAACTACTCTCTAAGACTCAAATTATGAGGCTCATTTTTATTCCATGATATTTTCTATTTTTTTACTATGTAAATAATTTGAAATCAATGTTTCAAGCAGAAACCTTGCTCATCTTTAGGGAAGAATAAATACATAGAAAGTTATGATGAAACCATCATGAGACAAAAAATGTCTCATGATGGTTTTTTCATAACTTTCTATCTATTTCTGCTTCCCTGAAGATGAGCAATGTTTCTGATCAAATTAACATCAATTTCAAATTCTTCACTCAATAAAAAAAATCAAAATATCATGGAATATTCAGACAACTATGAAATATTGAATCATCTTAGGTTCATTTTTCTAAGCTAGTATCCATTGAGATCACTTGGGAATAACACCACAGTGAAAGTAACAATGTTAGACAAGTGCAAATTTGTACTATGCATCTCTTACACCATAGAGAGATCTATACTTCCATCAAGTGTCCATATCCTCGATAGAGTTTCCTCATGCAAACATTTTACAGATGAATGCTCTAGTCCCATTCAAATATGCATCTCATCATGCATAAAACAATTGTCATTCTCATAGGGAATTTTCTATTTGACAATTATTTAGATAGGGGATTTAATTTAGTATGCTTCTTAAAGGCATGGGATAACTTATAGCCATTTTTATTTGCTATGCATCATCATGTCTTAATTTATTCCCGTGGGTTGTCCCATTTAAGAAAATAATATATGGCCAATTTAAGTGTTAAAGTGGATGGATCTCTTAGAGAGTAACTAATAAATATTTCCCAAGAACTATTTCAATCCATGAAAATACTATCTTGATATAGTTGTTCGCTTTAAATTATTGGTATCTTACTGAGTGGTTCAAACACATTTCTACATGGTAGAAAATGGGGTGAAATCTTTTAAATGATAACACTTGAAAATGCATCAATGAATCCTCAAACTAATAAGAAGGAACTCAAGGCTTACTTGATGTTCCCAATGAGTTACAGAAAACATAATCTTGTCAACAAGCTTAGAAGCATTGAAATATATACAAAAAATAACTCGGATGCTCCCAATTGCAATCTAACTATTAGGCTCGAACTTATTGAAAAAAAAACAAAGGTTGATAATAAATTTAAACAAAAAAACAAACTAGAATCAAACAAGAATAGAAGGGGAAAACACCTTTATTTAAATGCAGGTTTGGTTTCTCCCTCCAAGTTACGTAAAGTATTGTTTCAAGGCTTGTCCATTCATAGGAACATAATCAATCTCCCTTTCTAGGTATTACAGTTTGTAAGTGTCAGGGCCAAAACAGTTTCTTGGATCTCCTTTGCTGAAAGAGAAGTATTATATTGTATTGAATCTATAATGTTTTTAATTGATTTCTATAATTATTATGTTGGTATATGCATTCTATATTTGTGTGGATATATTTTATTTCTACTGTGTTTTTTCTTATGCACCTGCACATGTATTTTAATTGTTATGAATTCATAACATGGCTATGGGGTGAAATTTAGAAGCCCAAATTTATTTTGATTTCCCATCTCATTGGTTTGATTGAGTGAAGGGGATGTTACAAGGTGGTACCAGAGTTTCTGGTTGTGATACCAGAGTTGTATGGGCCTGAAATGCACCATTATAGCTAAAAATATAAGTTTGCAGATGAAATGCTCCTATGAAAACTTATGGTTTTAATTGTTAGATGGTATTCCAACCAAGACATCGGTTAGATATATGGTCTACTAGCAGGAGGTGTAGACTAGTTGAGGGAAAATTTTGAAATTTACAAATTTAGTAGTGGAAAGGTTTTATTCTGTTATGCAACAAATAATCCCCTTATTGCTAAAATAAAATTTCATAAAATTTCAAAATTTTTAAAATTTAGTAATTTTAAAGTGGTCTCCACCTATGCCACATGGAAAAGTGATGTGGAGGATCTATGTGGGTAGGAGGAATCATGCGGAGGATCCACATGAGTTGTAGGTATGATGTGGACTAGCCACATCAATGCCTAAGCACTAGAATTTAACCCAGGGATAGGCAAAAGCTTAGCACCCTAGTGCTATACCCGATGGACCATGTGACCCAAGGCTAAGGAACAAAGGCTAGGAAAGGGGACAAAACTTGTCATTGATCATGATCGATCAAAGGTTCGCGTGATCAATGGACATGGCTCACAGTGCATTGAAAACATGTGCAATGGTTAACAATGGGAAGGCAATTCATTGGGTGGATGTCACATGACCGCGTGTTTCCTTTTTACTAGAAACAACTCCCCAATAAAATTTCCAAAAATACTTTTGTGGTTAGTCATTACCACTTCTAGTAATGGGATATCACCAATGCATTGGTGTCCAATTCCAAGTGGCATGGTTATTTGTAGCTGGTGGAGGGTAACACGACAATGTCACGAGGAAACATGTAAAACATGTAGAACATGTACGACCCATCTAACACATGGATAGAAAATTATCATGACACATCAAAAACTTGCCACATTAGAAGAAAATTATGTTGTTCGCATGCACCAAATTATGTGAAATTAAAATATTTAAAAAAATGAGGGTGTTTCCCTTGACCCACCCTACAATGGAATAGGGAGGTTGTAAGGGGTAAGCCCCATTGACCCCATTATTAAATTTTATAAATGTAAAAACTTAGTTCTAGAGTTTAATTGCAGCTAGTGGAACAATATAAAATAACACAAATTGTGTATTATGAGGGGTATTATAGAATTTCGAAACATTTCTAAGTTTAGAAGATGGAAAAAGACAAAAGTAGTCAATTCCATAATTTTATAAGAGGTCATTGGAGCATCATATCAGAGAGAGGAATGATAATCAGTAATCCTTGTCATATGTATTATCTAGGAATATCACAGGAAGATAGGGAATTTGTTATAGTTTTCCATATATGAACTTCTACAAGTGTTTGAATTTTTCATCTACAGTTGAATGAGCCTACAGGGAAAGTCCAAAACTAGGAAAATTTGGAAATTTTGAATGACTGTAACTATTTTCTCCAAAATAATAATTGGGAATACTTATAGTCATTGGAAATATTATCCAGAGGGGAACAATTGTGCAGACTCAAAGTTTGACATACATTCAGAGGAAGATTCACTCTAGACATCACTCAGAAAATTAGGAAAAGACCGGGAGTAGTTCAAGGAATAATTTTCATAAGAGGTCCTATAGTTCAAGATGGATTTCTAGATATAGGACATATACTTTGAAAAAATATTCTAATGAGTCATATAACTCTAGACACTCATTGAAGGTTCAATATATTCATTTCATAGTAATAAGAGGAAGATGACTTTCAAGAACAACTTACATGGAGAATTTATGAAGGAAAAACCTCCTACTTTTGATAGTGGGGTAAAATTTAGTCAAGAATCCAAGTCTTGGATTCTTAAGATGAGGAAGTATTTGCAAGTTCAAGAATAATCAAGAGATATGAAAGCAAGAGTGGATATATTGAATGTGAATGGAACGGAATATATATGGTGGGGTCATCTTAGGAAAGTGAAGAATATTAATGAGAGGAAGGATGTGTGGAAGAAGTTCAAGAAATACTTCAAGTAAAAGTACCTCTCTGATAGGTACTATGATGGAAAAATTAAAGAGTGGCATGAGATGAAATTGGGCCAAATGACTATGGAGGAATATGTAAATAGGTTCTTGGAGTTGTTTATATATGTCAAGTATAACAGGGATGCCAAATTGCAGATTTGGTGTTTTATAAGTGTGTTTCCGCAGTCCTACAAAGACATAATTTAGTTTGATGAACCTTAAACTCTAGATGAGACCATAAGAAAGACCAAGTATTATTATGAACGAAACAAATGCAACCCATGTTTCCATAAGACATGGAAGGACAAGAAAAATGAGAAGTTTAACCAAGGAAAGATTGGGTTCAAGCTTCCTCATTTAAGAAATCAGCCAAGCCATCCACCATAAGGTGTGACAAAGCCAGCTAGGATGATGGGAGACAAACCAAGAGAGGCAAGAGAGCCATTTCAATGTTGGGGATGTGGAGAGGACCATTTTCTTAGAAATTATCCACATCAGAATGAGATTGCAAAGCATGTCCACAACATCCAGGAGGATAAAACTATGGGTCAAGTGCCAAGGCCCATCCCTAGAGTTTATGTAATACTAGAGGACTATAGAGTAGACATAAATCAACTATGGTTTAGGTTGAAGGTAATATTTATAAGCAATCTATTTCTATTTTGATTGACCCTAGATCTACTCATAATTATATCTCTCCTAAAATCGTTGAGATTTGTGATTTTAAGAAATCAAAACATAGTAAATCATGGTTGGTACAACTATCCATAGGAATCAATAGGAAAGTTAGTGAATGGTGAAGAAATATCATTATAAATGGATGGAATTTCACTTGTGCAAATATGAATATTTTTCCACTTGATTCATATGTTATTCTCATTGGGATGAAATGTTTAGAAGCACACAAAGTTAAACTTGACTGTTACAACAAGACTTTTGAATGCAATAGTGAGTAAGGAAACCCAAGGGTTGTAAACTAAATTCCAAAGGTAATTTCTATTAGAAATATTTCATCCATGAACGTCAAGAATATATGAAGTAATGGTTGTCAATTGTATGTATCCCATGTTTTAAATAAAATAGAAAATAAATTCACAAAATGGAGGATCATCATGTTTTGCAAGAATTCAGGGATGTGTTTCTTGATGAAGTTACAAGACTTCCTACACAGAGAATTGATTTCAAAATCAATCTTGTGCTAGGACCTGAACTACTGTCTAGGATACCTTATAGAATGAGTACACTAAATTATTAGAGATGAAAATTCAATTGCAAGAATTGTTGGAAAAAAAGTACATTAGGCCAAGTGTGTCTCCATGGGGAGAACACATACTATTTATTCAAAAGAAAGTTGGAACACTCAGTTTATGTATTGATTACAATAAATTTAATAAATTTAGAGTGAAAAGCAAGTACACATTGCCTCGAATTGATGATTTGTTTTCAATAAAATGAGAGGGGGAAAGGAATTTTTGAAGATTGAATTGAGGTCTAGTTACCATCAAGTAAGAATCGAGGAAGAATATATTCACAATACAACCTTTAAAAAAAGGTATGGACACTATGAATTTGTAGTGGTTTCGTTTGGTTTCACTAATGCACCTACTACATTCATGTGTCTCATGAATAAGATTTTTAGCAGGTATTTGGACAAGTTTGTGCCTGTTTTTCTATATCACATTCTTATTTACTCTAAGAATGAATAATATTATGAAAAACATTTGAGAATTCCTTTTCAATTACTAAGGGAGAATAAATTGTATTCAAAGCTAAGCAAATGTAACTTTTACAAAAATAAAATTCACTATTTGGATCACATTATTTCATAGGAAGGAATATTAGTGGATCTAGAAATGATTGAATCTATTATGAATTGGCAAACTCCAAATAACGTAAAATATGAAAGATATTTTATGGTTCTTGTTGGTTATTACAGAAGGTTCATCGAAGGAGTCTCCAAGGTTTCACACCCAATCACTTGTTTGAAAAATAAAGGAATAAAATTTGAATGGACAAAAAATTGTGAAGAAAGCTTCCGGATGTTGAAGAAGCATCTCACAAGTGCTTTAATTCTAAAAATTGTAAACTCAAAAAATGAATTTGTGGTGTGTATATATGCATGTAAACATGGAGTTAGATGATTTATTATGAAAAACAATCATATGTGTTATGATTATAGAAAATTGAAAGAGCATGAAAATAATTATGCTACCCATGATTTAGAACTTACATCCATAGTGGTTGCTTTAAATATTTGGAGGAACTATTTAATGGGGAAAAATTTTGAACCAAGGAAAGACTACTATGGTTTGAAATATTTCTTAAAAAAAAAATACTAAATGATAGGAATGCTAGATTTTTGGAATTCTTATATGAATTTGATTTTATACCAAACAAATAAAATAGAAGGAAAATAAATTAGTCAATGCACTTAGCAGAAAGATGCATTAAATACATGTGGTAGTCATCAGCATTTACCAATTATATTTGATGTGGGAAATTGTTTTTTTTGTAAATAAAGATGATTGTATTAATGTGAAATTAGAGATTACAGAAGTGACCAAAACACAGGCCTCAACACATCAAAGCCAAACCCCTAGCTTGAAACAACTTTACATTCATTACCCCCCCACAAAAACCTTCTTTTCCAAAAAAAGACAGAGCCAAAAGATACAGAGCTCGATCCCAGCATTAAACCATATCTAGAAGACATTTGAATTTTAACCTTGTTCCCATGTATTGACATTGAGAGACTACTATTCAAGAAAAAACTACAGTATAACATAGACAAGCCCCCAAAATTAAGGAAGAGGGTCATAACGTGGAAAAACAGAGGTCTACACCAGATCCGCTACACGATGATGGAATGAACCGCTCGTGCTCTCCACTCCTAGGCCTCTGGTCTTCCGGCTGGATCTTCCTTCAATCTGTTGCTCCATCCTCGAATGGTAAAGGGAAATTTCCAAGCGGGAAGAGATTTGGTAAACCTTCTGGCCCCATTAGTCAACAGCCTTCATTATGGTCCTTCCAGGCCCTTACAGGATCCTCATCCCCTTCCTTTTTGGCTCCTACCTCTTCCTTTCTAACCTCAAGGTTAAGCGATACATGCATTACCAGGTTCGTTATTACCTAGTATAGCATAATCATACAGTCATAGGCTGACGCCAAACCAACAATACAGCTAGGGTCCACAACCCAGTCTTTGACTTCCTGGTGGACTTCCTCAATTATAATGGCTTTCACTTGTTCCCATAGGTCCTTTTCCACCCTCTCCACAACTATGCAGACGATCAACAGAATGCGGTCCTTAAAAAACTCAGGGATCGCTTGAGCCTAGAGTTGGGCTCAGGTAGCAATTCCCTTTCCCCTCCTAGATACCCCCTTTCCTTTGTTGTGACTCAAATACCAATCTTCACCCACATTTTTCTTTCCATGACTGTCGTGGTGAGGGGCCATCTTGCACTCCTCCTCCCAATTCCTCACTAATCTACTCTGCAAATCCCAAAAGTGCTCACTACTTTGAATCACTACTAGGTCGATAGACTCATTCCACGGGTAGTGGATGAAATTCCATGCAGCCTTATCAATATAAATAAGGAGGAGAGTCATGGTTGTCTTAACAGATCTATACAATCCTAAGATCTCCCATATCCGGTGATCACATTCTCTCGTACCCAACACGAACTTAGACAACATTCCCATCATTAATCCCAAATCCCTATTCCACAGAAAAAATGTCCTACTTCTCCTTTCAATATAGGCTCCATACCCTGGTTTAAGAGCGAGGTGACTGATCCAAATTAAGACGGATGTCATTTTCATGATCATGTATGGAATTTGTTAGATCCATGGAGGGATCCCTCCTCCTCCTATCTTCACCAGGATGATCAGTCGTGTCACCCACCATCTGTCTAATTGCACCAAACTCTCGTATGGCCAGCTGTTTGCACTATGGAACCCACTGCTTCGCTCTGAATTCCTCCAGGTGTCCTGACCTATGAACCCCATTCCCCTCTGCACCGATGTTTTCCAACATGTTCGCTACTTGATTCACCTCCCATATGACGTGGTGGAAGGAGACCGATGGGTGTGCAATAAACAAGCTACATAGGATTTCCAGCCTATTGGCTAGGCACCAACTAGATGAGACCTTCTCGGTTGTCTTCCTGTTGGTGAGTTTATTTGCCATCTGGACTAGGATATTCAAGTCCCCTTCGACGATTTTCGGGAGCCATCCTTCCTTGAGCATGATTTTGAGGCCTTGGAGAATAGCTTCAAGTTCCAAAGAGTTTTTGGTGTCATACCCTATAGACCCATAAAATATTTGAAGGATATCCCCATCCGAGTTTCAACAAACTCCCCCATATCCGGCTGCACCTTCGGCGCACAATCAAAGTTGAGTTTGAAAACTAGGAGGGGAGGGGGATCCCAGGAGTTAGGACTAGAAAATATACAACTTTTAACTTTTTGTCCCAGTCCATCAAGGGTTCCTTTGTCCATCCCCCAACCATTCACAATGATCTTTTTCGGTCTTGAAAAATATTTATCTTCCTCACTCCACTGCTTGCTGCGAATGGTTCCCATGATGTTTGAAGCCATAGTCCCCCAAAACTCTTCATGTGTTTGTTTCTTTCCCCAGAATATTCAACCATTTCACTCCTTCCACACTGCCCACATGACAGTTCCTGAGAAGGCTTGCCACATAAACCGTAAGATGTGATTTTTAAAGGATTTGGGGTTCCATTCCCTCAAAGTTTGTCCCAGGTCATCTCGACATCGATTGCTCCTTCTAAGGGCCTAAGCACCCCTATCCCATAGCGTCGAGGTAAAGGAGCATGAATCGAGCAGATGGTTCATGCTCTCCTCCTGTACTAAGAAAAGGGTGCACTATTAGGGACCATGGATTCCCCTATGTCACAGGTTTTCCCCAGTTAATATTCTTTGTCGGACCACCAACCAACACAAGGTAGCAATATTTAGCTAGGGATTAGTCTCCCAGAATTTCTTCCATATTTCATCCTCCCCTTCCTGGCCCTTGATTAAAATATCATAGGCTTCTTTTATGCTAAAGGATCATTTTTGTGTGTATCCCCATCAAAGAGTATCCTCCCCATATTTGGGTAGAATGCACCTTTCCTAGAGTTCATCCTTGAAGGAGTGAAGGTCATCCTCTGAAATATGATCATTAGCCCTATCCTAAAGTAGCCATCATCGTTGATACCCCTAAGAGCCTTCCTCCCAGTAGTGATGCACTTTGATCTTGTCTTCCTCGATCCCTTTAGCTCATATGTGCTGGCAGCGAGGGTCGGTCCCTAGTTTGGGGAGTTGGTTCCATGAGTCATCCCAAAAATTAGCATCATCCCCTACCTTGACCTCCCAGAATATATGCTCCTGGACCATCTTGTGTCCTATCAGAGCCTTTGTCCAAATGTGAGATCCCGATGGTTCATCATTAAATCATATCAGATGGGTCTTGGGCTGGTCCCTAGCATACTTGACGTGCCAAATATTAGCCTATGTTTCCTTTGTATAGTTGCACCACCTCCACCAGATTCCCCCCTTGGATTTCTCCCATGACTTTGGGGTCGCAATGACCCAATCCCCCTCTATCCTTAGGATAGAAAATTTTGTTCCAGCTGACTAGAGAGAATTTGGCTTTAGCTTCTTGGCCTCCCCATAGAAAATTTCACTAAATACTCCTTATGTCCTTTATGATAGACTCTGGGGAAAAAAAGCCGAGAAGAGATAGATCGACATAGCTTGGAGGACCGATTTTACCAGGACCATCCTAGAAGTCAGGTTAAGGGGCCTGAGGACCCAGCTTGAGAGTCTCCCCCTGAGCCTATCCAATAGATCCTTCCATGACACAATATTGATGGCTCCCGGTCCTAATGGAACTCCAAGATACTTGGAGGGGAAGGATCCCTTGGTAAAACCCAAAATTATAACTATATTCCTTTGGATAATGGGTGGAGTTTTTAAGGAGAATACCTGAGATTTATCATCATTGACTACCATCCCATATGCTTTTTCAAATAGAGTTAAACTATTTTTGAAAGACCAAGCTTCTTGGACTAAAGGGTGCCCCATAAGAATTATGTCATCCACGAATTTTCAGTGATTTTATTTCTCCATACCTTCATGAAGGGATAGGCCCCTGATTTCTCCTCCTCTCTCCTGGGTTTGGATGAGTTTACTCAGGCCCTCCACCAATAGGATAAAGAGAAAAGGTGAAAGCGGGTCCCCTTTCCTAATCTATGAGAAGGATTGAAGATCTTGGTCACGGATCCATTCAGGAAGATGGAGAAGAAGGGATTTGTCACCAAATACACAACCCATTCCACCCATTCCATGGTGAATCCATATGCTCTTAGAATATTCTCCATATATTGTTAGTTGAGCTTATCATAGGCCTTGGCGATGACAAGAATAATGAGCATTCCAGGACTTTTTGTTTGTTTTAGAGAGTGAATTGTCTCATGGACAACAATGATGTCATCTGGAATCTATCTTCCCTCAACAAAGCCTGGCTGCTCTGGATTGATCAAACCTGAGATGAGGGGTTTTAATCAATTCACAATCACCTTGGAGATAATTTTATAGATCACATTGCATAGGGCTATAGGTCTTAAATTTCCTAGAGAATATGCAACTTCCCCTTTCAGAATCAAGGAAATAAAAGTTACATTGAATGATTTGAGTAGCCCTCGCTTGCATCTTGATTCCTCCACAATTTCCAAAACCTCATCCTTGATCATATCCCATAAAAAGTGGAATAATTTAGTTGTGAAGCCATTCGGACTGGGGGATTACCCTTGGGTCATGTGGCTTACCGCTTCCTCTACTTCCTTCCTGGAGATAGGTTTATTGAGCATATCATTTTCCTCCCTAGTTACAATACTGGGGATGAGCGCCGTGATCCGGGCAGTGTCCTCAACCCCAGCATTTCCATCCTCAGGAATTATCCCTTTGAAGTAGTTGGTAAGATATTCCTCAATCTCTCACCTAGTCTCCACCTGGGACCCATCTGCTCTTTTGATTCTGTTGATCTTCGAGCCTATTCTATTGTGAACCACGTAGTTGTGGAAGAATTCAGATTTTTTCTCTCCTTCTTATTTGACCCTGGATTTTTTCCTCCAGTATATCTCTTCTTACCTTTCACTTGCATCCATTTGGATGAGAAGATCCTTCTCCTTCTCTTTCATCTCCATTTCCCATCCACTTTCCATACCTTTCTAGTGGATGAGGTCAATGTCCTTGATAAGTCTCTTTTTTTCCTCAAAGATGTTACCAAAGTCCTCTTTGTTCCACATGCATATCTTTGCTTTTAGGGCCTTGAGTTTTTGTTTCAAGTTGTACATTCTTGTCCCCCCAGGGGTATCCAGCTCCTGCCACCATTTTTCCACGAGACCCCTAAATTCCTTATGTTCCAACCAAAACTACTCAAAGTGAAAGGGTTTGCTCATGAGGGTAGTTAACCAATCCCAGTTGAGACTAATTGGCCAATGATCATATCCCACCGCTGGGATAACAATTTCCCTAATTTCCCCACACCCTCGAAAGATGTTCTCTAACACCAAGAATATATCAATGCTGGAAGCAACGAGGTTCTCCCTACCCCTCCTATTACTCAATGTAAATCACCCATCTCTCGTTTCCATATCTTATAGGGGGATATTGGAAAGCAGTCCCCTGAAAAATTCTTGGTATTTGTCCATTACCATCCACCCCCCTTATTTTCCCAGAGAGAGGTTATCAAGTTGAAATCCCCTCCTATGATCTAGTTCCCTTCTTGGGTCGACGCACTCAGCGAGTGTAGAAGGTGTAGGATGTTGTATTTATGAGGGAAAGCACTGGGCCCATCTACATTGACCAGTGTCCTTGTGACCCTTATTCCTAAAAACTTAAATTCTTCCAACAGTGATAAATGGTTGGCCCGCCGCTCAGAAATGTTGAAAATACTTTGGCTCCATAACATCGCCATTCCCATTTCCATACCGTCTGCGTATGTTTCCATGACCCTACTACCTTTCTATATATGTTGTCCTAATTTCTTTAGAGCTTCAAAACTACATTCAGTCTCTTGTAGAAATAAACCATATGGTATTTATTACTTAACCTTCCTAACTAGAGTTTTAATATTCCTTGGGTGATTACACCCCCTAATATTCCAAGAAAATATCTTCATTGGGTAACCTTTCTTACTTCAAAGAAGGTCTCCCTTATCATTGGGTACTAGCCTTATTTGATTAGCTTGACTCCAATCACTGCGATCCTCTGCTTGTTCATCTTTCACCCTCTTTTCAGATCCTCCTCTAGAGACTTCCTCTTGATCCCCTTGTGAGGATCTACACTGATATCTAGGGCTTGATGATCTTTTGAACGGATGATGGATTCCTGGAGGAGTTACAGCTGCTCTTGAGATACATATCCCTTGCCCACCTTTTCGCATTCCTTTTCAAGCGCATCTAGATCTAGTTCTCCTGATTCCATTTCCTCAACTTCATCTCCATAACATCAATTGGGATATTCATCTCGGTCCCACTTATAAGCTCCTCTATCTCAATTTAAAAATATTTAGCCATGACATCCTCCCCCATATGCTCTTTCCCTGATTCCTCTTCCACCAAGATATGAAAGGGGTTGGAGTTTTTTGGGGTTTTACCGGGGTCTCCATGCGAGGTTTGGGCCCCCCATCGTTCTTTCCTTGTCTCCTACTCTTAACCTACATGAATCCATTTTTGTCCTTCTTATCATCCCCTTCGTGACCTGAGGCTAGCTGCTCCCAGGCCCCTTTTGGGCAATTTCTCCCAAAATGGCCATATTCATGATAGATCCTGCAGTGGAAGGAAAGCTTCTCATAGTCAATCTGTTGGATTCAATCCTTGTCCTCCTAGTTCAAGATTATTTCCTCTAGGAGGTCCTTAGATAGATCCATATAGACACATATGTGGGCATAAGTCGTATATCTTTGGTTCTTAGTTTTCTCTGCTACCTTCACAAATTCCCCTACTGAATTACCAATGTCTCTTAAGATATCCATATCCTAGTACTCTCCTGGAAGGTTGACCAAAAGGATCCATACTAGGGTGACTATCAGGTCCTCAGTTTTTGGGTTGAATCGCTCCTTCTAGGGTCTTAGGTAGAGCCCTTCAGAAAAAAAAGAAGTAAGGCCCACCATCCAAGATTCTATCTTTGTCTTCCTGGTTGAAAAATATTATGGTAAAAAACCCCTTTTTCCCCAACTAGAGATCATAGTGGACCTTTCGTTTCCAAGTTTCCTGGATCCACCGAACCAGATCTCTTTCTCTCGGCTCAACCCCCACAAATTTCCCAATGAGGGCCTTTTCTTTCCACATCTCAATTTTCCCTCGAATTGTTTTCAATCAGATCTGGATCACTGTGATCTTCTCGGCCTTTGAGAGACAACCTCCCTGACCCGATTTCCTCCCCATCTTAGGATCATATCTCCCACCGTCCAGATCCCCACTAGCATCTTTGCTCCCCTTAGGAGCATGGCTCTGTGGGGTTACAATTACCATGGCCGCTCAAAGGAGGGGGGGGGGGGGGGGTTGTAACTGCCACCCCAAGCCGAACTCACATAGTGCTTCCTCACACTTCTACTCCTGATCCATCAAAACCCAGTTCTCCTTTTGATTAGAATTGTCATGGATTCCCTCTTTGATGTAGTAAATTGTTAATTATCTTATTGAAGATGAATTGTATGTAGAAATAAAAGATTCATTACAACAACATAATTTTGAAAAGAGCTATGAAGGGTGTCATTTGGAGGATTATGCAATTATTACCTATAAAAAAATAATTTATATCCCAAATGTGGCAAAATTCAGGAGAATTGTTATGGATAAAATCCAGAAAATGCCATATTCCATTCACCCAGGACGCCAAAAAAAAATTCTACAACCAAGAAGTAATATTTTTAGCTAATGATGAAAAATATATTACTGAGTGTATTTCAAGATGTATATAAATCCAACAAGTGAAGGTTGAGCATCAACATTGTTGGTGTGATTTCCTTTCAACCTAGGTTCATATCCCTTGTTTGTTAACAAAGCCCAAGATATCGACCTGTTAGAGCATAACCCCGTTGGTAAAACCTAGGACAGATGAGATCTCACCCAAGATATCTAACGGGGACTTCCATAACCATGTTTCTACAAATATGAGGCAGATTTCCTTATTACATCATTATCGGGTCACTCGACCAAAACCGTGGAATGGACTTATGTCTCATACATTCATTGAAGAAGATATCCTATTGATCCATTGACATATAAAAAAGTATGTTACATAAATCATTAACACACATTAACTATTATTCCATATGATCATAACATTAGATGTGCAACATATATAGATAATTTCATTCCAAATAATTCAGATCGACACATTCATATCAACTTATTCACAACAGATGTGCATTCGACATAAACATAGATATTAAAGGCACATAGATGCAAAGTTTAATGTGAAAACCCATTCGGGAAAAACTACAAAGGTTCTCTTCATCTGGCATGAGAAATGGTTTAGAAACTTTGTTCTGTGCACACAACTTGCGAGCTCTTCTTTAGATATACTTTATAATCCATGTATTATTTTCATGTCTCATGCTCTCTGGTTTTGGTCTCTATCTATTTTCTTTATCTTCTTGTTATATTATCATTTCTATGTTGTAAGTCAAGTCCTATGTTTTCTACGCATAGCTTGGATCGAATTTATAGGATTTTACAACTCTTTCTTTACTCATCGACTTATTCTCAATTGTTAGTCGACAAGGTGTCTTACTAATTTAACACGTCCCATTACATATAAAAATGTCATGTCTCCAATTAAATAATTTCCAAATAAGACTACTTGCAAATAATGTTTCATCAACCTACTAGTTCCATAGGTTGAGATGGAGACATAGGTTTTGTAATAAGGGGATATGGGACCCAAAAGGACTTTAGTTTACCATATTCACATTTAAATAGGTCACATAAATGATAAATTCTAAGAAAATAATGTGGAATGGTTTCATGAAGACACTTGGAAGCTTGTGGAGTATTTGGGTCACTAGATTCCACGCACACTTAGCATGATCTTCATCCAAATTCAAACACATGTGTAATGTAACATTATTGAAGGGTTATGTGGTGTAAAATATCATATAATGAGCCAAGGAATTCTAATTGGTAAAGTATATTAACTCCGATGGAATAGGAAGAGACTAGAATACAATGTGTTTGTAAAACCCCAAAAATTTCATAAAATTTTAAAATTTTTCTTGCGAAAATTAATGTTTGCAATCGTTGCTTAAGAGGGTAAGTTAACTGTTAATAGTTAACATACTAAGGTCTAATATAGATACTAAAACAAATCCATTTATTAATTTCGATAGTACTTTCTTTACTAACTACCTTCAAAATTTAGTAAAGAAGATCGATCTAGAAAGTAAATGATCTGAAGTAGTAAGTATTAAAATCAACTATTTATTTAATTCTGAAAGCAAGGTACTAAAGTTTGTTACTTGCTTACTGAAGGAATTATCCGGTTGTGTCGAGGCTTACTTAGCTTATTGAAGTGAATGCAGTGAAATGATGATTCATGTACAGGTCCTTTTACAGGTAAAACGTTTTGTTTCCAGTTTCAGGATCAAGATTAATTATCTCAACTTGTAAAAGTAAAATGCTAGAATATTTGCTTAATTTAAAACTTGAGAAAAAGAATGTATTTTCAAACCCGTTTCCTTTCCTAATCTTGAAATTGTTAATTTGTTACACAATGTTTAAGGTCTAGGTTTTTAACCTTTTTATTCTTGGTTTAAGGGCATAATGTTTGCCTTTATATATTTATTTATTTATTTATTTTGAAAACATTAACCTAAACAAGTAAAGTCATGAGCCTAAGTGTTGTCATAAGGTTAAAGAAAGAACATTGTATATGTGCAAAAATAATGATGTAAGCAAGGTATAGTTTGGATATTTGCCTAGGTATTTACCCTGTGTATGAGAAGAAGTATATAATATAATAATAGCAACATGGTATGAGCTCTTATTGTTTAGTTGTATCGAAGGGTGCATGAAGCCCTATGGGACTATAGAGAAACTAAAACAAAAACCCAAAGATATGTTCCTTAGTGGATTCCACGTGTGTTGAGGATACTGGCTAAGGTTCATCAATGCAACCCTAGCTATAAACTCACTGAAAAAACTAAAATCATGCTTATTCTTTGTTGTGTGAGTGCAGAGCCGACAGGCTCACGACCTGTTCATCCTCCATAGTAAAACACTGAGTCTTTTTATCTTCGTAAGAGTCCCATAAACTAGAACTATAAGCTCTGTGCCATCGTGGTTTAAACTGTGGAGTTTTTAGGTTTTATAATCGTGGTTTCTGTTGTGGTTTCTTGGCTCTTGCAATGGTGAAGACCCTTCTTCTTTACTCAGCTGAGAGCTGGTTCCACAATGGAGGTTTGATATTAGAGTTGCTGCTGTCAGTGATATAATTTAGGTATAAAGAAATTACTTCTCCCCTCTTCCCTTTCTTTCATTCTTGCAATACCGATTTTTTAAAAAAATTTATGGAAGAAGAGTAATGACTGTGTTTCAAATATTCACTGTAGGTGTAACAACTATAAAATAAAATATTATTTAGATTAGTTAATTATCTTATAAAAGGGTGTAACCCTTCATTTTACATGCTCAAAGTCTATAAATGCGAGCTTCCCTTGTAATTATTAAATCATCCAATATATTATTATTATTCATATTCAGTATTATAATGATAGTCGGATTCGACTAACGGACAACCGGATTCGGTTTCTCTATTTGGTATCAAAGCAGTTTTGCTCCTCGGGTGAGCTCGGACTCGGCTCCTCCCACCTTTGAGCTCGGTTTCGGCTCATCTACACACCACATTCTTCTGCTGCTCCATTCCATGGCCCATCACTCTTCACATCGTTTCTCCCTCCTTCACACTCCATAGCCCACTTCCTTCATACGGTATTCTCCCTCCCGCACTCCATCCCATCGGTTTCCCATCCACTCCACCACCGAAATCTCCACATGCTGCTCCTAAGCGCCATCCACTCCACTTCTACCATCCACCCACATGCTTGCATCCTCTTCTCCCCCTATGTGCCACCCCGTTCTGCGCCCCTGCCATCTCCCCACCTCCCATTAAACCTCCTCTCACTCAGCGCTCCTCCATTTTCGCTTCGAGCCATCGTACCAATTTCCATCCCTCATCAGCACTCCACTTCCTCTCCATCTGCTCCACTTCTTCCTTCGTCCAGCACTTCTACCATCCACCCTCGCACCTGCATCCTCTTCTCCCCCTGCGCGCCACCCCGTTCTGTGCCCCTGCTACCTCCTCCACTCTTCCAGCTCCATTCTCCACCACTGCGCACCCATTCACCATGCCACCCTCCTGTCTTCCATCCTCTCTCCAACCTTCGTTGCTCCTCTCCACGACCTACAGCCAAAAAAAATATATTATAAATATATAACATAATAATATATATTATAAATATATAAAACCACGACCTAGAACAAAAAACAATATATTATAACATATTATAATAAAATATATTTATAATAAAATATTTATAAAAAAATTCAAATATTATATTTAATATTATAATATTTGTTTAAAAAAAAAAACTATATACATTAAATAAAAAATAATATTAATATTAATTAATTAATTAATTAATTAATATATTATTATTCAATTCACCTCAAAACCCAAAATAGCGTCGAAATACAAACCTCCGTATACAAGGTCCAAGACCATGGAGGAATTGAAACAGAAGATCGAAAAAATGGAGAAGGACATAAAGTCCATTGTCACTAACCAAGAAGGCTTGAAGGAAATGATGCAAAATAACAATACATTACTCAAAGACGAGCTTGTTTTGGTATTAGAAAGAAGGCTTGACGACAAACTTGACATCCTGAACGAAAAACAAAAAGACGTGGATGACAAAATGAGTACCGTGACGCAAAACATAAACACCTTAACATAGAACATGAGCACCATGACACAAAACCATAATACATTAATTGAGATGTTACAAAGGCTCATACCTAGTTCAGGCCAAGTCAGCGGTCCACACATGCTAGATGCCTCATTTCATGTTTCCACCCAGGAAACACTCGTAAAGAATAAAGAAGAATTGGAAAAAGAAATAAAGATTAACAATGCGACGCTTAAGAAAGAGATAGAAACACAAGTACTTCCAGATATGGAGGCATCATTAAACACCAAAATAGACGCTATAAGTAAAATAGTAGAGAAAAGAAAAACTAAAAGTCACCGCCAACAACGAAGCAAGTCAGATATGTCACTTTCATCGTCCAGTATTTGCGAGCCACCATCAAACCATAAGGCAAAAGGAAATCAACGTCATCCTTACAAAGTGCACCCACCTAAGGAAAAAATAGAGTTGTCGAAATACAATGGGAGTGAAGATCAATGCGTTGCTTGGCTAAACAAAGCAGAAGAATACTTTGACATTTACAACATTCAATCTGACGAGGAGAAGGTGAAATATACGTTAATGCATATGGAAGGGTACGCCTATAATTGGTACTTATGATGGAAGAGAGATAATTTTACCTACACCTGAAACTTGTTCAAAAATGATTTTTTTAATAGGTTTCAAGGAATCAAAGAAGATGAATTTTTCACTAAACTTACCAAACTACAACAAGTCGAAAACNGTGGGAATCCTTATCGACACGAGTATTTGGGTTGTCTGACAAGCAAAGACTCGAAACCTATTTAGGAGGTCTTAAACCATACCTCCAAAAAGAGTTAAAGATGTATGACATACCTAACGTAGAAGTGGCAAGACATAAAGCAAAAGCCATAGAATGCAAATTGGAAGGAATTAAAACAAGAGGCAATAACAATTATCAGCAAGAAAAACAGACACAATGTAGGTACTGTGCAGATACTTGATCACCTGGTCATCAATGCCACAAACCTCAATCATATGCCTATGAAATGGAAAATAGATCAAAGTCATCTAACAGTCACGCTGATAATAGAAAAAAGAAGAAAAACATATGTCGTCGATGCGGTGATGATTGGACCCCTGGTCATAAATTTAGGAAGAATGAGACAATACAATGCAAAATCATCAATGGAAAGGAAGTGCAAGTCTCTGCACAAGAGACCTCATCCGATTCTAATACCAACACCGAATCAGAATGAAGAACGACACTAGGAAAATACTTAAGCTTTGAGGACAAAGCTTCCTTATAGGAAGTGGCAATGTAAAAACTATAAAATAAAATAATATTTAGATTAGTTAATTATCTTATGAAAGGGTGTAACCCTTTAGTTTACACACTCAAAGCCTATAAAGGTGAGCTTCCCTTGTAATTATTAAATCATCCAATATATTATTATTATTCATATTCAGTATTACAATGATACTCGGATTTGACTAACAGACAACCGGATTTGGTTTCTCCAGTAGGTGGCTATGACAAGGCCAAAGGAGAGTGCGAGAGGAAAGGTTAGCTATAGGATTTATCTCCTCCACTTCGTAGACAATCGGGTAAGCCTCTGTTTACCCAGAGGTTTCTCCTTTAATGATGAGCAGGGTTCTACTAGCATGGGTGGTCGTGACTTGATTGTTTTAAATAATTACTTGTAAAGGCCATTTGGCCGAATCTCTATTTTGTTGGGTTGTAAAATGCATGAATAGGGTTTTAAATCTTATAAGTTTTGATTTATCTCTAGAAACTCGATTGTGTTGAAAGCAGAGAGTTTGGCACCGAGTTGTGTTTGAAGGAATTCTATGAAAGACTTGGACTATTGGGTTCTTACTTGATACAGTTTTTAAGATTTTAGTCCCTAATGACCAATTATTAATATCCTTTTGTTTGTTCTTACCTGTAATTGGTTAAAGGTTTTTAAGATGGAAGATAAGGGATTACTCTCTAGTTTAGAAATCCAAAAATTTCAATTTATGTTTTAATTCATAAATATTATATAACAGAGTTATATGTGGAGGTTAAATCTTAGATTTTCTTTACTAGAATGATTTGTATTTACGTATTTACAAAAAGTAAACCATTCCCTTGGTTACAGGGTTGGGTTTTGTGACCAGGTAAAACTGTGTATGAAGATTTTGAATAATTTAAAATTTAATTTCTTTTACTTTATTTATTTTATAATCATTTTACAGATTATATACAATTTTAAGTATAATTCACTTTAACTTTGGGAAATTATAAATTTGATATGATATTTATAAATATGAATTATTTGTAAGCAGTGAGCATTTTGAAAGAATGCTAAGCTTTGAAGGGAAAATAATAACCTGATTTTCTTCATTTTTATTTAAACTCTACATTGTTTTGATGTGTGTACTATTTATTATTTGATATAGGATGTTTTACTTACACTATTGCTGAAATTACTTATTTGTTATTTGCAAAACATAAGTTATTACTATAATTACATTATATTGTTTATATAATTTAAGTTGCTCCTATTTACTTTATTTTTCTATTTCTTATGTAAATTTTTTTATATTTCTTATGTATTAGATTATTAACTATTTCATATGTTTTAATGTATTAGTTTAAGCATTAATGTATTAGTTAATAATCTAAGACAATTGTTTTTACTGTGCTAAAAAGAACATAGTTTCACAAACTGTGTACTGGTTTTTAGTAAACATTCTTTTTAAGGTACTTTATAGTTATAAATTAAATAGTTGTATTTAACTAAGCAACTTTTGAAATAGAAGAGTCTTTCTTTAAATATTTCTATAAAGATTAAGGTTCCTACACATTTTGATTTGATTTATTTATCAAGCTTAAATTTCACTTACTGTACTAGAGTACTACCTTCTCGAAGGTGTGGAAAAATACAGTCAAGCAATTCATTCATCAGTAAATTCAAACTAACCCTAATCATTTATTCTAACACATATTTAACCATAATATATCTATCTTTAAACAATAAAAGGTTTAACTAACAATGAAAGTAAATAACAAATGACGTGGTCATATAAATATTTTGGCTCCTAAATTCATACATTCCAGCTCATATGCTTGCATAGAGAAGATTAAATAACATTTAGAACCTGGTAATATAGCTGAGGAGACAAAAACCTAAGGAGCCTGTTCCTCCCAACCAACTCCTGAAGACAACTGAGCTGCAAATCTTAGGACCCCCGAGCCTATCTACTGGTCCACCTGGTTGAAATCACTAGGTTGGAGAATATGTTAAGAAACCCTACAACTCCCCAGAGTAATCAGTAGTAATACTCCTTCCTGTAGCAGTAAGAACGCATCCAAGACAACTGCACTACTTCAGTAAATCAACACTTTTCCACTCAAAAACTTCTACCTATCCCCTCGATTGAATCTCTTGTGCACAAAATTTCACTTTCACAAGTAAAAATCGAAGAGCCTCAGTTGAATTCGATGGGTAGTTTTATCAACATCCCTAGGTCTTTTGGGTCAGTTTTTCACTTAATGAGCCACCTTCTCTTGTTCCATTTTCTTGGGAAACATGACCACAAAAATAGGGAAGTTGCCTCTTGCAACAGATAGAAGTAATTTGAGGATGCTGCCAAGTGTCAATCTGCTCTCAACCCAGCCTATTCCACCAAGTGGCCAGTAGACACTCATTTAACAGCCTCCTTAAACTCTTGTCTCAACTTTTATTTATTAATTAATAAAATATTCAGAAATTAAATACAATTATCCTTTACCCCACTTGGTCAATAATTACAAACTTTATAATAAAATTAAAGCATAATGTCTTCTCAAACATATATATTTTTTTCAAATCTGGGGTATGTGACAGTGTTCCACTCCAAAGGAGATTCCATGCACTCTATGACAACAAATGATAAAATATTCTATGACAAGTATGAAAAATTTAGGCCTGGTTGAATACATATGACAAATTTTAAATGAAAAGACTAAAAATAGCCACCAAGAGGTCTAATTTAGGAGTTATAGGTATCCATTCGAATTGGGAAAGAATTGGAGCATGAAGAGGAAGACAAGTGTCATGAGAGTTACTAAACCACTAAGATGAGTTGGAGGAATCCCATGAAGGGAATTTCAAAATTAGGAGGAATAATGAAATTAATAAAAGGATTTCATGATTAAGTATGATGGGTTTTTATCATATGTTAATTGGACTTTGGAATTTTGGAGAACTTTTTCTTTCCCATTGCACTGCCAGTGTTCACTCTCCTTTCTTGTGAACCAATTTCAAGGGAGTTGGATTCCTTTCCAAGTTTGTTGATGGAGAGTAAATTAATAAATCTCATCATATCTTAATGAATTATTTTTAGTTTCATATTGAATTTCCATACATTAAAATTCTCATCTATCTCCATATTCTCTCATTCCTTCTTCTCTAGTCCCCACACTCTCATTTAATGGCGCACTTGTTGGAGTGGTGCTTGCACTTTGATGAGGATATTTGATGCCAAAAAATTGGGTGTATTATTTATGGATTTTTACTCTTTTGTAAATATTCTCTGTAATTAAAAATATCAAGAAAATATATGTTAGAGGCCCGCATTCCCATGCTCTTGAATAACTAGTTTTCATGGATTTGGCTTCAATATTGAAGCAAATTTATATCAAATTTATATGAGGAAATTTATACGAGTTATATGATGATGGGAAATAAATATATGATTTATGTCTCTATAATTTTATTTCCATATTCTATATAAGTTTAAATATCATAAATCCATGTGTGAAAGGATTGCATTCCCATGAGCTCGAATGACTAGTTTTTATGTATTTGGCTTCCAATTTGAAAGAGTTGTATATCAGATTAGTATAAACGAGATTCTATGATTTTTAATGTTGTTGGGGAATAAATTTGAATTGTGTCCATTTTATTCATATGTAATCTCATTATATTAACCATTTAATCTACTTTTCATGAGTAAGAACCGAGCTAATAATACCATTTACCCTTAAGTAAATTCACTGAAAGTTACCATATAGATGTTGCAACTCATAACTAGTTTTAAGATATCAATAAACATGAATAATTACATAAATTTATGTATTATATGCATCCCCGTACTCTTATCTGAAATTTGGGAGGGTCATACTGCATTTGGAGAGCAAAATTTGTTATCTACCCTTGGGGGTTTTAACATCGTTTTCCTAGTGTTTTTGTCCTTCTTTCCCTATGGAAAAATAAATAAAATCAGAAGCAATTGGAAAGTGTATTAGAATTAATAATATTAATTAGTATTCCCTAATACCCCTCAATATATTCCATACCGAATTCAAACTCATTTGGGTGCATTTGGGTCAACTTGGGTCTACTTGGGTTTCACTAGTCTCAAGCTAGAAATTGGCCAAAGTTGTGCAAAATTGAGTAACATGTCAAAATGAAATTGTCATTCAACCATTTATTGTATTTGGTATATTATCATTTTTTAAATCCCATAGGATTGATCCATAAGGATTGTGGAAATTTTCGGTGGTGTTTGGGACCAAACCAAGGAGGACTAGTTGACCACATTTTCCTAATAGATTTACAATGTTTCTGCTTAACCCCAAACAAGGTTGCAGAGGTCTAAAGTCTAATAAAAATTTTGCATATAACATGATTGGATGTCTTAATACTCACCATACTCTTACATTTAAAAATTGATTCCATTTGGATTCAATTGTAACCCCCTACAGTCTTGACTAGGAAAGCTCGAAAATTGCTCGAATTGCACTTTTCTCTAAAATCTCAAGTAGGGACATTACAATGGTATCAGAGCATGGTATTTGAAACTATTGAATTTATGTATTATAGGGATAATTTAAGAAACTTGTGAATTCATATTTTCATGATATGACCAAGAAGGTTATGCAAGGGTTCAAATTGGTGGCTAGCCAACTTAGGGGTAAGCTGGCAGCAGGGGGTAGTAGTAGTTCCCATCATGGAGAGTGTTGTAAAGGAAAGTGTCCTATGGCTAGGGTTTAAGAGGCCATCAACGTACTGGGGTTGAAAGAGAGATGCACAATGTTCAGCAAGTATATAACAGCAAGTTCCAGGGATGAGAAAGGTCCATAGCTGAATAACTGAAGGCTGGTCCAAGCTTTCTCTTCAATCCTCTTCTTGCTCTTCTCGCTCCAAGAGAACTACAAAACAAGTTATACCTTCCTCAAACCATTATGACCACATATAAAACAATGATAATCAAATAAACATGAAATAATGATCTGACTAACATCATCATATGATCATAAACAGAAATTCAATCACACATTGAACAATGATTTGGGAAGAAGAAGGACATCACATCTTTATTAATATTGAAAACAAGTACAAATATACCTTCTCTTCAAGTTAGGAACCTCACGAAACCTTGATCTAGATCTGCTGTTTCTCTTCTCCAAAGAACTCAGCCTCCAAGCTCTGCAACACTAAGGGAAGACCTCCAAGGCAAAGGTGTAGGCAAAGAGAGTCCCGATTCCTCCAGCATAACAATTCATAAATTCAAAGTCCCGATTCATGGACCTCCCTACCTCTATTTATATGCTGAAGAAGAGTTAGGGGCGAAGCCAAAGTGGTTACAACTGAAGGAGTCAGTTGCATAACTACCCAAACTAACTCAAAAGGCGTGTTTTTATGTTTTAATGTTAAGAAACAGATGCGCGACTATGAAGGAGAGCAAACCGCGCATGATACGTGAGTTTACACAAGAGCAACCCGCGAATATATGCATGCGCAACTTGCAAAACACAAGAGTCGCGAGTGATGCGCGAGTTGCACATAAGGAGAGTCGCGCATACACAAAAAAACGAATTTTAAGGTATTTTTGGGCATTTTTAGACTTTGGTGTCTTCTGGAAAGTTTTAGCTAACTGAAATACCTTTCCAACGGTGCATAAATGAGATCAAACGGATTTACAAAACTCAAGATATGGGTCCTCCAAGATAGGTGTTTTTTCAGTGACTTTCATGAAGTGCCGACATGCGACGAAATCATGGGAAAGTGGTCACAGGAAGAGATGTGTCATTTTGGGCTATAAAAGATGCCCCCTAATGTGTGAGGTTAGAGGGGAAGATGATAGCCGAAATACATTATAAAGGAAACAGCTGAGTATGGAGAGAGCAGAGAAACCAAGATCAAAAGGCTCGAGTGAAGGTACTTGTAAGAGAGATAAATGTCAGAAAAACTGATCTTTGGGACATACACATCCATATACAAAACATCGCCAGAAAGATACAGGCGGATCCAACATATGTATAACTGATGAAACTATAATGGTCGCTCAATATGCAAAAAGGCGCCATATCAAATCTAAAGGAGTCATGGCCACAAATGAACAAGGTGGATCCATGCTCAACAATCAATCATAGCCACAAAAATACAAGGTGGATCTATGTCTCAGCAAAATGTCATATAAAGTATAACAAGGTCTTGCACAACTTGGGAAATAGAAAAAGATGACAATGCTACTGTCGGCCCCAAGGTCTTCAATCCAAACCGCCCAAAAAAGGTACGAATCCTAACCATGCGAATAAAGGAGTCGAAGTCGAACATGGAGGAAGCCGTTTGATTACCGGTCAATAATGAAAACCGTTAACAAACGCGAGGGAAACCACCATTAATGAAAATGGTCCCCAAGGTACCTAGTACATTCTAACAAGTGTGATTACAAGGACTTGAAGTCGAACACTTGAAGAATCTATCGAGTAGGAGACAATAAGGTATCCCCACTACCCAATAGCGAGGGAAATTGCCATGGAGGACAATAATTCCCAAGGTACTGTCATAAAACTCTAAATCTCATTCCCAGAGCAAGATGTGTTGCAGTCGATAGGAAGAGATCCGTTGGAAGGAAGGCATTAAGGAATCCTTCATCATCCAACACGAGGTAAGTCAAAGACTAATTGGATCTGGAATTGGTACTAAATTTCACAAAAAGGACCGCTGAAGACATGATGTAATGAACGGATACCAGGGAATGGCCGACACAAAAGGTCAAGGCAACTGTAGAATGGCCAACAAAGGTTTAATCCTTGAACAGTGAGCATGACACAAAAGTGACTTAGGAATCTTTTGACACAAAATAGGACCAACGAAACAAATCTGCAATGTAGGAGACATTCACAGATTCCCCATATAATTGGAAAAGAGGCCAACTGGAGGAGTAAGAAAACTCTGAATTAGGATAATGTCAAAAGACTAGGACCCAACTATTGATAGACTCAAAACTGGTGCTTTGTTCAAGGAAACAAGACTTGCTGCCATGATGTAAAAAGACATGGAAATAAACCTTCCCCTTCCCTTCTTTCTTGTAAAGGTTTAACGAGTCCAAGAAAGAAAACTCGGGACCATCTTCATTTTTTGACAAGCTCGAAGAAAAGAAAGAAGAATGCTTGATAAGGCACTGATTCGTGGATTTTACGAGCCCGAACTAGTACATGCTCGACTGTGTTTTCATAGTTTAGAGAGTCTAAAAACTCCAAAGAAGACTCCAGGGGGGTCCTTTTTCGTACAATTTAGTCTCCTAAGGCCGAAAAAGTATAAAACAAACAACAGAAGAACTCTCTTAACTTTCAAAGAAGAAAAGGCGTACCTTTTTCGTAATTAGTCGGGAAGGTCCAAAAAAGGTTAAATTACCACCTACCCGACGCTCCTTCAAAAGCAGCATATACAGCCTGAGTTTTATGAGTGTGAAGGAAGGAAAGATCACTCGGAAAGATCCATTTGATTACGAGAAATGGAGCTTACAACAATAAACTCGATGCTTTGTTCTTTAGGGTTTAACGAGCATGACAAAGACATAAAGTACACTCGGAATCTTTTTCATGTTTTGGTCCAGAGCACGAAAAAGAGAAAACTAAGCTCATACCGAGGGTTCATTTTCCGTAAGTTTAGTCCCTCAGGTCCGGAAAAGAGATAAACCTATGCCTGAGAATACTCTTCTCAATTCAGTAGAAAAGAGAGTGATCCTTTCTCGTATTATTCCACATGGTCCGACAAAGAGATAACCTACCACCAATGTGGATTCCCATTCACATATTCTTAACGAGCCTGAACGGACAAGTTTACTCGGCAGTCAAGTCTATTTTGAGGAGTCAGACTTGGGCCTAAAGAAACTCATAATATTTCCCGTGAAGTTTTAACGAGTCCGAAAAATTCAACTCGCGGCCTCCTTACTGTTTTTAACGAGCTCGAAGGAGAGCAGAAAGAATGCTCTAAATGCGAGGAGACAAGTGTCATAAGCAGGAGAAACTAGTTCCAAGCGCAAGGAACAAACCTATGCATAATGCAAGGAAAGTGAGCAAGATAAGGACACTCGGGGAAGGTCTCCTCAGGGTAAAGGGTGTCAAGTTGCAAAGGATAAATGATACAAGGATAAGCGGCGATGAGAACAGAGATGAGGGCTTATACAAAGAGCTAAAAGCGTGGAAGCCGGCATCAGGCTCATAAGCGCGAGCAAGGCATATGCAAATGCAATTACATCTTGAACAACAAGGTGAGGCCCATAAACAATTATGAATCCAACTAATAATCCTGTCTCCAAGAAACAACAACATCAGAAGAAAAGATCCGATGCGGGTCACTTTGGCAGAAACACTTGTGACTTTGCTATCTTCTACAAAAGGAAAAGTCAAGGAAGAATCAACCGAAGAAGATTCTATAGGACCAAGGCTCGAGGGTTTATAATCAATAAGATCAACCTCAGAAGAGAAGCAAAAATCAACAAGGGAGATAGAGTCTGCAGGAACAAACTCAATATCACAGGAGCTGAGAAATTCATAAGAAAAAATCAAACTTGTCAGGATCACTGACTTGCTTTTCAAATGAAGAATCAAAAGACTCAACAAAAACCAACATAAGAAAAAGGGAAGGCTTACTAAGCAAATCAGGGTTAGACTTAATCACAACTGAAAAAGAAGGTCAGACTGTATCAAAGACTCCAAGAAGACTTCATCCGAAGGGAGGAAATCATCCGAGATAGGACACATATCTGAACTTTCAACTGGATGGACAGAGTGGAGAGAAGGCTCTACAATCTATATGGGATGACTCACCCGATCAACTGCTGGGACCAAGTCCCGAGAAGGTAAGCATGAAAACAGAGGCTGCCTCTCAGTAGCAATTGAACACAAATGACAAGAAGCCACATAGTTCACCTGTGGCGGGGTAGTGTCTACAGAAACACTGGGAATCAATAAAGGAAAGACTTGGTCTCTAGTTGGGTCAGAAGACGGATCAAGAAAATCCAACTGATCGATAGTGACAATTTATTCGCCATGATTAAAGTACATCACACGAAATAATGTTGACACCACAGCTTGCATGGCATAGACATAATCACGTCCAAGGAGCATATTAAAGTCCAAGGGGTCTTCTATTACCATGAAGTCAACTAAGACGGTCTTCCCACCCAAAGTAATAGGTGTTTGAGGGAGAATTCCCAAGGCTACACAAGTTCTTCTATCAAATGCCAATAACTGACTAGCAGTTGACACAAGGCTAGGAGATCCCATACCTCGCCAAGCACGAGCAGACAAAATACTAACTGAGGCTCCTTCATCAACAATGCAACGAGCAATTGTATAGGGTTCAACTTTGACCTTTATCTGGAAAGGTGCATGGGAAGGAAGGCATGGCTCAACTAGGCTATCCCAATCATAGGAAGCAATCTGAGAGCTTGGTGGGGGTTGATCCGAAACAAGTTCAGTGCCCCCTTGTTCAGTAAGATCTGAACTGGCAGTGAAGAGAATGTGACTAGTAGACACTTCACTCTCCAAAGGAAGAGTGGGATTGATCGATACTGGAATCGATTCAACCGCTTCATGAAAGTCACTCTCCGAAGGGAGAGTGGGATTGACCAAAGATGGCATTGGTTCAATCACATGAGGAACACTCTCCGAAAGAAGAGTGGGATCGACCAAATCTGAGATTTGTTCGACCACTTGATCAACCAAAGGTTGAGTAGGAGGTTGAGAAACTATAGGGTGTTCAGAAGGACGAAATCCATGAGTCTTGGACCACACTCTTTGCACCTCTGGGATAGCAGGGCACAGATGAGTAAGGTGATCTCCCTTGCATAGCACACAAGAGAACTTAAGATGATGCTTTGAAGGACCAGTTTTCTCAACGGTATCAGCATGACTAGCAGTGGTTGACTGTTTTCTCTCAACATGACTAGCAGAGGATGAGAGTTTGCCCCCAGCATGAACTACAAAGACTGGGTGACTGGATACAACCTCACTAGGAGAGGCTGGTTGTTGAGAGACTCCATAATGTTCAAAAACGGGATGACCATGAATCCAAACTCTTCGCACCTCCTCAATAGAAGGGCATTTATAAGTAAGGTGGTCTCCCTCACAAAGCTTACAAGGAAACTTGAGCTTATGTTTTGAATGGGTAGACTTGTCAACAGTGTCAACATGACTCGCAGTGGTTGACGGGCTGTCCTCAGCTTGAAACACAGAGGCTGAAAGACTGTCCCCAGCAGAGTCGCCAGTTCTGTTGTAAAGGAAAGTGTCCTATGGCTAGGGTTTAAGAGGCCATCAACGTACTGGGGTTGAAAGAGAGATGCACAATGTTCAGCAAGTATATAACAGCAAGTTCCAGGGATGAGAAAGGTCCATACCTGAATAACTGAAGGATGGTCCAATATTTCTCTTCAATCCTCTTCTTTTTCTTCTTGCTCCAAGAGACCTGCAAAACAAGTTATACCTTCCTCAAACCATTATGACCACATATAAAACAATGATAATCAAATAAACATGAAATAATGATCTGACTAACATCATCATATGATCATAAATAGAAATTCAATCACACATTGAACAATGATTTGGGAAGATGAAGGACATCACATCTTTATTAATATTGAAAACAAGTACAAATATACCTTCTCTTCAAGTTAGGCACCTCACGAAACCTTGATCTAGATCTGCTGTTTCTCTTCTCCAAAGAACTCAGCCTCCAAGCTCTGCAACACTAAGGGAAGACCTCCAAGGCAAAGGTGTAGGAAAAGAGAGTCCCAATTCCTCCAGCATAAAAATGCATAAATTCAAAGTCCTGATTCATGGACCTCCCTACCTCTATTTATATGCTGAAGAAGAGTTAGGGGCGAAGCCAAAGTGGTTACAACTGAAGGAGTTAGTTGCATAACTACCCAAACTAACTCAAAAGGCGTGTTTTTATGTTTTAATGTTAAGAAATAGATGTGCGACTATGAAGGAGAGCAACCCGCGCATGATACGCGAGTTTACACAAGAGCAACCCGTGAATATATGCATGCGCGACTTGCAAAACACAAGAGTCGCGAGTGATGCGCGAGTTGCACATAAGGAGAGTCGCGCATACACAAAAAACGCATTTTTAAGGTATTTTTGGGAATTTTCAGACTTTGGTGTCTTCTGGAAATTTTTAGCTAACTGAAATAGCTTTCCAACGGCATAGAAATGAGGTCAAACGGAGTTACAAAACTCAATATATGGGTCCTCCAATATAGGTGTTTTTTCAGTGACTTTCATGAAGTGCCGACATGCGACGAAATCATGGGAAAGTGGTCACAGGAAGAGATGTGTCATTTTGGGCTATAACAGAGAGACACATAATACCATTATTTTTGAATACTTTTATGCTTGGGTGTATGTATTTATGAATAATAATGAATATGTGAACTCATTTAGGAACAAACAACAATCCACAAGTATGAAGGAGACCGAGGGACCACCTAGTTCTGTGGGTGGTGAAGCAGAAATAGCATTACATCATGAGGATCGAAATTCACTCCCAAGTGACTCTGAAAAAGATGAGGAAACATCACATGAGAATGAAAAATAGTCCCTTTAAACTATAGAATATCATTCTGATACACATTCTACTATGGACATGGACCAAAAGGAATCTACTAATGGATGATTGAGCTATGAAGAAGCACCTACTGATGGGTTCTCACAACTCTATGTCGTTGTCATAGAGATCAATTTGAAATTGTTGTTTGAATCCAAAATTCTCATGAGAATGAATATGAATACCTTGTATAATATAATGAATAACGAAGATCAAATTCCCCATCACCACTTGAGCTTCAATAATTTGATCAAATCAAGAAGAAAGAAGAAGAAGAGGTTCACTCCCATGAACCATCCTTCATTGAAGGGTATTTTAAGATGAATTAAAGGAATATACATGAGGCCCTTTTCATACTCAATGACACTAAATAATTGGTGTCAAATTATTGTTGGAAATTTTCTTCATTAGAGGAGCCATCCTTCCTTGAAGACGTGGAGAAGATTCAAAGAACAATGTGCAACATCGAAGGTAATTTCATGTCTTTGATTTTTGATAGAAACAATTTGGTTTAGCATAATGAATGGTTACATGAAACATACTTGAATCATTATGAGGATGTTCATAAGCTAAAAAACTCAAAATGGGCAATTTCTTAAGAGGTTGCAAGATCCTTGTTCTTCCTCCTATGTTTCAAATTAACATATGGTAGAATGCTTGGAGGATTCTCATGACATGAGGGATCATGGGAAACATGGAAATTGTAGATTATTGATGTGTTTGAAGATGAAATTGATGAGATCCAATCACTTTTTATGGTGAAAGAGGAACTTGAGTTTCATCTTGAAAATGGTTACATGCTTTTTGAAGAAGTTCATGATTCCACAACCTTGGAACCAACATATGAGGAAGGCGTGACACTTTTGAGGGAGATTCATAATCCTACCCCTATGTATCCTTCACATGATGAAATTTTTTCACTTTCTAATCCTTTGGGTGAGTTGGTTCTTTCTCCTACATCCTACACTT
The DNA here is from genome assembly GCA_001517045.1 of Pseudotsuga menziesii. Taxonomy (NCBI): domain Eukaryota; kingdom Viridiplantae; phylum Streptophyta; class Pinopsida; order Pinales; family Pinaceae; genus Pseudotsuga; species Pseudotsuga menziesii. The sequence goes on along the minus strand of LPNX010018620.1, from coordinate 130,528 downwards.
CCACATTTTTCAGCATTCATCTTAATGAAGTACAGGTGAATGGTTTCTTTTTTATGCTGCCACACAAAGAGTATGGACTTGCTATCTCTCCTTTTGATGATGACTTGACTAGATTTCCATATACTTTACATTTGTAGGAGAATCCTTTATGTAACCTCCCTGACCCTCCGACCGGCGAAGAGGATGCCACCCATTACTGCTATCTACCCAGGAATTTAGCCCCATAAAACATAAAATAATAATGCATTGAACCAAGATACACAAATGCATAAAGAATTAACATTCAGCGGAAGTAATTACATTTAATTCAAGCATTCAACACATTTTAGCATGTTCATAATAATTCACATAAAAAATACAGTTGCATGAGTAATCACACAAGAATACTTATCTTCGAATGAAGCTCCCCGCAACCAGCTATGTCGCTGCAACATTCCACCCAACCATAGGCCATTGTGCTCCTTAATCTCCCAGAAACACTGCCACCCCCGAGTTGGGCATGATTTCCCCAAGGAAAAGGAAACTAAATAGACTCACACATAGCCAAAGATATGTCAAACTTAGTCAAGCCAAATCCATTTTTGGGTTTATCAGATTATCAAGAGATGGAAGCATTGTTTGCTAAGCTAGTGGGCTCATTGAAGATCTAAGGATTCCTACACCATAACTAGATTGACTCCTAAGACATACACACACACCCAACACAAGGAATCATTCCCTTCTCTGTTGCATAGTCCCTCGTGCCATGAATTCTCTTCCAGTGCTATTCAGGGGGTGTAGAGAAGAGATCCAACCCTCTAGTTATGTCTATGAGGCTCCTACAAAACACTAGGTTTGTCAAGCAAACTCCTTCCCACTCCTACATAGTCCAAAGACCAATTGCACACACGGCAATATACACCATTCTTTGGTTTAGGAAAAAAATTTGGCCACAAAATTAATCGCTAAGGAGGGTAAGAGAAACCCTTGACAACAATTCAATTTCCCAGGGATGTTTTGGCCCTAGCGTGGCCAAAAATGAATTCATTACACCACCATTACAGTGTTGGGCATGGATAAAAAGCCCTGGAAGAAAAATTCAAAGAGGGTAAGGGGTTAAAACAGCCCTAGGAGAAAAAAATCGATTTCCACAAATGTTCATTAGCTTCACGTGGGAAAAAACGACCTCCACAGACCATAAAAAAAAAAATTGAATCTTCTTTTCCGATGAATTTTGAGGACATTTATGGCATTACAGGAACCAAATGACTGCCATAAAATCCCAAAATGAAAATGTTCCTTGCCCACTCGCTGAACAACACCAAAAACGGATTTCTGGGCATGCAAGATGAGGAAAATGAGCAAAAATGTGAAGGTAAACAACTCCCAAGATTTTCCTACATGAGAAAATGAAGAACATGTGTGTATCCACAAATGGGCATGGATTTTGGGTGTTTTCTTGCCCCAAAAGTAAAAAATGGGTTTTCCCCAAATTCAAAATTCATGCCCATACTCTTCCCATCCGCATGCAATAACTACTTCAACCAATTTCTGGTAGAATTAAATGATTGGGTGAATGAGACAAGAAAGGTAGTTAACTATTTGATGGGTTCTCCCATTGACATTTGGGTTTTCCCCATTGGCCCAAAGGCTTAAATAATTTCCCTCCCTATTCCTTAGGAAAATCATGCCCCCATCTCAGTATTTGTTGCATATACATAGCTGGTTGGGGTTTTTAATTAAATCGCATATTTACATGATGTTAACATTATATTGTGCCGGCTAGCACGAAATATACCTTCGGCAACGATTTTAATTGCTGGAACATAAAACAATAAATCGATGGTGGATCTTTTTCCTTTAGCTCTACACCACGATTAATTACAATATATACATCATATACATTTTAATGCAAACAAGGTCAAAACCGGGGTGTTACACTTTATTATATTATGATGATATACAAATTCAAAGGTGTATTGATGAGACTTCTTTCAGCCACTTGAAGTATTTATGTTTTCCTTGTTCCTTATTTGGTTCAGATTTTGGTAGAGGTTCTTCATTAACTTCTTGGATGAAAGAAAGCATGGCTGATTATTATTATTATTATGCGTTTTACATTATTTTGGAGCAACAGTATAGGAAATGATATCCTCACCTATGTCATTGGAGCAGATTTGATATATACTTGATGCTTGTGTGTATGGGCCACACGATGATCTAATTACTTGGATGTACATGCACTTTCATTATCCTTTGATGAGGTAACTTATTGATGTACCATTGTATGATGTATTTATGTACTTTAATAATCTATCTTTTGCACTCATGATGTTTGTAATGGTGTAATACAAGCAATGGGATCCAGGTATTGCTTGGCTTCAATTTTTGGGGCAACAAGAAGTAGGGGATATTGAGTCACCACTTGAGAATGTGATAGTAATAAGAGTAGAGTAGAAACAATCATGGTGGTTCCTCTTTGATAATTTCTTGGAATATTGGAAATTCAAGTTTGGAAACTTAGTACCAACTTCAAAACATTATACAGAAGAAAAAAAGGGTCAAAAATTCATAAAATGTTTCCAAAAGATGGAGGTAAATATTATTTGTGAAAATTTTATATTGATGTATTTGATTAATCCTTTGGGTATTAGTGGTTATGTCATAGGATATATAATTATTCAAATATCCACATATATTTACTTTTGGAAACACACAGTTGTAGTACATGAGTGTCACTACTCAAATTACAGCTAAGGTTTGAAGAAAAGTTTTGGAAGGAAAGAAGATTATTCAAAATCCATGTTTTAAATTACTTGAGGAAAATCAATATTTAGTGGGGAGGATTGTCATGTCCCCAATTAAATAATCTCCAAATAAGACTACTTGCAAATAATTTCACCAACCTACTAGTTCCCTAGGTTGAGATGGAGACATAAGTTTTGTAGCAAGGGGATATGGGACACAAAAGGACTTTATTTTACCATATTCACATTTCAATGGGTCACATAAATGATAACTGATCAGAAAATAAGGTGGAATGGGTTCATAAAGACACTTAGAAGCTTGTGGAGCCTTTGGGTGACTAGATTCCCCGCACACTTGGCATGATATTCATCCAAATTCGAACACATGGGTAATACAAAGTTATTTAAGGGTTATGCGGTGTCAAATAGAATATAATGAGCTGAGGAATTCAAATTGGTAAATGAGATTAACTCCTATGGAAGAGGAAGAGACTAGAAGACAATGTGTGCCACTTGGAAGGAGATTCCATGCACTCTATGACAACAAATGATGAAAGATTCTATGAAAAATATGACAAATTCAGACCTGATTGCATAAATATGAAAAATATGAAATAAAAAGGATAAAAATATCCACCAAGAGGTTGAATTTGGGAGTTAGAGGCAGCCATTCAAATTGGGGAAAGAATTGGAGCATGAAGAGGAAGACAAGTGTCATGAGAGTTACTAAACCACTAAGATGAGTTGGAGGAAGCCTGTTGAGGGAAATTCGACCTTAGGAGGAATCATGACATTAATAAAAGGATTTAATGAAGAAGGATAATATATTTTGATCATTTCTTAATTGGTCTTTGGAATTTTGGAGGGATTTTTCTTGTCCATTGAACGTTGAGTGTTCACTCTCCCTTCTTGTGAACCAATTTCGAGGGAGTTAGATTCCTTTCCAAGTTAGTTGATGGAGAGGCCATTCAGAACTCTGATTGGATATTAATGAAGGATTTTTTTTGTAGGTTGAAGTTCCATATAGTTGAATTCTCATCTATCTCTGTATTCTCTCATTCCTTCTTTTACATTCCCCCACACTCTCATTTGATGGCGGACTTGTTGGAGTGGTGCTTGCACTTTGATGAGGATATTTGCTGAAAAATATTGGGTATATGATTTATGGACCTGTAATATTGTGTACATATTCTATGTAAGTTGAAATATTAATAATACATATGTTAGAGGTTTGCATTCCCATGCTCTTGAATAACTAGTTTTCATGGATTTGGATTCAATATTGAAGTAGCTTTATATCATATTTGTATGAGGACATTTGTATGAGTTTGATGATTGTGGTGAATAAATATATGATGTATGTCTTTGTAATATTATATAAATATGTGCTGTAATTTGAAAATATCAGAAATCCATGTGTGAAAGGATTGCATCTCCATGAGCTTGAATGACCAGTTTTCATCTATTTGGCTTCCACTTTGAAAGGGATGTATATCATGTATAGCCTGAGTGGGCCTAATGGTTAAGAGAATGTGTTTCCTCCTAGGAGCTCATAGGCTCAAATCCAAAGGGGGTAGGGTATGTACACCTCTGAAGACTTTAGTAGTTAAATCGCTAGGCAGAGGGGGGTCCCTTGTCCCACAAACAAGGGGGTCTCATACACCAATTGGTGTCTCGCTTGGCCGTGACCTTAAAAATATATTATTATTACTATTATGAAGGAATTTCTATGATGTTTAATGTTGTTTGCAAATAAATTTGAATGTTTTTCATGTTATTCATATGTCATCTCATTATCTTAACAATTTAATCTACTTTTCATAAGTTAGAACTGGGTTATTAATACAATTTCCCCTTAGCCAAGTTCACTGAAAGTTACCATATAGATTTTGCACCTCATAAACAGCTTTAAAATATCAATAACCATGAATAATGATAAAAATTGATGTCTGATATGCATCCTCATACTCTATTCTGAAATTTTAGAGGGTCGTTGTTAGGATTAATAAATCCTCCTTTGTCAAATATAGTCTATTTGGTCTATTTTCCTAACTTAGGGGGTAATTATTACTGTACTAGAGTGTTTGGGACAAACATAGAGGTTATCTTCCTCTTATTGCATGTGCATGCATATCCCTAAATTATAGGATCCCACTCTAGGTGCCACTAGCAAACTTCATTAGTTGGTTATGGTTGGTAAGCAGTTATGTTGAGTTAACCTCTAATAAAAATCAGTTAGATCAGTTTCAGTTAGCCTAGCACAAGTTTTGCATGCATGAAGGGAAAGTGGCTCCTTTTTCCCACCTACCTCATCAGTTAAATAATTGTAGACTGATTTAGACAGATGGAGTTAGACTAGTGAGCTCGAATAGTGATTTAGACACACTAAGTTAGCTATTCAATCAGCTTGAGATGGTATATTCGAATCGTATCCATGGCATTCAAAATATATTTATTGTATAATCATTTTATTATTAATTAATGAATGAAGATTAATGTTGTGATTATCTGAGAAATTCTTGTCCAATTTATTTGAAATTTGTGGCATGAATTTCATGTTCAATGTACATTCTCTTTTATTATTCCACTGCATAATTCCCTTCCTGCAGATTTCATATGTTCTTGTAGATCAATGGTTCACAAATATAACATGGTATCAGATCCTTCTTCAAGATAGCACCAATTATTTTTCGATCTCCATTCTGCACCAGAAGCAGCGAAGTTTCCACATAAGTCCTAGAATCATAGCATTGCTCTGTCAGGATTATGTCCAGATAAGTCTATCCAGGTGTGACAGATTCTGAGAAAGTGCACATGTTGAGGTCGAAGGATTGCACCGACATATGATTATTAATTGGTTTTTTTGGAAATGATAATTTGTACGTGCAAATTCAATATGGATTCGAGATTATCATATCCTCTTCTTACTCCATTCACAAGATATTTAGAGTGGAAATTAAAGATGATTTCATCTCTAAAGAGACAAGGTCTCTATGAGGTATCTATAGGAATTGGTAAAGATTATTATGAATATGAGAATGAATGGATAAATGACGATGATATATATTTTGGAACAATATGTCTAGATTTTTTTCCAAGCTTGTGCTACCTTATTGAAAGTTTTGAATACCCAAAGGATCTCTGGACAAAATTGGATAGACCCTGGCACAAGCACAATCAAGATCATTCTAGAAATTCACAGAGCACACCCAACACCACAAGAGTTCTTTCTTCAAAATTATCATCCTCTATTCTCTATGATGAAGTTTTTCAAGATGAAGAAGAAGTAGAATCTTCAACACAGTCAATTCAAATTGAATAAAGTATCCTTTGAGTGACTCATTCTCCTGTTTCTCTAGAAGTTTATGAGATCTCTGATAGTTCATATCCTCATATAGTTGATCTCGAAGAAGAAATTTGAATATTTTTTATTGAAGAAAAAGTATCCTTCCATTCTTCTCAGGAATTCTCGAGTGATTCTTCTATTTTAAATTATGTGCAATGTTTTGCATTGATTGCTTCAGAAAATGAAGAGAAATTGAATTTCTCTCTCTCTAATGTTGTTGTTGGTGTGCAGAAAAGTAATACTTTGGATGTTTTGGAAGAAATATCATATTTTAGGAGTGATCCATTCACTCTCATTTATCTATAGCTTCCATAAAATTCCTAGATGATTACTTGCACCAATACTCAAAGTTTTGTTCAAGAAGGAGAAAATTGTGCATCTACCATCTCACTAGAGAAATTGGAACCTTTGTTACACACTATTAGATATAATATGACCTTACTTGGTTATAATTTTAAGTTTAAAGAGCCTTCAATCATGCTTTTAGTTTTTCTCATCAATTTTGGTGTGAAAAATCAAGTACCTCAAGTCTCTTCCAAAACTGTTGTTATGGATTCGATGCTAGTTTTCTCTCATGAGTTTGTTGATAATATATTTTGTAAGTCATTGGATATTTTAGAAGCTATATCATATTATGGAGCTAAATAATTCTCTATCCATGGTTTCATGACTTCTCTACCTTTCTACCTAATTACATGCTCATCTCCTCACAATACTAGTAAAGAGGGATACATCCTACATTCACCTAGACACTTGCTCCTAACACTCAAAGCTGATTTTATCTCATATTATTTGATGTTCAAGGCTGAAACATAGAATCTTCTTGGGCTTACCTATTATGGAGAGAAAATTCCTATGGATTAGGGTGTACCACAACAGACAACTAGACACGATAAATTAATCCCTTCCCAATATGCAAGAGCAACCAAACATATAACACTAAGGGACCTTGAATCATACCTTATTCTAGACGGTTGAATTAGATCCCTGTTGAGCATTTTCCAATCCTGCTTGTGCTATAAAATTGTTCCCAGCAACAACAAACAAGACAATCATGCTATATAATATGGTGTTAGATCTACTCTATAATATATAATAAACAATATATAAGTAATTAAACATATCCATGGATTCAATATTCATTAAAATACACATTATTGGACAGGAAAATATATTTCTATTAATCAAATTAGAGATTACGCAAGTGATAACCTTTGTCGGCATGTCTACGAACCGGAGAAACCGAGTCCTCCACCTGGGCCTCCACCAGCTCAATCCTCCATCTCTCAATAGAAATCTCACAAGCAAAGGAAATATTGGGAATAACACAAAGGGATGCAGACTCAAGTATATGCAAGCTATGGCAACAATGGACTATAGTTTCGTTTCTCTTCAATTCCTATTTTTCAATGTATCAAAGGGGTTCCTTATACAGCACTCCAAAGGGATAATGTAAGGTCAAATCCAAGCGATGTTGAGGAATATGGAAGGCCAAGGGTCAAGTGGTTCAGAAACATATGAAGCAAAAATCCAAAAATATTTGGATTTGTGCACACATCCCAATGTACACGGGTTTGAGGTCAAAAGTCGCGTGTACATGCGAGTATGGGATTAAAAGTCGCGTACAGCAATAAAAAGGTGTTTGTAGGGATGAACTTGGAAACATAAAAGTATAATATCAGTCCATGGGGTCTAAAGAGTCTACAGAGGGACAAGGAAGGCCATAAACATGTGATCAACCATGTGTGGTAAAATCAACTATAACAGATGCCCCCTAATGTGTGAGGTTAGAGGGGTAACATGATGGCCAAAATACATTATAAAATGCATCCCAGAAGTGGAGTGATGAAGAACTAGGTGGAAGAACCATCCATCCATTAGTATAGTGCAATAATCAATCTCTTCATATGACTGCAAATACATAGAGAAGTCCAGGATACATAAGAGTAGAATGGCCATGAATAGGCATGATATACAAAATGTGACATGTGTGGTCATTGCCACATACAATATATAATAGATCAAAATCTCCATGATGAAGATATACAGTGGATCAATATTTCCATAGAAGATGAAGATATCTGACATACACTGGAATCAAATCTCAAGAGCTGAAATCTCATGAACACTGGCACAATCAAGGAGGTAGCATATGTGAAATGCCACCAAGCTGGAAATTCTTCTACACAAACTTTTATGAGTACATGTCCTACTATGCGAATAGATTTTTCAAGCTCAAACATAGTAGTCCATTGTTTTATTCTCAGTCATTGATGTATATCATTAACAGTTGCGAGATCACCCACCGATAATGAAAATGGGAATCAAGCTACTAGAGTGAAATATAAAAAGTGTGAATAGATGTGTTGAGCTCAAACACTTGGAAGAATACATCGATCATGTTATATTTTTATCATTCAAGCTAGCATTATGATATTAGGATCTTTAACTGAGAGAATAACATGCACAGCAATAAACACAAGAGACAAGAGATGCAAAGAATTTTCCTCGGGGAAACCATAAAGGAGAAAACCCTGCAACTTTCTCAAAGATAGAATCAGCACCAAATGTAAAACCTGAAAACATAAATATGNCCTCTCACTCATGTGCCCCAATGAGTGAGTGTGTGTGTGATAAATAGAGAGGCTCACTCTCTATTTATATTCTTTCATTCACTTGAAACCCACTCCAACGTGTCGGAATCACTTAACAATTACTTACTAGAGCCGACATCTCTATGAGTGTCTAATAACCCTAGTGCCCCACAACTTGTGGGGACTTTGCCTCCTCCAACCAACATGGAGGGTTATCCTTAACACAACAGTGGGGACTATTTCCCCAACTTACAATGACTCACCTAGGGTCGACTTCTCTAGGATAGTATAATAACCCTAGGGCCCCATAACTGTGGGGAATTTAACCCTTGAACAATAGGAGGGTTACCCACAATGACTTTACATGACTTGTTTACATTATAGAAACTTTTCGGAATAAACATCGGGTTATGACATGACTCAAATACATTACAGACACATCCTGGAATAAACATCGGGGTACAATACATAAGATATACAGATGAATACATTCTAAAATTACAATTACATCAACACTCCCTATTAACTAGGAAGGTATTCTCTCGACACAATTTATCAGCACAAGTCTTCTTCTTTGTATCAACTGGATCATCATCGAGTCCTCGTCATCTTCATATTCAAGTCATCTTCATCTGGATTTGGATCATCACTCGATTTGGATCATCATCACTCGATCTAGATCATCACTCGATTTGGATCATCATCATTGGTTCTGGATCATCACTCGATCTGGATCATCACTGCTGGATCATCATCATAGGTGCTATCTCATGATTCTTCATGTCACAAGAATTTCTATGGAGCCAACCCTTTTTCATGCTGGTTGTAGGCCTAGCCTCCATGTAGGTCTTCTTCAGCGCTTATATCTGACCCTAAGTCAGAATGGCCTTCTCAGCACTTATATTTGATCATGTAGGAACCAATCCTATAATCATATTAGAAAGACACACCCAGCACTCACATGTGACCATGTGGGAACCAATCCCACAACCCTATCAGAAAGGCCCAACACTCACATTTGACACATGTGAGGAACCAATCCAACATACATGTTCAAAAAGGCTCTGCACTTACATTTGACACATGTGAGGAACCAATCCAACATACATGTTCAAAAAGGCTCTGCACTTACATTCGACACATGCAAGAAACCAATCCAACATGCATGTTTGAAAGGGATCTGCACTTACATCCGACACATGCGAGGAACCAATCCAACATGCATGTTCGAAAGGGCTCTCCACTTACATCTGACACATGCAAGGAACCAATCCAACATGCATGTTCAAAAGGGCTTGCACTCACATCGCATCAAGTAGGAACCAATCCTACAGTCATATCAGAATGGCCCCCAGTCCCAAACTGAGCTACCTGGTAACTGACCAGGTGCCTCCATTCTCCCAAAGAATGGCATCAGCCCTTATATTTGATCAAGTGGGAACCAATCCCTCAATCACATTAGAATGGCCATGCACTCACATATGATCATGTAATACTACATCTTACAGTCGTATCATAAAATCCCTCAGTCCTAGACCGAGTATTCCTGGTAACTGACCAGGCACCTCCATTCCAAGAATGGAATTTAGTGCTTACTTCTGATCATGTAGGAACCAATCCTATAGTCACATCAGAATGGCTCATCACTCATATCTAACATGGAAGGAACCAGTCCTCTCAACATGACAGAATGGCTCATCCCTTACTTCTGACCATGGAAGGAACCAATCCTCTCACCATGTTAGAATGGCTCTGGGTCTTGTCTTTTCCCCTTGGAAGAAACCTCAATCTGGAGAACACCAAACTTCTCCCTGAAGTACTCGAACTTAACCCTAGCCAATGGCTTTGTCAACACATCAACTATTTGTTCCTCCGTCGCAACATACTGGAGCTTCACTGCTCCCCTCTGCACCATATCCCTGATATAGTGATACTTGATCTCGATATGCTTCGACTTGTCATGGAACACTGGTTTCTCTGACAACTTCACACAACTATGGTTGTCACAATGTATACAAGTAGCATCCATCTAGAGATCAAATAAATCAGACAGTAGCTTCCTCAGCCATACTGCCTCACAACTAGCTGAACAAGCTGTGACATACTCTGCTTCAGTTTTACTCAGTGCCACACAGGATTGCTTCCTGCTAAACCAAGAGATCACACCTGATCCCATACTGAAGCAACACGAAGTGCTCTTGCTATCAATGGCATTGCATGCCCAATATGAATCAACATAACCCTCCAGGTTAATCTTCTAATTCCCCTCGTACTTGAGCCCATAATCAATTGTACCCCTCAGGTACCTTAGAATATGCTTTGTAGCAATCAAGTGAACATGTCTCAATGTGTTCGCAACAAAGAAAATATCTGGTCTCGTATCTGTCAGGTACATCAAGAAACAAATCATCTAATGATACATCATGGCATCAACCCTCTCTGATGAAGCATCACTCAATAGCTTCATGTTCGATTCCATAGGTGTGGTCATGGCCTTACAGTCCATCATCCTGAACCTCGCAGTCCATCATCTTGAACCTCTTCAGGATCTCTACTACATACTTCCCTTGTCCAAGGAAGATTCCATCTGCATTCTGCCACACCTCCATGCCTAGAAAATAGTGCATCGACACATAACAGGAGCATCACTAGTATTCTGCCTTCAACCTTGAAGAAAAGGTTGGAATCTACTTTACTCTTAGTAAAGCCTAGAGTCATCAGTAATATATCCATCCTGTCATACCATGTCGAACCTCAGGATCTTCTGCAGTCACTCCCTCTGAAGCATCATACTCCCTCTGTCTTCTGTACTCTATGCACTAAAACATTATGTACTGGAGTGACAAGTATAGCACCAATGAGCTACTTACCCATCACATGCATATTAGTAGTATACTATCATTAATGCAAACATTCTATCATGCATAATACATCAACTCAATATAAACAAATGCATAACAAAACAATATCATGAAATGACAATTGAATACTTATCTTTATTTGTTTCATGGGTAGACTCCTTCTTGAGCCTTCAGCTTCATCATCTTCTACATTCATAATAGCATTGTTTCTTATCCAAATTCTAAGGTGGATAAGAGGTTCTCCAAAACTTGAGTTCTTCATATTCCTCATTGCTTGAGGGATCTTCTTTGGATGGTGAGAGCTTTATCTTCAGTTGCTACCATCTTCTCTTCTCTTCTTATGAGTCAAGCTTCTTCTTCTTCTTCCCATAGTTTGCTGAAATTCATCACTTCCTTCTGGTAGACATTCGTCGAATGAATGAATCCCATGATCCTGGGAGGCCATTCAAGGTGGCTATAACCACTTCTACATTTTTCACTTCTTCTTTTACCACTTCAATTTGTTCTTTGATTCTGCATTCTGGATCTTCACATTCTTCAACTATTTTCTCAAAGCCATATTCTGATTTATGTTCTTCCATTCAAATATCTTGGTCAAGGAATTAAACATCTTCAGTGTCTTTAGGGAAGACACTTGTGGTACAATGTGATCTGCGATTGAATCAACAATGATCTTCTTGGCCTTGACCAAGTTCTTCTGGTGTAAGGCTTTTAGCCTCATCTCCCTCTGGAACTAGAACCTCTCTACTCATGTAGGTGTCCAACCTCTCTACTCATGTAGGTGTCCAATTCATTTTCTTCAGAGAGATCAAATACTTCCATGCTTGGAATTTTTTAACTTCACCAATCTTATCATCAATCTGATGTGATAGATCACTTTGAAATGAGAACCTCAAATGCAAATAGAAAAAGATTAGATCTTACTGATTTGAGGTGTCTGTCCTGGTTCCGGAGCTGGCTGATCTAGGGTTTGTTAGAGAAAACCTAATTTGCAAAACTTGGAATATTTCATATCTAATTGGATATAAATATATATCTCTTCAATTTGAGTTGTCCAATGTACTCCTTTTCTGAAAACAGTGGAGGGAAGCTCCCGTAACAGGAAGCCCTAGTTTTCCAATTTCTTCTACAGAAATGTCTGTTACTGTTTCTATAGTATATATGAAATTTATACTCCTCTATGTCTGAAACTTTTCATTGTGGTAGCCTCGCATGTCTCTGTTTGAACACCATGGGTTTCATCAGAATTGGTTTCACCAATTGGCACTTATGATCATTTTCCCAAGGTTACCTGTTACAGGATGGTTCATCATAGCAAAGTTGTATGGACTGTCACATGTCACTGGTTCATCTTCTGAGTCTAAAACTTGGATCACATAAAGCACAGTCTGTTTCCTTTCGGTAACATCTTCATAAATTTCATTTGAACCTTTGTATCCCAAGATATAGCAATTCTCCCCAGGTGTCCTGTTTAGGGATGAATTATGGAAGAGGATGGAACCCTAACTTGGAGGGATTATATCTTCCCAAAATATAGCAAATATGAGGATGTAGTTTCGACACCGTCTACATCAGGATTTTATATTCGACCTCTACAATTTTCAGCACTTGAGCCTTCTCCAATCCCAAGATATAGAAAATGTACCAAAACCTATCATTTTTAGTATTTAGGGTTTTTTTGGCTCGGGGTCAAACTAGGGTTTGATTTTCCTGAAGTTATACCCAACCAAAAATATTGATCCAGGTCTCTAAACTTCGATTTTGATGAGGAGAGCAATCCTATGCCGAGGTCACTCAAAAATTCCTCTTTTGTAGAAAGCCCTAATTTCCCGCACCGAAAACTGAAAATGCTCTGAATTGAATTCCGCTTCGACAAAAAGATGCGCCCTTCAATGGAGAGTCAGCTTAGCATAATTTTGCTGATGTATTGTGGAGAGAGACCCAAAAAGTAAGAATCCATAGATTCTGTACCTGCATAATGTCTTCTTCTCAGGTTAGCTTTGATACCATGTTAGATTTTTATCATTCAATAAAGGATTATGATATTAGGATCTTTAACTGACAGAATAACATGCACAGTAATAAACACAAGAGACAAGAGACACAAAGAATTTTCCTTGGGGAATCCATAAAGGAGAAAACCTCACAACTTCCTCAGAGATAGAATCAGCACCAAAAGTAAAACTCGAAAACATAAAGATGATCTCCCGACACTCTTGTCCCAGCAACTTCTCCTCTCACTCATGCGCCCCAATGAGTGAGTGTGTGTGTGTGATAAATAGAGAGGCTCACTCTCTATTTATATTCTTTCATTCACTTGAAACCCACTCCAACATGTCGGCCTCACTTAACAATTACTTACTAGAGTTGACATCTCTAGGAGTGTCTAATAACCCTAGTTCCCCACAACTTGTGGGGACTTTACCTCCTTTGACCAACAAGGAGGGTTATCATTAACACAACGGTGGGGACTATTGCCCCAACTTACAATGACTCACCTAGGGTCAACTTCTCTAGGATAGTCTAATAACCCTAGGGCCCCATAAATGTGGGGACTTTAACCCTTGACCAATAGGAGGGTTACCCACAATGACTTTACATGACTTGTTTACATTATATAAACTTCCCGGAATAAACATCGGGGTATGACATGACTCAAATAAATTACAGACACATTCTGGAATAAACATCGGGGTACAATACATAAGATATATAGATGAATACATTCCAAATTTACAATTACATCAATAGACAGGGGACATTGATGTATTCCCAAAAATTTCAATGGCGAGAGAAACTACCAATGATGACTATAAGTCTCAAAGCACTCAAATGACTCTAGAATATTATTCCAAAATAAATGATCTGAAGTCAATGGGATGGAATTCGCTAGAAGGAGGGCATTAAGGCATCCCCCATCAACTAACACGAGGTACTCAACAATGCTATATAATGTGGAAGAACTCAAACAAGATGTGCATGAACCGGTAATAATAACAGGAATGGCCGACATGCAAATTCAAGACAACTGAGGAATGGCCAACTCAAAATTCAAATTCCTTTGAACAAGAGCATAAAGGAGAATGGTGACTGAAGGTAGGTAGCATGGACTCGATATGCAAACTGGGACATCTCTGTGAAGTAGGAGGCATCAACAAAGGCTCCATAGGGACTAGAATCTTAACTAGTTGGTGGAGATAAACTCAGATTAATGAGTACATCTCCTAAAGTCAAACTAATAACCCAACCAATTGATGTGATATATAGTGCTCTATTCAAAGGTGACACGACTTGACTGTTTCCAAAGATAACATATTTTCCTATCCTTTTTGGTTTTTTTGTTTTTTTTTGGACTTTTTCAGATATTTTGAAAAGATTGAAAAAGAATAAAAGTGATTTATAGTTACAAATATAGGAGGATACAAGTGTCAGAGGACAAGCAATTTAGTTCCAAGCAGTAGAACATACCTATGCTCAATGCAAGGAAACATGTGCAGGATAACGACACTGAGAGAATGTCCCCTACCGGTAAAAAATGGGGAATCAAGCTGTAAAAGATATGTAAAAAGGCTCTGCTTGGGTAGACATGAGACAAGATCGGGCTATATGGCTGATAATCAAAGTCAGGTAAGCCGACATAAGGCTCAATAAGGAAATCAAAACTCAGGATAATGCAATTACAACTTAGCATATACAAGGGAGTCCTGAGGGAATGGCAAGCATAAATTTCAAGAGGAGTATGAAGCTCTTGCTCAAAGACATGGCAGGACTAAAGAGGGACTCCCACAACCTAAAGGATTCAACATAGCATGGGAACCAAATGCAAAAAAGGATCTTACTAGGGCACCCATGTATAGGAAATCTCTACCGTTTGCATAATGTCACTTCTAAAAGCAGCATGGAGGTTCTGTGACAAGACAGGATGGGTTTGTACCTAAGGTTAAGATGAAACAGTCATAAGTTCATGCAAATTGCAAATGGATGTGAAATCCTAACCTATATGCCAGTTTAGACATGATACCTGAAATAGGCATGAATGGGTCAAAGACCTTAGAGAGAGTGTGAAAAACATTGGACCCTACATGAGGCTATTTTAATGCACCCTCATGGGTCCTACGGTGAAATGGTATATAGAGTTACCAAGGGGGGACTTATACTATGTTTGATGACCTTGCCATGACTTTTATTAATCATTTCCAGCTACCCATACGTTACAATGTCGGTACCCAACTCTTGTCGACCTTCCGAAAAGATAAAGCCACACATATTTTAGATCATATTCAAGAGTGGCATAGATGGAAACAATTAGTTAAAGCCTTTATACCACCAGAGTTTCTTCTAGATTGGTTCCTCAATTCATTGTTACCTTATATTGCGAAGGATGTTTCCACATCTAGAGTTCAAAATGAGGACAAAGCTATTTTTAGGGCTCAAGAGTTGGATTTGATCTATGCTCAATCCGGACTCTTGTATGAGATTATCCCGAATGCTCCAAGATCCAATTTCGACCACAAGATTAAACTTGGGCCACATGCCAATGGTATTGTTGGCTCCACAAGTACCAAACCTGTAGACTCAGTTATGAAACAAGTTATCCAGTTATTGCTTAACTATCCTGCGTCGGGACAAGCCACGGCTTTGTCTCCACCTACCCAACCTGCGAGTGTGCTTTCAGTACAAATTTCAAAATCGAAAGGAAACCAGCAGCCTAGAAGGAATAAAAAGAAAGGAAAAAATAATTGTAAGGGTGGGAATAAAAATGAAAATGGTAATAATAATGACAAGAACATGAACAATGCTGGGGGGGATAAGCATCCTAAACGTAAGGATAAGTTTTTTTGTAAGTTCTATAAGGACGATCACCTCTCTCACTTATGCCCTCATATGGAGGATGCCTCGAAGTTCATAGCATAGGGCCAGTAGAGTCGCCAATTCTGTTACGGAGAGAAACTTCCCATGGCTTGTGGTGTACCACAACAGACAACTAGACATGAGAAATCATTCCCTTCCCAATATGCAAGAGAAACCAAACATCTAACACTAAGGGACCTCGAATCATAACTTATTCTAGATGGTTGAAGTAGATCTCCGTTGAGATTTTTCCTATCCCGCTTGTGCTAGCAATTTTCTCTCAACAACAGCAAACAAGACAAGCATGCTATATAATATGGTGTTAGATCTACTCTAGAATATATAATCAACAATGTATAAGCAATTAAACATATCCATGGATTAAATATTCATTCAATTGCACATTATTGGATAGGAAAAGACATTTCTATTAATCAAATCAGAGATTACACAAGTGACAACCTCTGTCGGCACGTCTGGGAACCAGAGAAACCGAGTCCTCCACCTAGGCCTCCACTACCTCAATCCTCCATCTCTCGATAGCAAGCTCACAAGAAAAGGAAATATTAGGAAGAACACAAAGTGCTCTAAAGGGAAAAAGGGATGTAGACTCAATTATATGCAAGTTATGGAAACAATGCACTATAGTTTCGTTGCTCTTCAATTTCAATTTTTCAATGTATCCAAGGGGTTCCTTATATAGCACTCGAAAGGGGTAATGGATGGTAAAATCTGAGCAATCTTAAGGCATATGGAAGGCCAACATTCAATTTATTTAGACACATATGAAGTAAAACTCCAAAAATATTTGGATTTATGCACATAGCCTGATCTACATGGGTTTGAGGTCAAAAGTCACGTCTACACGCGAGTATGGGATTAAAAGTCATGTGCAACAATAAACAAGTGTTTTTAGGGATGAACTTGGAAACATCAAAGTATAATATCAGTCCATGGGGTCTAAAGAGTCTACAGAGGGATAGGGAAGTCTATAAACATGTGATCAACCATGTGTGGTAAAATCAGCTATAGCATTACCTCACATGGTTCGGATTCTCAAGTACTTTTTCTCTCTCATCAGTTGATCTCAGTTTCTCTACATGGGTCCAATTTTCATCTTGCAGATGTCTATGTCCCCAATTCAGTTGAGCATATTCCTATTATTCTAAAGAGGAAAAATACTCCATACATATTCATTTATTTTGGATATTTTCACATGCATAGTCCGAGGATGTTGATGCACAGAAGAACCAAGATTTTGCATTACTGCTCCATAGAGTTGCAGATTGCAACAAAATTTCTTGATTCCTTCTTATTTTGAGGGGGCAGGGGTTCCCATGAGGTTTAACCCATTTTACTTATTTTATTAAGTAGTATTTTATGTCATTTATATTTTATGGGTGACTTTTGTCCTAGTTTCCAGGGCCCAAGTTGGTTAAAGTTAAGATTAAGGGGGGTGTTAGGATTAATTAATCCTCCTTTGTCCAAGATAGTCTATTTGGTTTATTTACATAACTTGGGGGGTAATTATCACTATAATAGAGTGTGGGGGACACACATAGAGTTTATCTTCCACTTACTTATGTGCATGCATGAGTTTATGTTCCTTTAAGACCAATCCCTATATTATAGGATCCCACTTAGAGTGCCATGAGCAGCCTCCATCAGTTGGTTATGGTTGGTAATAATTTATGTTTATTTAACCTCCAATTACAATCCGTTAGATCACTTTCAGTTAGCCTAGTTCTAGTTTTTCATGCATGAAGAGAAAGTGGTGCCTTTTCCCCACCTACCTCATTAGTTAACTAATTGTAGACTGATTTAGACATCCTGAGTTAGACTAGTGAGCTCGAGCAGTGATTTAGAAACACTGAGTTAGTTATTTAGTCAGCTTGAGATATTAGATTCAAATCCTATCCATGGAATTTGAATTCTATTTATTGTATAATCATTGTATTATTGATTAATGAATGAAGATTAATGTTGTGATTATCTGAGCAATTCTTTTCTAATTTATCTAAAATTTGTGGCATGAATTTCATGTTCAGCATACATTCTCTTTGATTATTCCACTGCATAATTCCCTTCCTACAACTTTAATATTTTTCTGTAGATCAATCGTTTACAAAGTTAACTGTCGTACTGCATTTGGAGAGAAAAATTTGTCATCCACCCTTAGGGATCTTAACATCGATTTCCTAGTGTTTTTGTCCTTCTTTCCCTATGGAAAAATCAAGTTACAGGAGAAATTGGAAAGTGTATGAGAATTAATAATATGAATTATTATTCCCCAATACCCTTCAATATCTTCCATATCCAATTTGAAGTCATTTGGGTGCATTTGGGTCAACTTGGGTTTCACTAGTCTCAAGCTATAAATTGGCCAAAGTTGTTCAAACTTGAGTAACATGTCAAAATGAACTTCTAATTCAACCATTGAGTGTATGAATTCTATTAGAATGTGTTAAATCCCATAGTATCCCTCCATAATGATTGTGGAAAGGTTCAATGGTGTTTGGTACCAAACCAAGAAGGACTACTTGACCACATTTTCCTAGCAAATTTACATTATTTTTCCTTACCCAAAACAAGGTTTTAGAGGTATAAATTCATATTCAAAGTGTCCATAAACCACCTTGGGATGTTATAATACTCACCATAATAGTTCCTTTTAAATGCGGGACCATTTGGAGAAAGTTGGAATCCTCTAGAGTCATGACTAGTCAAGCTTGAATTTGCCCAATTTGTAATTTTATCCATAATTCCAAAAAAGGACATGACAAAAAATAGGCACTATAGGACCAAATTACAATCATGATTTATTTGCAAAATAAAACTATCAGTCTAACTAACTCTTTACCAAAAAAAGTCAAAATCCTCTTTTCGAGTTGCATTTCTCCTTCTTCATCACGGATCCGTCCGTCACGGTATTTGCTTGTCTTGCGACTGAAATACTCATATTTTCGAGTAAGATTTTGGTTATATTTTCTCATATTTTCCTAGGTCCAACATGCCCCAACACTCACATGTGGCTCATACTGAGTCATATTAGTCTGAAATTTTAGTCAGTGTGATTTTGCTCTGAAAAATATTGAAAGATTTTCATGACTTGCTATGTTCCTTGTCGCACCTCTTCATCTATTGTATTCAATTGTTCCACAAGTTCAGGACTGATATGTTTTAAAGTTTTCATTCACATCGACCCCAAATATTGTCACACTTTCTCATGAACAAGGTGAATAATACCTATAACGTTTTAAGCTTCCTCCTGTAGCTCTGTGACACAATCTGTTCTTTTCTATTGTTGTGTTCACAATATGGCTACGTGTTGTTGTAATCTCTTTATATTGACATCCTTGGACATATTTTCCACTATTGGTATCTTATTTAATTTGTTCTTCATTTTATTAACATATTCTTCAACAATATGCAACCTGGTCGAGCTTTGTGTCGTCTATAAAGGATTCCCATGACTAAGAAACATGTTCGACCACCTTTGCACTAAGTACCTATGCCTCCTCAATATTCTGCACAGCCTCGGTTGCTTGCTTTCTTCACTCTTCTAATACTTCTGGAGGTGTATTGCGCATCATCTTTCATTCCAAATCTGTGACTCGGTTGCTTGCTTTGGCACAAAGTACCACATCACCTGGTCAAGCTTTGTGTCGTCTATAAAGGATTCCCATGACTGAGAAACCTATTCGACCACCTTGGCACAAAGTACCTATGCCTCCTCAATATTCTACACAGCCTCGGTTGCTTGCTTTATTCGCTCTTCTAATACCTCTGGAGGTGTATTGGGCATCATCTTTCATTCCAAATCCGTGACTCGTTTATGGAGGTTCTTAGCTATCTCACCCAGTCAAATTTTTTTTGCTTTAGATAACATATCGGGTGTGATCTCTTACTCAATGAAACTACTGCAAGTTTGTGTAACTGCTTCATCCAGTCGCTGCTTGTCATCCTTCTAGGTTTTTTCTTTCTGCTCTATCTCCTTAACTATTTGCTTCCTTGAGGAAATGGTTTTCTTTGATGTTTTGAGATGTCCAAATATCACATGCTCTTTTGTTTTCCTTTATTATACTGCAACATGATAAATTGCATGTAGTTGGTACATTATTATTGCGAAAAAATCAAAAGACATGTGACCAATATTCTTGATCAAGGCATTGAGCTATGACGTTCCTGAGTCAATTTCTTGACCAACTACTTGAATATTTTTTTTCGTGGTTTTCGATGATGTCTTGACAGGTCGCTCTTCGGATGGTCCAACTTGGTCCTGCGACACAGTCGAATATGGTGCTTAGTTGACCTCTAATCTAACTTATTTTACTGTAGTACAAAATACCTATAGTAAATATGTAATGTTTCTTACCAATTATGTCTGTATCTCATCAATATTCTTGCATCTTTTATTTGTGACTTCCTCCATTCGATCTGAAATCAGGTTATAATCATCATTTGTAAGACCAACAATTATAGATGATTTGTCGACCCTCCTCTTCTTGCAACTCTTCTTATAACTTTCTAAGCATTTTAAGTTTACCCCCAACTTTGGATCTATTAGGGTCGCACTAGATTCATTTTTACTACTAGAGGGAGAGATTTCTTTAGGTGATGGATATCCTCCCTCGTTATCACTCTGCTTATTTGGTGGGTCATCCTATCCTGAATCTAATTCTACACATATTTATTCTTCTGCGAGAGGTAGTCTGCATTCTTAATGTCAGTCCTAAATAATTGCTTCAATTTCTTTAGTGGATAGCTGAAACTGTGTAGCTAACCACTGGTTCTATAGATATTGTCACGGCTACAAATATACATGTTGAGACCCTACCAGAAATATTATAATGTTATGAAACATTTTGACGATTTTCTCTATTATTCTTGTATTCTTATTAATAAAATATCAAATTGCCTCTCCTTGCAAATAAAATTCCAGTATCTCTTTGTTGCTTCAGATTCTCCTTCTTGAACCAGATATTCTTGTATCTGGATCCTCAATGCAGTACATTGACATCCATTGGTATTCTGGTGGTTCTTCCCATGCAATGAATGAAATTAAAATCAACAACCATGAATAGCTAAAGGGGTTACCTTTATTTTGCACATATGCAACATCTGCTAACAACTCATTCAACAAATATGTCACCTAATTCATCTAGACATCTACTATGCACTGCTTTGTTGCAGCAATTGTTCCTACGGTGCACTTGTTCGGTCGCATATTTCCTAGCATTTTATTGGATAAAATTTAGCAGCAAACGAAATGGTATTGTCCTTGATAAAGGTGATGGAAAATCCTATCTTATGTCTCTTTAGATCATACTTGGGCCTTCATTATGTTGGTCAAAGTTGTGTCTAGGTCCTTCTCAACAAAGAAGGGTGTTGGGTCAACTCTTACAAGAGGAAGTCCTATGATGGGTGCTATCAACTCGACATCTACTAATATTTTTCTGTTGAGCCATAGAAAACCTCTATGAAAACACACCAGTAGTTGTTTCACACATGCATTGACTTCTGTTGTGTGACCAAAATGTGGCATATGCATCAGTGACAACAATATGGATTTATCTAATACTCTCTCCAACTTCATCGGGAGTATGTGAATAGGTCCATCCTCAGTTTCTCTGACAATAGTCATATATATTTTCATCTCAATTTTTGGGAACTTTCGAAGGTCATGTTCGATGAATCCCATTTTCTGCAAATTGGGTATAATGTTAGCCATCACCTAAAATTCTTTAGGTACTAGTGTTACTAATTAATACTTTGCATTCTTTCCCACAATAACTTTAGTTGCTTCTGATGGCCTTGGTGAAACATAATCAGGTAGTAGGATGGATTACCTAGCTCCTGTTGCTTCAACATTAGGTGGAGGTATGGATCCCTTTTTATGACTAGTTCCACGACCAAAGCTTTTCTTTTTGGATGGTTTGGATGAGTCTCATCGTAAAACAAATTCTAGAATCAGGGTTGACTATGAAACAACTTGTGTATGTTTTTCCATGATGGGTGTGGGTGATGGAATGTTGATTCCTTATTCTTAACGTTTCTTGTGCTGGATATGGAAGTAACCATGGTCTGTGAAAATAGCTTCAGCTCAAACAGTTACAATTAGATAGTTCGGTGCAAAAGTTTCAATCATTCAGATGCAATGGAATGACTAAGATTTGGTGTGAAGATGAAATATGTTTACGCATTCGATCAATCATTCACTTTAAACTTACACAATCTTGCAATAAATGGAAAGTTGGCAGCAAATTCTGTCACATGGAGTAATCTTTCTAATCATGTGAAGGAATTGCTAACCAACCCGTCACTTCTCCTATCTGTTCATCAGTAGTGATTTTACATTAATGGAATATTTGACCAAAAATCATGCCACCAAAATCTCCAACGACCTCACATTAGCTATCAACCAACTGTCATTTATGACCACAATCCATCATGCAACAACAATTATCTTGCGACAATAATTATTTTCTTACGACATACATATAGTCTGCGATACTTTTCTTCATTTGTGAAAAACATATAGTTTGCAACAACAATTCCATTCTTTGAAAAACAATCCCAAACTTGCAACACTCATAACTTGTGACAAAAAAACTCATAAACTTGCGACAACAACACTCATAAAATTGCCATTTTTTTTGCTTCTCTTTTTGAACTATTCAATTCACTAATCCCTTGAAAGGTGTACCATATAGCTTCTGCAATTTCAGTGATATGACTAAGAATATGTGGTCCCAACCAATGTGTCTGAATATTTCCAGTATGCTTAAAAACGTATTGTTATATAGGAGAACAAGGTCTCCAATCTGAAACTGCTTATACTTAATATTTCATTTGTGCCAAGATTTATGTTGTTCCTTCTTGACATTTTGATGATATCTTGTGACCAATAAATATTATTCTAACTTACTATATGCAACAATATCTATTCAATATCACCAACATCATTCATTTCAGTAATCACAACTATCCTTAGGATTTGTACAATATATTCCATTGGCATGACATCCTCTTATCCATAAACCATCCTAAATGGAGTTTGGACTACCAAATTTTTATAGGTCGTGTGATAAGCCCATAATACTGCAAATATATTCTAATCCCAATCATCTGTTTGAACATTACAAATTTTTATTAATGCATTCTCCATAAACTTATCGAATTCCCCGATAACACCATTCACTTGTGGGTGATACAGTGTTGTCTTCTGATGCCCAATTTTAAATTCCTTAGTTAATTTGTCAATCAACTAATTAACAAAAATGTTGACATTGTTCCACTTCTTTAAATTAAGGGAAATATAGAACTATTGACATTGTTCCAACGTCATTCTAAGACTATCACTATGATCTTTTACTACCCAAATACTATCCAGACATCAAAGTATACTTCAAGAAATTTATGAAAGAAATATTTAAAAGAAGCTACCATTGTCCTAGAAAATATAATAGGAGCATTCTTGAGTCCAAAGGGAATTACAGTATACTGGGCTCATCTCCATTGTGTCGCAAAGGTTTTCTTGTGTCAATCTTCCTTTGCAATCTTGACCTGGTGGTAACCAGAGAACCTATTATTAAATGAATATAAATTTTGTTCCCCAACACTCTCCAATACTTAATTTGTAAATGGGGTTGAAAATGGGTCATGTAGGAAGGCATCATTCAACTTCCACAGGTCGATGTAGATACACATTTCACCACCAATTTTCTAATCTTGTACTACCATAGGGCTAATCCATTCAGATTCTTCAACAAGTTCTATAGTCCCCACATCTAACATATTTTATAACTATGTCTTAACATTTTGTGTGTATGTTGGATTGAGTTGATATGGTCTTTGTTTGACAATATTTGCATTGGGATTTAAGATAATCTTCCTTTCTCAAGGATCTCCAACAATTCACTTCATTTCTGAAAATTTAGTGGGAGACAAATCTTGAAAATCATGTAGTAGGTCTGTAATATTCCCGACGGTCTCATCATCCCAGAAGTCTCCAATATCATCAAACTTCGGGTTCTCTCGAGAACCAATATTCACTTTCTTTATTTTCAAAGGATTCATAAACTTGTCATTTATACACCTAATCCTTCCATCGTGCGAGTACCTTCAGACTCATGAATATTTATGTTATGTGGATCATCATCATCTGGTTCACCTATTACATTGTATCATTCCATCCAATGTTGAACTGTCGCACTAATATGATGGAAATTTATCATTGAAACTGGAATATCTTCAAATATCTTAGTCTTGATTACTTGTAGAGCAACATCAATTGAATGATGATCATTAGAAAACTCAAACGTATGCATGAAACTGTAAGGTAGCTCTTTCCACTCAATTGTTCCTTGTCACAACTCAACTGACGTATACTAGTTTCTCAGTATCATGTCCAATGTATGTATAAATTGGTTGACCCATTTCTGTCACGATGATGTCTCCCATGTCACGCAATAATTTTCAATATGTTTGATAGGATTATCCCTTATTGTATATTTTGGACTAGTATAGAGCATATTTTCTCTAAATAGGACTTCCAACAGTCTTCGGCATTGAGACCATTATGAAATATCATTCTTGTGTGCAACCCACCATCTTGTGGGTGTAGCCTTCAATGCAAAGTCCAAGGATAACAAGCACTAAGGTTTCGTTACTTTCTCTTCAACCTATGTAAGAAAAGGTTCCAAGATAGGAAAACCTTCATAGGTAGGAAGATCACATACCTCAGTACCTACCCATCACACAAATTTGTAATTCTTATGCATTTTCTCATTGATACTTCATGGAGTCAGTTTTTCCAGTTCTCCAAAGCTTCTTCTAAATCTGATGAGTGAGAACTAATGCTTCACTAGCTAATTTTTCCATCGGTCGTTGGATTCACATCATTTTAAATCTTAGAGGAAATGTTGTAGATATGGTACATATATCCATCTTATCCTTCACTATTTACCTGCTCGACATACCTATGGCCTTTTATAGGATCAAGCAGTGTAACCATCGTTAACTATGCATCCTCGAATGTTAATATTATCTTCTTAAAATTGATAATAGTTTGGTTATTAATGGCCCAGTCTTTCCCCAGAAGTGCGGGACATAGATTTTTGTCATGAACAATAACTATCACTTCAAAATATGCATAATTTTTGAGTCCTTCTATCTCTATAGGAACATGTGTCGTCGACCAATAGGCAGATCCTTCGACTGATTGGCTAATCTCAACTAAACAAGAGACCATACTAGTCTTGGATTTCCCATACTTTCCCATGTATTTGTAGTTCTGATGTTAACATCAAAACCCAAGTCTAGAATAATATAATTGGTATCATAATCACCTATCTGGGAAGTCATCCTGAGCTCATGACTAGTTTTCAATATTTTCCCAATGTGTTTAACTCTCTTTTCTGGTTGCACATCTACTTGAGATTCATCTATTAAAGTTATCAGTTCTGATACAACGTCTTTATATGTTATTAATGCTAAATAACTTTTAAATAATTCTTTCGATTTAAAAGAATGTGCAATTTCCCATTGACTAAGATTCAGATCCATTGTTCATCAACAAATCCCAAGATATCGTCCCAGTAGAGAATAACCCCATCGGAAACACATACAACGTAGATGAGGTCTCACCCGAGATATATTATGGGGATTCTCAGAACCATGTTTTTGTAATTATAAGGGGCATTTCTTTATTACTACATTATCAGGTCACTCGACCGAAATCGGGGAATAGACTTTTGTCTCATACATTAATTCGAGAATATAGCCTATCGATCTGTCAACATATATGACAATATGTACCATAAAGTATTAAAACACATTCACTACTATTCCATATGATCATAACATTAGATGTGCAACATATATATATATATATATATATATATATATATATATATATATAAGTTTATTCCCAACAAATCAGCTTGACACATTCAGACCAACTTATTCACAACAAATATGCATTCGACATAAACACATATATCAAAGACACACAAATGTAAGGTTTAACATGGAAACCCATTTTAGGAAAAACCACAAAGGTGATCTTCATCTAGCATGGGAAATGGTTTAGAACCTTTGGTCTGCACACACGGCTTCCAGACTCTTCTTTAGATATTATTTACAATTCATGTATTATTTTCATGTCTCATGCTCTTTGGTTTTGGTCTCTATCTCTTTTCTTTCTCTTATTGTTCTACTCTCCATACTCTATTCTATGTTGAGTCCTATGTCATCCGCACACAGATTGGATTGAATTTATAGGATTTTAGTAATCTTTCTTTACCTGTTGACTGATTTTCAACTATCAGTCAATAAGGTTTCTTACTAATTTAACCCGTCCTATTACATCTAAAAATAGGCACTATTGGTCCAAATTACAATCATGCTTTATTTCCAAAAGCAAACTATCAGACTAACTAAATGTTTACCAAAAATAAGTCGAACTCCTCTTTTCGACTTTCTTTTCTCCTCTTTCCTCATGGATCCTTCTGTCACAGTCTTTGTTTGTCTTGTGACAAGGATCTTCATCTTTATGAGCAAGATTCTAGTTATATTTTCTTGTCTTTTCCTAGCACCAACAAACACCCGACGTGCTTATTGCAACATTTTCCATGGTTTTTATCATGGGGTTTCCAATTATTGCCAGACACCATGATTCCATCATGGTTGTGGTGGATAAATTGTCTAAGGAGACATGTTTTATCCTAGTTAAATCCACATATAAAGTAGATGCAATTACAAATATTTTCACGAATGAAATTTTCAAATTGCATGGGTTTCCTAAGGAAATAATTTTAGACAAGGATATGAAATTTACTTCAAATTTCTGGAAAAGTATTTTTGTAGATTTGGGTAGACAACTAGAATTTAGCACTGCCTACCATACACAAGTAGATGGACAAATAGAAAGAGTAAATTGGGTTCTTGAATATATTCTTCACATGTATGTGATGGGAAAACCATGCAAGTGGGAAGATTATCTATACTTCGTAGAATTTGCATATAATAATGGGAAGAAAGCTTCATTGGGAATGACTAAATTTGAATCTTTATATGGAAAAAAGTGTAGGACACCAGTGACTTGGGATAATCTAGTGAACATAATTATACATGGGCCTTAACTGCTTAAGGAAATGGAATAGGAGCTTGCAAAAACTAGGAATAATTTAAAGGAATCTCAAGATAGATAGAGAAGTTATGCAAATAAGAATAGAGTGCATAGGGAATTTAGTGTTGGGGGTCATGTTTACCTTAGAATGAGGCCAAGGAAGAGTTCCTTAAATCTTGAAATTTGTGCCAAGTTGTCCCCAAGATATTGTGGACCATTTGAAGTGCTTAAAAGAATAAGATCAGTTGCATATAGAATTGCATTGTATTCTAACACTAGAGCTCATAATATTTTTCATGTTTCTTTGCTTAATAAATATGTACATGATCATAACCATGTGATTGATTGGGATGTGATCCAAGTGGAATGCTAGGGAAAGTTATAAACCAAGCCACTGTGCATTCTAGACAATAAGGTAACATTGATCTAGAACTGAGCCATCAGATAGGTAAAGCTGCAATTGAAGCACTTTGGTCCTAATGAGGCTATGTGTGAGTTGGAGGATTCCATGAGAGGCATATCCATTTGTGTTTTGATTTTGCGTAAACACCGCTGACAATGTTATTTGAAAGGGGGGGGTGGGGGGGGATTGTTACTTTACCCAGATTTTTGAATTGGGTTGTATTTAATTAAAATGATGTAAATGATGTAAATATACTAGTATGGTTTCCCAGTGTGCATCTCAAGGATAAAGCCCGACAAGTGAATGGCTAGGAATTTATGACGTAAATATTTTTATTTGGACCATGTGGATGGATTATCATTCCAATTTGACATATATATAAATATTATGTTGTAAAATGGTCCAAGAAGATTGTGTAAAGAGATATAGAGGAGCTATGATTATAATAAATGGGAAGAAGAAAGGGGGGCTATAAGAAACTAAATCCTTTGCTACCAAGTGTCAACCATAGAACTCATCCAAATTCTACCATGTCATTTAAATGAGGAAATTACCTTTTCCTTACTATTAAATCCAATCATTGAATTCATGTGTGAGGTTGGTGGGAAAAGTCACTTCATGTAGTTATTGAGGCATGGGGATGGATGCACTTTTGTGATAATTATATCAGTTATCAGAAGTCATTTTCTTCTATAGTCAAAATCTACGTCAATTTTCTTTCACCGTGATCTCGTATCCCTTAGAGTCAACACCCATTATATCATTCTCTCATGCAGATTAATACACTACATAGAGATTCATATTGTTGTTCATGACCATTACCAGACTGTGTATAACCCATAAATTTGAATTTAGAGATAGGGTTGCAGATTTGAAGGGGAAATAGATGGTTGTAGGTGACCATAGAAGTTTAGCAAGTTAGGAACTCATAACCATTGATTTTTTCTACTCATAGATTCTTGAGAATCCATAATTTATACTATAGAGGTTCTCCAACAACATACAATAGATTGAACTCTTATTGCACACACTAGTAAGCACTGTAAGGGTTGGGTTTCTTTAGGGAACTATCATCAATGAATGGGAATTCCTTCCTTGTGCTGTGTGGGGCAGTTGGAAGGAGTGTCATGGTTATGATGGTTGAATGAGATATTTGTATAGCTTTGGATGAGAATTTAGCTAAGCATAGAGAGAAGGCCGAGTTGTGGGTTGAGAGAGATAAACCTTTAGGTATTTCTTGCACCCTGGCGGCCTCTTAGAAAAAATAGTATATGATGGAAAAAGTTCCTATGGTTGGGTGGAAAATCTCCCTTATACAACTAGTTTCTTGGATATTCTTCATTTAAAGATAAGTATTCTCTTGTATTAAATATGTTTTTTCCGATCAATGCATGTAATGATTATGTTGGTATGTGCATGTTAGATGTGTGTGGAAAGATTTTATTTTCGCTGTGCATTTTTATTATACATCTGCAAACGTATTTTAATTGTTATGAATTCATAACATGGCTACGGGGAGAAATTTAAAATCTAGTGAATTTAGTTAATATACCCTCCCATTGGTTAGATTGAGTGAAGAGACGTTACATTTGCAGTCTTGTTCTTCTATGAGACACAGAATTACCCTATAAGATATCGGACCCAATATTATGTTCCATGAAGGACAAATTACAATACTTATAGATGATTGAAAACAAGAACCCAGATTCACAAATTTGGTAAAACCCTAGGCCATGCTTGTCTTAAACAATATGTCAACTAAAATTAACATTTTTCATAAATGTAGAGATGATAGGGAATTCAGAGTTGATACAAACTTGAAAAATATTATTCAATATTTAAGGATTATTTGCTCAAGCCACTTTATTAAAAGTAAAAAAATTATCAATGCATTTAGTAATTATGATTCACACTTTTTTGGTGTATGTGTTTGGGATAAAAAAGCAAGGTTAGATTCAAAATTATGTGCTAAGAAATTACTCATCACTGATACATCCTTTCACATAACCATACAAACTTATCAGTGCTTAGCTTGGAATCCTTGAGGAAAGTTAATGTAATGATTTTAAGGTGAAACAATTGTTAGGATATTTAGACACTTAGGAGTTAGTTAAGATCAACTTGTGTAATATATCCGTTAGGTAAAAGTGTGTTTCTTTAGTATGCATTAGTATGCATTTGTAAATATTCTAATCTGACGGTCACGATATGTTCTAGACATAGAATGATCCGACAGTTCAACTTCTCTTAGATCATACCTACCATTGATATGTGGCTTAACACCCGATTGGTCTATGATCTCTATTTAAAGAGCATAGAGGGTCCTTGGCTAGTTGATCGATTATGAAAAGCTCATGTAACTTTCTTTCTTTTGCATAATAAATTGCTCCAAGTAGTAATTTGGCTGGGGCTGTGGATTGTTTCCCTCTCGAGGGTTTTAACCATGTGATAAAAATCGGTGTGTTGATCTATGATCTATTTGTGTGAAGTGGTTGGTCAAGGTTTTCAATATTTTTGGAGTACCTTGTATACCCGAACATGGTATCAGAGCTTTTATGAAGAGTCGCTTTCGGTTTTGATCTAGATCTGGAACCGGTGTTGCCGAAACTTTGAAAAGGTTTATGGTTATAGATTTTATGTGCATTTTTGGCTTGTGGAAGCTATTCCATTGCGTCCAGAGCATCGTTTCCATTGGGAAATGGTTTTTGTTTCACCGAAAATCATTTCTGTTTGTTCCAGAAACACCCATTTCGGCAAATCTGAAGGTATAATGTTACAGTGATGGATTTGTCTTTTTTAAATCTCTCATACTTTATTAGTTTTATTATTAGATCTTTTTTTGTTTTAGTCTCAGATTGTTGCCTTCCCTAGCTGCGTATGCACCTTGCACGATCGCAGCGAATTAGAAATAGTGAGGGAAAGTTTTTTTTTCCTCTCTTCTCGGCTACGTATGCTCTTTGTCATTCACCTTGTGCGTTCACGGCAAATCAGAAACAAAAAGAAAACTTGAAAACATAGACTTTCCGGATAAGCTAACAAAGATCTAACCCCATTATGTGGAAAAAGTTTTTTTGTTTTTTTGTTTCGTTTTTTTTTTATTTGCAGGAAAAAAAGCAAGCACGGAGAACGAGAGAGAAGAGTAAAAAAAAAAAGCCCCCTTCCTCTTTCCATAGTTTTACGTACCTTTTAAACTTAGCTCACTTGGTCCAAAGTTGTTTTATTCCTTAATAGGTCTTGAGTTCAAGTCTTACTAAGCTACTTTTTAGTGCATGCAATTTCTATTTTCAAGTTACTTTATTGTAAAAGTGCATCTCACATAAATAAAATAAAATAAAAAGTGAGTCACTTAAGTCTTTTAATTTATTGCTGCACTATTTAAAAGTAATATTATTGTAAAAGTGAACCTCACTTATTCTACAAAAGTGATTCACTTCAAAGCAACTTTATTGTAAAGTGATTATCAAAGGTTGATCTTGGGAAGAGGGGGGTTCTTTATTTTTTAGTTGGTCAAGTTAATATTTACCACGTCACTATTGGGGACATCTTCAACATTTTTTTTGATCAAGCATAACTTCATCATCTAGAATCAGTTTTCAATGCCATTTTTTTTAAACCGCATATGTTTTCAATCTCTTTGCAACCAAACAGTTAGTTTCTATTTTTTCAGCCATTATTTTACAGTATGGCCGCCCCTTGTGATATTATACTTACAAGTTCTAACTATGTCTCATGGAAATCTTGTATGGAGGATGTTCTACGAAGTAGGGGACTTTTCAGGATAACCTCGGGGAAAGAAACAAAACCCACTGATGATGATAAAAAAATTAATGGGAAAATAAATGTGATGAAGCTCGTGGATTGATTGGGATGTCAATCTCTACTAATTTGCGATTCCACATATCTAGCATTGATGAACTTGATAAAGCTTGGGAAAAGTTGGAATCTGTGTTTGGTAAACACAATGAAATTCAGGGTCATCAACTTGAGAATGAGTTGCTTTCCTTTAATCCAAATGATTTTTCATGCATTCAAGACTATTTATCTAAGTATAAAACTCTTAGACTCTTATGTGCAGAATGCAAGATTAAGAAAGAAGACAAACAATGTATTTATCATATTCTTTCCAAACTTGAACCTACATATTATATTTTTGTATCTACATTCTACTCCATGAAAGAGTCCTTGACTGCAGCTAGCTATCAAGAGCCTAGTCTTGAATCTTTTTGTGATTCCTTAATTAAAGAGCAAGATAAGCTCATTCATCTTGGAATAATTAACAATGTAGATACATATGGGAAAGCCTTATTGTCCCAACAGAAAGAAAAGTCCAAGCCTCCGAAGAAACATAATTTTCGCAATAATAAGCCAAACAACAAGGGTCCCAAACCCTCTCAGTTAGCTCCTTCTTTAAAAAATGACAAAGGATCCAAGCAAAAAGGAAAGAAGACTGAGCATCATTGCAATTTTTGTGGGAAAGATAATCATGATGAATCTAAGTGTTTCAAGAAGATGGCAGCCTTGGAAGCAGCAATGAAGAATCACCACATCAACATAGATTCGTATTTAGAATCTAACTCTCATGGACATGCACTTTGTGCTTCTGGTTACTCTTATACTGCATCTTATTCTTCTACTTCAAATGAATAGCTCATTGATTCTGGAGCATCTTATCATATGGCTAAGGATCAAGCCATATTTTCTACTATGCATGAATGTAACACCAAAAAGATATTTGTTGGTGATGATAGATCTCTAAGTGTTGTAGGATCTGGAACAGTTCCAGTAGAAAATGGTCATTTCAGTGATGTACTACATGTTCCAAAAATTTCCTACAATTTTTTATCAGTTTATCAAATTACACATTCAGGTGAACGTAAAACTGTGACGTTTACACCTCACCAAGTTGTAATCAAGGATTTTAAAAATCCTCAAAATGTCCTTGCTACTAAAACTATTGATGATATTACCAGGTTGTACAAATTTAACAACTTTGGGTCATCACCTTTTCCTTCAGTTTTTGTTGCTCATAGTGATAACTTGAGCAAACTTTGGCATGAGCGATTTGGTCACTTAAATTATCGCTCATTGCAACAACTATGTAAAGACAATATGGTGACTGGTATTCTGATGGTATCTTGCAAGGATGGTGTTTGTTTTGGTTGTGTACTCGGAAAACATCATCGGGATAGTTTTGACAAACGTGCCTCTTGGAACGCCTCAGTTCCTTTGGAGCTTATGCATAGTGACTTGTGTGGTCCTCTTCCATCTGCATCATTTTTTGGTTTCAAATATTTCTTAACTTTCATTGATGACTACTCCAGACACACTTGGGTTTACTTGCTAAAACTTAAGAGTGAAGTATTTAACATGTTCTTGGCCTACAAGGCCCTTGTTGAAAAAAAATCTAGTCATCAAATTATTAAGTTAAGATCTGACAATGAAGGAGAATATGTTGACAACAAGTTCACTACTTTCTGCACTGAACAAGGAATCCAACAACAGCACACTATTCCATATACACCACAACAAAATGGTGTAGTTGAACGGAAGAGCCGCACTTTAAAAGAAATGGCTAATTGTATGATCCAATCTAAGGGACTAAGTCTTCAATATTGGGCTGAGGCCATAAATTGTGCAAATTACATAGTTAATCACACACCCACTAAAGTTTTACAAGGTAAAACACAGGAAGAAGCATGGAGTAAAATTAAACCAAATGTAAGTCACTTTCGTGTGTTTGGATGTGAAGCATCGGCTCACATTCCAAATGAAAAACGGAAAGCATTGCAGCCTAAAAGTGAAAAGTGCATATTTGTTGGATATTCTGAAGATGTAAAAGGTTATAGACTTCTTCATCCCCATTCAAATGATATAATCATAAAAAGAGATGTTAAATTTGATGAAAATCTCTTGGCCTATGAGCCTAACTTCGCGCGTGTGCCATCTTTGGCCTGCAAGCCTGATTCGGCGAGTGTGCCTTCTTCTTCTTCTTCCAACTTCCTTGACAAGTTTCCAACTCCAGTTTCTGATGCTTACAGTGAGGATGAAAATCCACCTCCACCTGCTCATGTTCCTCCAATTGTACCAGCACCAATACTTCCTCGATGGGTCCGTTCAACATGTGAAGCAGCTGGTGATCTTGCCGGTGATCCTAGAGATCAACGTCGAACACATTCTCAGTTTTAGCGAGCCTCTTCTCTTTTGGCTCAAGTTTCCGAGAATCGTGATCCAAAAACTTTTGCAGAAGCTTCACGAAATCCAGATTGGGATGCAACTATGGATGAAGAATATCGTTCCTTAATGGCGAACGATAATTGGGATCTTGTTCCTCTTCCAAAAGGAAGAAAACTTGTCAAATGTAAATGG
This sequence comes from Pseudotsuga menziesii, assembly GCA_001517045.1. Classification (NCBI taxonomy): domain Eukaryota; kingdom Viridiplantae; phylum Streptophyta; class Pinopsida; order Pinales; family Pinaceae; genus Pseudotsuga; species Pseudotsuga menziesii. The sequence goes on along the minus strand of LPNX010018620.1, from coordinate 96,250 downwards.
GTCTACAGAACTAAGTATGCATCAGATGGAAGTGTTGAAAGACTTAAGGAAAGGTTAGTTTCCAAAGTTTTTTCCCAAGTTGAATGGATTGACTACAATGAAACCTTTGTCCCTGTAACAAAAATGAACTCCATCCGCCTTGTTATTTCCCTTGCATCCTTACATAACTGGGAATTCCATCAAATGGATGTCAAGTATGCCTTCTTACATGGTGATTTACATGAGGAAATTTACATGGAACAACCTCGTAGATATGTTCAGCATAACTCTAGCCTTGTTTGTTTCCTTAAGAAATCCTTATATGGCCTTCAGCAAGCTCCTAGAGCTTGGTATGCCAAAATGGATAGCTTTCTCCTTGACACTAGTTTTTCTAGATGCCATTCTGACCCCAATGTCTATACCAAGAAAGTAGGAAACCATCTCATCATACTTGATCTTTATGTTGACGATCTTATCCTTACTGGTAGTGACCCTAAACTTATACCCCATGTGAAATCCAGTCTTAAGCAAACTTTTGAAATGTCATACTTAGGACATTTGCATTATTTTCTTGGTCTCCAAGTCTTGCAAACCAAAGAAGGAATCTTTCTTTCCTAGCCTAAGTATGCTTGTGACCTTCTTTGTTGCTTCCACATGGAAGATTGTAAACCAGCCCCTTCTCCCTTCCAGTCTGGAGTCAAACTTTCTGCCACTTATACTTCCCCTAAAGTAGATGCCACCTTGTATCATCAACTTGTTGGTAGTCTTTTATACTTGACTCATTCCCGTCCTGACCTTTCCTTTATCGTTGGCCGTGTTTCCTGTTATATGCAAACTCCTCATGAAAGTCATTGGAAAGAAGCAAAAAGAATACTTCAATATATTCGAGGTACAATCCAGTTTGGGATTCATTACAGTATAGGGGGGGAACCTTTGTTGGTTGGTTTCATTGATTCATATTGGGCCGACGATCCTGATGATCGAAAGTCTACTGTAGGTTATGTTTTTAGTCTGGGATCTGGACCTGTCACTTAGGATTGTAAGAAACAACAAGCTCTTGCTCTTTCTTCAGCAGAAGCAGAATATCAGGCTGCAATTAATGTCAGTCAGGAAGCTTTATGGCTTCGGTAAATCCTTTCAGAGTTTGGATTCGAGCAGCAACAGCCTACTCCACTTTGGTGTGATAATCAAAGTTCCATAAAGCTTGCCAAAGATCCAGTTCTACATCAGCGCAACAAACACATTGAGCTACACATGCACTTCATCAGAAATCTTGTTCATGATAGTGTTATTGAAGTTCTCTATTGCCCTATAGATGATCAAGTTGCAGACATCTTCACCGAGTCTCTTACAGAAGCGAAGTTTTCTAAACTTCAGTCTATGTTAGGAGTTCAAGAATGTGTCCTTAAGGGGGGATAGGCTCTAATGCCTCCTTCCTTCTCCTAATAGTGTCACTTTTGTAAATCCTTCAATCCTATCCCAAGTTGTTCTTAAGGGGGGATGTTAGGATATTTAGACACTTAGGAGTTAGTTAAGATCAACTTGTGTAATATATCTGTTAGGTAAAAGTGTGTTTCTTTAGTATGCATTAGTATGAATTTGTAAATATTCTAATCTGACGGTCACGATATGTTCTAGACATAGAGTGATCTGATGGTTCAACTTCTCTTAGATCATACCTACCATTGATCCGTGGCTTAACACGCGATTAGTCTATGATCTCTATTTAAAGAGCATAGAGGGTCCTTGGCTAGTTGATCGATTATGAGAAGGTCATGTAACTTTCTTTCTTTTGCATAATAAATCGCTCCAAGTAGCTATTTGGTTGAGGTCGTGCACTATTTCCCTCTCGATGATTTTAACCACATGACAAACATCGGTGTGTTGATCTGTGATCTATTTGTGTGAAGCGGTTGCTCAAGGTGTTCGGTCTTTTGGGAGTACCCTGTGTACCCGAACAACAATAATAACCTTAAGACTTCAATAGGAACCTACATAAGATACTATCTAATGAAATTCTACAAGCATATTGGGGCCTAATGGGAGATATTATTTATAGGGTTTGAGGTGATATAACCATAGGTTGCAGGTTAACCACCAATCCGTTCCTATTCTCCATCCAACTTTTATGAGTCAAGTTATCCCTCAAAGGTTATTAGTTTACTATCAGGGAGTGGGATCGGGGGAAGGGGGTACAGAGGTTAACTATCAGGGGGTGGGATGGGGGAAGGGGAGTTCATCATTTTTGTGGTAGTGAAATGACCAAAAAATAATTGTTGATTATGAACTAGGTCTCAAAATGGGCCCACCTATTCTTCAGATTAGGGTAAGAAAATGGTAAAAATAGGTAGGTATAAATACAACTAACCTCAAACTTGATGAAAAGGATCCCAAGAGAAAGTGTATATGTCACTCCATTGACCCACATGTTATCCCTTATACGCTCAAATCATCAACTTCTATGCTTTTGTATATCATGGGAAAATTAAATGACCTTGACGGCTACGGAAAGGACCTTTATACAATGAGTGAGCGATGATTTTTCATGTCCCATATGTTTAGTGGGGAATTCACTTTTAACCGTGTTACATCAATGATAACTTCATTTTTCTAGTGCAACTGCATTTGACAAAAGTTCACTTTCTCATCACCAAGCACTCATAAAAATAAAAAAGCCTTTTCTCTTCATAATGGTTGGATTAAATATCCTTTTCTTAATGCAATTATTCAGTAGAAATTACGAGTGGAAAATCCCTTTCTAACCTCAATGGTTGACAAAAATAGTTTCAACAATTTTCTTAGTTTTCTTCTACAAGAGCTAGATAGATATTGAACTTTCATCCCAAAGCATTGGAGAAATAACCAGTTTTTCTTTGCAACGAATCGGTGAAAAAACTAAGGTTTTCGTCATAATGTGTTACACTTATCCAATTTTCAAACAAAATCTTTTGATGTCCAAGCTCTCCTCAAAATGGGATACTTACTTATTCTTGAAGTTTATGGATCAAGCCTTGATAAATACTAATGAACATGATAGGATAAACCTTCAAATTAAAAATTTAGGGAGGATACCCTGCCATCCCTCAGGAGATAATGAGGAGGATAATTGGGGGTACAGCACATATTTAAGTCATTTCCTTGCATTTTAGAAGGCTCCTTCCCTATTTTTTTATGGTGTTATAATGCAAGAGTTATTCATGTACCTTGTGACTATATAATCATCTCATGTATGCTACACTAATTGACCATGTAAGAGTTCTTCATGTACCTTTTGACTATATAATCCTCCCATACATGCTACACTTATTGATTATGAACCCATGCTTTATTGTGAGAGGTTCTTTGGAGTGTTAAGAATGGCATATACACTATTATCATTAGAACTATGATATGTGTATGAGATAAATGGGTTAAATAGCTCCTTGTATTTATCTAAAATATTTAAGTTGATTGGATATATTTAGAGAAATTAATTTTTGTACATATTGAGTTTCTAGTTCTGTTTCCTTGAGCAACATGTTCTCGCCATATAAAGTGTAGTATACTGGGGGGTTTCCTTTTGCTAAAGGTAGTTGAGAGATTTAACCATCGCACAATATATTTCCATATTTCATTTGTAATTTTTGGCCTCAAATTGGGAGATACAATCATGAAAGATGTTATGTTTATAAAGAAAAATCAGTGCTTTTTAGAGATTTCATATAATTAGAGATTTAAGTTGTAGATGAATACTTATGTTGTAAATTATGTTGTTTCATGTCAAGATTATAGATGCAATATGAACTGCAATCATGTTAATGGAAATATGTATTAATGCAAATCTTAAGTTGAAAAATCACTCTACATAAGTTTAATTGGAATCTTTGTATTGGTAAAATAATATTTGTATTATGGAATGCATATTATGTATTTTTAGATATTCCATATAATTAGAGATTTACATTGAAGATAAATACTTGTGTTATAGATTATGTTGTTTTATGTTGAGATTATAGATGCAATATCAATTGCAAGAATGCCAGAGTAAATATGTATTAATGCAAATCTTAATTTTAAATATCCCTCTAAATAATCTTAATTGGAACGTCCATAGTGAAAAAAGGATATTTACACTAAGGAAGGAATATTACATCATATAAATCCATTGTAAAAATGGATTACATTAGATTTGAGATAAAAAGAAATCACTTTTCTTGATCTTGATAATTCCAATGATCCTCTACAATGGTGACATTTTGGATATCATATCCCAAGAATCTTGAAATATAATTGAATAGATCAAAATATAGTTCAGTGCTTACAACTCCAAAAATGAAAATAAAAATATTTTTGCCAACCTTCTTAGGGGAAAATATGCTTGAATAATTGTAAGTAATTAGAGGCTTCTATAGAAACTAATCAAGAAGGTATCGATTCTTGAGTAGATCCAATATCTAAACCCTATATATCCCTAATCCATTTCACCTTCCTAGCATCCCTCCCATGCATGAATCTAGGAGAGGGCCTTCCTATGTTGAATCTCTCTAGAGAGGAATCCTTTAGAAATCTATCCTATTCCTATCACAAGCCCTCTAAATCTCCCTCTCATTTTGTGAATCTTGTTGATATTCCTAAAGTGAATTTTTCTTCTACTACTTCTCATCATAAGGAATTGGTATTTGTTAATCATTGACTTTTTATGTAGTTTATAAGAATATGGACCTCTCCTCGAGCTATGGATAATGGGTAACTAAGAACTAAATAATTTAATCAAAGGAAAATTCTTTCATTGTTTCTATGGTAATGGTTATTGTACTTTAATATCGAGAAAAATGATTATAGGGATTTAAGCTTCAGGAGTATCCTTACGTATTCATGAGGCTTGAAAGAATTTATTTAAACATATGGACTTTATACCTCGATCCTGAAAACGATATCTCTTATATTTTTCTTGTTTGGATTCCTTTCCATCTTCTATTGCACGAGGATTTGGATGATATGGGGAACAAGTTGGGGTATTACATAGACATATATGAGACAAAGTTTGGAATTCATTCTTGTGTGGAAGTGGACCTTGAGAAGGGGATTCCTAAATCAATTAAACTCTCCATGGATGGTTGGACACATATTAAAAAAAATACTATGAATTACTTCCTTTTAAGTGAAAATTATGTCACAAATATGGTCATTTTGCAAAAAAAAATTATAGAAAGAAAAACCTTAGAGTTAGTTAGTTGAGAAAGACAACAATTATATTGAAGAAGAGAGAAAAGAATATCGGTAGTGTTAGAGAATCCATCACTAATCCCTCTAGATGATTAATGAATCAAGATAATAATTTTAAAATCCTATGAATTGTCATCTTTGATAACCCTGTAGATGAACAACCTCAAGATGAAGAAGGGGAACCTTCTAGCGAAAATGCAGTAATTAAGAAATAGTCAATGTTGGAAGAGGTAAGCGCTCAATGGGAAATGGGGATTGGTCACCAAAGGATCTAATAAACGAAGCATTGCCAATCCATGTTAAAAATACTGACAAATACAAGTGGAGTTGTTATGAGAATGGATGGTAAGTAGCAACAAGGAGGAGAAACTGAGGATTTTGAGGATGACATATTTCCCTCTAAGAATACTAATAGAGAAAAACTAAAAGGGGAAAGGGAATACATGTTCTAGAAGGAAAATATCTTGGGAATTCATGCTACTATATATATATATATATATATATCTCATTTAGAGAATTAAAAGATAAAATAGTGGTTAAATATCCCCTCTCCTCTAGGCTTGCAATGCAAGTTCTCAGGGAATGGTTAATTAGTCATGAAATCAATTCATTGTTTTATATCTTATAATGTGACCCCTTAGTACTATGGAACTATTGGAATCAAACCGATATTTCATTCAATATATATTACCGTTGTCATTCTCTCTTAACTCTACTCCAAGGAGTTTCTCCCATCAACATCAACACTCCAGATAAATGAGGATAGACTGATTTTGCAAGAAAATATAAAGTGAGAAAATGATATTAGATCTTGCTAAGAGATTTTACATTTCCTCCTTAGTAAAAAATGTGGAAAAATGTATGGCATCGAGATGGTCTTCCAAAGATCAATGATTTATGTTGGGCCCTAGCACCTGGGAAAATGATTACTATAAAAATCCTAAGAAAAAAAGGAATATAAGTCTCAATTAGATGTGTCATGTGTAAAGATGATAAAGAGGCCTCTAATCGCTTTTAATTAGAATTATTATTTTCTCAAAAGGTATGGAAATTCACCCTAATAGGGTTGGGAAAAGAGTTATTGCAGTTGTTGATTTGGAATGATATGTTTATTTCTTGGAAACATTTTTCCTATAAGATACAAAATATATATAATATTAAGTATTTTTTATTTTCATTACGAATAAAAGGGTCACACAAAATTAAATTATTTTTCTCAGAAAAAAAAAGGAAAAAAAAAGAGGTCAAAATGGAAGAGATGGATTCTATTAATGAGAAAAACTATTTTCCAAGGTTCCATTGAAATCTCCTATGGCGATTGTTAGCGTTGTTTTTTTCTCTCCATAAGATGATGAAAATGGTAAGATGGAGAAAGCATAGCCTAAAAATGCATGAAAAATTACAGTCGTAGGGTGGCCAAAAAACTGTGCTAAAAAGGATGGTGTTTCTACGATGGTGATCTAGAGACGAACCAGATCGATGGACATAATGGTTTTTGTGAATACCACAGGCATGATCCAAACTGCCTTTGCATCTTCATGAAATGACGCTAAAGCGACCGCAATTTTCAAGGGCCACGATCGACAGAAAATATATCAACGGGTGAGATCAATTTTGCTAGATCAAAGTCCTCACCAAAGTCTTGGTCCCCAGATCCATGAAATGGGTTAAAGGGGAGACAACATTCAATGGTGCAGATCTTGCCGAATAAATATCTACAGTGGACGATTTCTCCATTAGTGGGACATGCACGAGATGAATCGTCTCGGGGATTCGCGAAAAGTGGCATTTCTAGTACATGTGTACGGCTGGGAGAGAAGATGTTTCAGATTGAAAGGTCTAAATGATAGTATCCATCAAAATGTTGTTGAAAGGAAAATCAAAGTCGAAATGTATGGTTCTGTGTACGATATGCACGTTCCAAAAAGACCCTATCAATGTAATATCTTGAGACAGATGTGTGAAGGGCCAAAGTGGCAGGTAATCAAATTCCTCGACACCATTGGAGCATTCCTTCAATGGAGGATTTGGCTCCACAATGTAGATAACCCTCCTAAACCTAAAGGACATTTCATGAAACGAGCGGAAATATGGAAAGTACCCCGAAGATTGAAATTGCAGAGGATAGGTAAGGTTTCCACACGAAGTAAGGAGACGCGGCCAAGGAAAACCATTCTGATACTGTCATCAGCAGGGATGAAAAGGTAAGGAACATCAATTCCATGTGTCATGGGCCAGATGGGTGATGATGTGGGATAGCACCAACGGCCTTTTCTACAGCCAGTATTTTAACATCGCAACAGAGGAGAGGACATGACTGGATTTTCAGCAGGAAGACAAAATCCCAAACCCACGTTCCCGTTCATTTTGTCATCATTGTACTCGACGGTGAAGTGTAAAAAGGTGCTGATAGGGCTATCATTGTGTCCAGTTTTCCAACTCTTTATAAATTCCATACTCCAAATCCACCAAGAGATAGAGGTCGAGTGAATGCAGAAGGGAAGTTAAGGTGGTGAAATGTTAGTCTACTGAGAATTCTAGGAAGTTTAGAGAAGGTCCACAACGGCCGTCTGGTTTGAAAAATTCATCTTTTTGGGATTGTTGTTGGTGGGCGAGCATAGCTCTATGCATTTACCTAGTTTTTGTATCGAAAAGGCTCCATCCATCAGGGTAGGTGTTGGAATATAATAAACCCACTCATAAAATAATTAATCATTATTTGATTAATTTCCTACCCACTAGCTTAGATAGTTGGCATCCACTTGCACCTTAGAGTCAACACTTGCCATCTATATCCTAGGAATGATTTATTTCTGATTCTAGGTTGATCTTGACCACTTTATGGCGATCCAGAATTGGTAACTGTGCTTTACAGCAGAATCTACTTTATTCTTCTTCTTCTTCTGCTTTATCCTACTTTTCTATGGATAAGGTAAAGCTAGTCAACTAGGAAACTGGCAGCTTTTATTGCCAACCCATCCTCCATTATTTTCTCTCCATATTCTAGGATTAGCAATTCTTTCCTTCACTCATTATCACTCACACATGTTATTGCTAATTCGTGAGGTTCTTGGTAGATTGGGAAAGTGCTTTAGTCAACTATGGGGTTTGTCATAATTAGTAAGCCTGCTTTATGAGCTAGCTTGAGTTATCTTCATGCAACTCCTTTTTCCTTTATAAGGATGTATTACCTATGTAATAATATCAATTATCATTTATTTATCATTCATTAATGTGTTTTCATTAATTCTTCTTCTTCTCTCCTTATGCTAATTCTCTACAATTCTATGTGAGGTTAATTGTGTGCCTAGATCCTTAGCCTGTTTATGAAATTCCTTATGCCATCAAGGCTTTAGAATTTCTACATGGTATCAGAGCTAAGGTTCTCAAATTTAAAGTTCTACATGGTATCAAAGCTGAGGATATCAAAGGTCTACATGATATCATATCTTTGAGAGTTCATTAATTAATCCTCCTTTTCATATTTGCAAGTTTATTTTGCAGATTCAACTTCGAATGGATTCAAGAGTATCAGTTCCTCTTCTTTCTCCATTCACAAGCTATTCAGAGTGGAAAATGAAGATAATTTAATATCTAAAGAGACAAGGTCTCTATGAGATATCTATTGGAGCTGGTGAAGAATCTTATGAAGAGCCAAGTGACTGGTTGAATGATTGTGACAGAGAAATTGGAGCTATTTGCCTAGCTATATCTCCATGCATGCGCTACCTTATTGATTCTGTTGATTACCCAAAGGATCTCTGGACAACATTGGATAGAGTTTTGGGAAAGGACAATGAGGATCCTTTTAGCTATGTGGAGAGTGCCTCTAACTCCTCAATGATTTCTTTCTCTCAAGATGTCTCAGCCTCTACAGTCTCTGATGAAGTTGATCATGAAGAAGAATTTTCTCATATAGTTCTTGTTGCTACTACTCTCTTTAATTCGAATGCTTCCTCTTTCAATCAAGAATCAAATATTGAAGAGCCATATTTTTCTGTATCTCTTGAAGTAGAAGATCTTGATTCATCTTCTTATGATGTTGTTGATGAAAAAGAAGTGACTAACGGAGATGCTATTGCTATTGATGATTCACTCACACATTCATTGTTCTCTATGTCTTCTATCATGGATTCTAAGATCCATATGCCAGACCTCTCACACTTTATGCATGCCTCTCTCCTTAATGGTGCTCAACCCAGTGACTTTCAGGATGTTTGCTTATCCAAATCAATTTCTTTTAGTGTCTTACCACTTACCATACTTGATCCCATGTGCTTCTGCAGCTCCTCCTTTGTTCTTGGCACTCATTCTCAGAGCCTCCTTGAATATTTTGAACATCACTACCTTTCCTGCTTACATTCTTCTACCATAGAGGATTCTTTACCAATATAATCCCATGAGTCTATTGTTGCACTTATATGTGATCTCTTGGATTCTTTCGAAGCTAGATCAACCCATGGATCCCATGCATTCGCACTCTTTGATCCCATGCCTTCTCTATGTTCCTACATGATCACTTGCACACATCCTCTCTATGTAAATGAGGATGGAGACATGATACACTCACTTGGACAGTTATTTCACCTATCTGGAGCTCATTTCATCTCTACTGGTTTGAATTTCAAGTCATCTCATCATCTTGGAGCTGATTACAAGTCTCAAGATCCTTCAGTATTTCCTTCACATCTTTGGATTTCAGTTGTTCTACATGGTCCTAGTTTCCATCCTGTAGCTAGACTTGATCCAGGTGAGCAGATTTATCTTCTTCCCAAGAAGAATATTCCTCCAGACATCAGCATTTAGTTTGGAGCAGCAGCAACACCAACAGTTCAGCATTTTTTGTATTGCTTTTCATGTCCTTTCTTAAGGGAGGATTTTCGCCTTGAGATTTTTCCTCTTTCCTCATTTATTTGGACAAGATAAATTGTAAAAGGGTGACCATAGCTTTATTGTTGGGACCTATAGGCGTATATATTTCTGATTATTTCAGGGATATCATCATAAAGTCAGGCTTAAAGGGGGGTGTTGGAATATAATAAACCCGCTCATAAAATAATTAATCATTATTTGATTAATTTCCTACCCACTAGATTAGATAGTTGGCATCCACTTGCACCTTAGAGTCAACACTTGCCATCTATATCCTAGGAATGATTTATTTCTGATTCTAGGTTGATCTTGACCACTTTATGGCCATCCAGAATTGGTAACTGTGCTTTACAGTAGAATCTGCTTTATTCTGCTTTTTCTGCTTTATCCTGCTTTTCTATGGATAAGGTAAATCTATTCAACTAGGAAACTGGAAGCTTTTGTTTCCAAACCATCCTCCATTATTTTCTCTCCATATTCTAGGATTAGAAGTCTTTCCTTCACTCATCATCACTCACACATGCTATTGCTAATTTGTGAGGTGCTTGGTAGATTGGGAAAGTGCTTTAGTCAACTATGGGGTTTATCATAAATTGTAAGCCTGCTTTATGAGCTAGCTTGAGTTGTTAGGATTATTAATCCTCCCTTGTCCAATTTGGTCATATGTCTAAATCAGGAGTCATGTCTAAATTAGGAGTCCATCCAGTCTATTTATAGTCATTAACACCATTGGGTCCACTTGGCCTAATTGGGGCACATGTTCCAGTTACTAAAGTGTGGGGAACACTAATTGAGGCTCACTATCACTGATTGCACTTGATTGCATCAATTTAGGAGCCTCCTAGACCAATCCCTACAATTTAGGAGCCACCGGGAGTGCCAAAACCAACCAAGGTCAGTTCAATTCAGTTGATGACTAGTTAAGCTAAGTTAGGAGTCAATTACATTCAGTTCTAGTCCTCTACATTCAGTTAGTGCTAGGTTTACTTGACTGCACTCAGGAGGGGCCCATTTCTCACCTACCACAGTCAGCTAGCCTTAGTCAACACTGACTGTAACACTTGAGTTGTGTTTTAGAATTCCGATGAACTCCAGTTATGGTTTAGACAAGGTCAGTTAACTATTGAGTCCTCCAATAGTGATTTAGACAAGGTCTTAGTTACCTACAGTCAAGTAGAGTCTAATCAATTCAAATTTCCTCATGTGGATTTGAATTACTTGTGGCTATTAAATCCATTGTGCTTCATTGTAATTATCTATCTAATTACTCTTTGATTAATGAAAAGCATTCACAGCTGCAAGCCATTTTTGCACTATTTCATTCTTCAATAATTGAGTAAATTGTGTGATCTATCATGTGAGTTGTGTTTTTGTCCATAGATCTATGTGCTCAATTTAATATCCTTCACATATTTGGATTTCAGTTGTTCTACATGATCCTAGTTTCCATCCTGCAGTTGTCCTTGATCCAGGTGAGCAGATTTATCTTCTTCCCAAGAAGAATATTCCTCCAGACATCAACATTTAGTTTGGAGCAACAGCAACACCAACAGTTCAGAATTTTTGGTATTGCTTTTCATGTCCTTTATTGAGGGAGGATTTTCCCCTTAAGGTTTTTCCTCTTTCCTCATTTCTTTGGACAAGATAAATTGTAAAGGGGTGACCATAGCTTTATTGCTAGGCCCTATAGGCATATATATTTCTGATTAGTTCAAGGATATCATCATAAAGTCAGGCTTAAAGGGGGGTGTTGGAATTTAATAAACCCACTCATAAAATAATTAATCATTATTTGATTAATTTCCTACCCACTAGCTTAGATAGTTGGAATCCACTTGCACCTTAGAGTTAACACTTGCCATCTATATCCTAGGAATGATTTATTTCTGATTCTGGTTTGATCTTGACCACTTTATGGCCATCCAAAATTGGTAACTGTGCTTTACAGCAGAATCTGCTTTATTCTGCTTTTTCTGCTTTATCCTGCTTTTCTATGTATAAGGTAAAGCTAGTCAACTAGGAAACTGGCAGCTTTTGTTTCCAACCCATCCTCCATTATTTTCTCTCCATATTCTAGGATTAGCAAGTCTTTCCTTCACTCATCATCACTCACACATGCTATTTCTAATTCGTGAGGTGCTTGGTAGATTGGGAAAGTGCTTTAGTCAACTATGGGGTTTACCATAATTAGTAAGCCTGCTTTATGAGCTAGCTTGAGTTGTCTTCATGCAACTCCTTTTTCCTTTATAAGGATTTATTACCTATGTAATAATATCAATTATCATTTATTGATCATTCATTAATGTGTGTTCATTAATTCTTCTTATTCTCTCCTTATGCTAATTCTCTACAATTCTATGTGAGGCTAATTGTGTGTCTAAATCCTTAGCCTGTTTATGAAATTCCTTATGCCATCAAGGCTTTAGAATTTCTATAGTAGGGACGTTCATTGTATTAGAGAATCCTTCTAGCGTCAACGAGGTCATGGCGAGGACGTTCATCACATTAGATGGACCTCCTAGGGCTAGTGAGGGCATTACTGTCTTAATAGAAGGTCATACCCCCGCAGGGGCTATGCCTGGAATTTCCTGTCCAGTGAGAATCCCTCCAAAGCCTCTAGACAAAGTAGTGGTCCCCATAATCTCATCACGTGGTGACCATTTCTAGCGGTGACCCTTTGGAGTGGATTCTTGTACTAGAAGAAAAGGGGTCCAAAGTATTCATCACTGCCTTTGTGAACTCCATGTGCCAACTTTATCTAGGGCGGTGATGAAGTCGGGAGTGTGCCGCACTGTGTAACCTACAAAAGGATCATCCCCGTAGGAGGAGGGAAGCACAAGGACAACAGGCCTCCTCAAAGGCCTATCTCTGTCAGAATCAATGTGACCTTTCTTCAAATCCCCTTGAATAACAGTGTTACCCTGACAGAGGGGTGTGAGGAGGAAGGTTGAGCATAGAAAGAACATAAACTTTCTTCCCAGCTATGAGCCCATGCATAAAGGTTCCTTTGAGCATATAATGAACACAAATTTCCTGAAAGAGACATGTTGCATACCCAGAAGGACGACAAATGATCCAAGCCATGTCCACAACATGCCACCAGGAGATGTCCTGAATCGTCATTTTCAAGGAAGGCGAACTCGAAGCCAGAAACGTGTGCTATCGTTAAGACCTGCATGCATGTTTGCTCCATGATTTTTTGTTTGATATATATGTAAACCATGGCATAAATGCCACGTCCTAGTTCATTAAAAAATTTATCATGATTGTAAACTACTTCTTTCCCTGTTTCAATATTAGTCTCGGGGGCTTGAAGCACTATAAAGAGACTCCCCTCCAAGGGAGAAAGGGTTGGTTGGTTTTGAAATTGCAATACTATTGTGTTTATCTTATTTTTTGAATTAATACAAGTACATATCCGAATGCTAGTTCTATGAATGCAGGAATTCCTGTGTGTTTCGAAATTAAAGTCTGTGATTTTCTTTTCCTTATGTGCATGTGCTTCCTATTATATTTTACATTATTTTTTTCTTCATGTCGTAGACTCAATGTATAATGGTTAGGAATTCATACTCATATGTTCCTACCATTGTCTCCAATATCCACCAAAAACTTTCTCCAAAACTAGCGTGGAATTCATCTCTGCGATGCTCTACGCTAGCGTATTGTAATCATTCTACATTTCCCACCATACCCCAAACATAATGACCATGATCGAGGCACTACCTCACTCTTGCAAGCATTTTCCTATGCACACTGCTCTGTTTTCTTGGGATTTTTGACTCCATAGCCCGATATATCTTTATTTTTTTCCAACCACCAATATTTGATATTCATTTTGTGACATTATGTCCGGCCTTGGTATACATTTGTGAGATATCCCTCTCTGGAATTGGAGAATCCAGCTCCATTTCCTAAAGTGGTTCTATTGTTACCTCAGAGTCTTCCTCTCACAACCTTGGGCATGATTCTGAGTGCTAAGAACGATGCTAAAAGTTAGTGGCATATTTTATGAAAGTCCTATTGTCATCACTATTTTCCAAATAATAAATAAATTTTATTAATATTGATGTTTCTAATAAACTACGAGTTCTGAAATCAAGTATAGAGAAGAATGAGTGGAAGGGACATCAAATCAATGAATTAGACTTATAGATAACCACTTACAATTTTACATCAAATCACCATCGTATCTATAGACGACATACTTATTGACATAATGTTTGGCTCTAATTGGCTAGAAACATTAGGTACATTCACCTTCAATTCAAAAAATAAATGCATGACCTTCTTCCATGAGAAGAAGAAAAGAACAATACATGACTTATCGATGAGAGTTACCTCATCACAAAAAATAGGTGAAGAATCGCCATATGAAAGATATGAATATTAAGAAGAGGAAGTAAAGAGTTTAAACAAACACCTCATGGACAAAGATAAGGAAATTGTGCAAATCCAACAAAAATTTGAATGCCAAGAGTCAGAGTTTTACCAGCTTCAACAATAAACTAAAGAGATACAACAATAGAATGACATTAAAAATGCTCACAAGTAAGAGATTGAAAATATCAATAAAACAATATCGCACAATAATGATGAGATATTTTGGTTGATAAATCATAATAAAACTCTAATCACAAAAATAAAGATATTAAAAAATAATCAGAAGTCGGAAGAAGCTAATGAAGATATCAAGGATAAATTATTATTAAAGGAAGAACAGATTTTCCACCTTAAAAATAATAATCAATATTTTATGGAACATATTAAGAAATTAAATGATGATGAGAAGTCGTAATAAGAAATGTTCAAGAATATTAAGAATGATAAAAAATTGTTCGAAAAAAATTTAGACCAAATCCAAAAAGAGGCATCAAAACCTTTAGGAGTAATCCAAGTTGTGGAAAAAGGAATAACTATAGATCCAATCCACATCAAATATAAAAAAAAATATGCCAATCCAATTGAATAACAAAAATATAGAGATGTTCGAGTACAAATGGTGGGATCTCCATGTGTATGTACTAATAGAAGTTTAGCAATTAATCGAACAACATCAAGACATGAAGAAAACCATATATCGAAGTTAATCCTAGAAAACATTGCGAGCATGATAAGGGAAAATAATGTTATAAGAACTCCTTATCAACCTCTAAATCATAAAAGATGATATATTAAACAATTAGAGTATCAATATCCCCTAGGTTGGGAAGGCTAACTAAAAATATTAATACCAACACAAATAAATATCATGATAATAGCTCATCATGGAACTCCAACACTGCGAAGAATCGAATTAAGATGTTCTGATCCTTTTATGGTTCGAAAGGTTCATATTATCTCATATCATCAACTATGAGGAAACATAAGATTACAAGCAAAATTAAAAACGTAATACTTCATCATTATGCTTTGAGGACAAAGAATTTCTGAAGAGGAAATCAATGTAAGATATATATATCTATTAAGTATTAATAATCATAAATAGTTATTTATGGTTTAAGGGACACATCCTTTCATGGATGGTCACCATATGTCCCTCTAGGTTCTCTATATATTTGGCACACTCTCATTGCAAAATATCTCATCTTGCTCATATTACTCATTATATATATATTTTTATCCATTATGGACTATTTTTACTTGTCTTTTGAATAGCTTTTGTGTTAACCAGGCTTGTTCACAACATTTCTCTAGGTACATTGTTTAGGAAAAAAGACCTAAGTCGACTATGGATGGACCTCCCAAAATATTTGAATTGGAAAATATGGTTATTTAGGAACAAGTCCATTTCAACTAAAAGACAAGCACCCCAAGACAAACAATAGTTAAGGTGAGAACACTAATTAATGAGCCATTGCAATCCATATGCATTTCCAATCTTGAAAAGGAATCTCGTTGTTCAAGAATGAATATGGTTCATGATCTTCTTATAGGAATCCCTCTTCAATCCAATTATATATAAGAAACCTTTTACATGCCAACATTGGCACATATATCTAGAGAAAGAAAAATTCCAAGGATAGAAAATCATAATCAATAAAATTGTTTTTTAGGGCTCTTCCAATCTTCTAGAATTGAGATAACAACCAACAATCATGCTAAAATCAATGCCCTTTGTTAGAAAACATGATCGCAGAGGAATAACATAAAACAATATGCAAATATAAGACATATAAATACAGTACAAGAGAGACAACAGTATAACGTGGTGAACCCAAGATGGGCTACATGCACACACAAATTGTCATTCCTTTTTATTATATTGTCCAGGAAAATGAAGGGATACAAGCTGCAACACATCCATTGCACTTCCTCTTCACTCTCTCACAATACAATACAATGTCATACAATACACATTTTTATTGCAATGTCTTCCTTTTAAAGGGGAATTACCATGGTAAAATACCACGTGCTACCCAATACCATGGGCCCGTAAACTGCACGTAAACCGTTGTCCAACAAACAACCCAAATTTTTTTTGTGAGTGTCGCCCCTAAACCCTTGCTGGGGTCTTGCTAGCCCCGAACGCCCGACCCGAGGATGACAACCCCTACTAGGAGATGTTCACAATTCACATGCATAGCATATAAAATTGGAGTACAAACATGGTTGAATAATAAGATCTCTAAATCAGGAATATCAAGCTCCACAACCAACAATATCCCACTTGGAGACACACAACAACTCCATTGTTGTTACACTTGCTAGACTATGCTTTGAATATTGGATTTGGAAAATTTCTCATCTTCACCTTCATGCTTAAAGGCCATCTAAAATTGAGCAGGAACTCAGTTTCTCTCTGGTTACTACCTTTGTCAACATGTCTATAGGATTCTGAATAGTATTTATCTTTTCCAACTTCAGCACATCATCTTCCAGAACAAATCGTATGAAATACTAGTCGAGTTGTATATGTTTAGTGTTAGAATGAAAGTTTGGGTTATTTGGAATATGAATGGCACTCTGGTTGTCACTGTACAACCTTCTATTCTCCTTCTTCTTACCCAATAACTCCATGGACATCTGTAGCCAATCATCTCTTTACTAGCCTCTATGGCAACAAGATACTTTTCTTTCATTGTTGAAAGTGCACAACATTTTGTAGTTTTGAAATCCAACTTATTATTGTTCCACCTATATTAAAAACACACCTTATGGTGTTCGTCCTACTATATTTATCACTAGCCATATTTTCATCAGCATATCCATGTAGAACAGTGTAAGAACCTACAAAACACAGTGCATGAGTGGTGGTACCTCTCATATACCTGAGAATCCACTTTATTGTCCTCCAATGTTCTTTTCCTGGATTTTTCATATACTTGCTCACAACTTTGACTGTATGTGTAATATCTTGTCTTGTGCACACCATGGCATACGTCAAGCTTCCAACTACTGATGAATAGGGAACCTTGAACATGTCTTATATATCCTCCTATTTCTTGGGACACATCCCATTACTTAGCTTGAAATGATTGGACAAAGGTGTACTATATGGTTTTGCAATTTGAATTCTAAACCTATCCAACACCTTTTCTATGTACTCACCCTAATACAATGTCACTTTGCGATTTTTCTAGTCTCATGTTATTCTCATACTAAGCATTGCTTTGTTTCACCCAAATCCTTCATTAATAATGAATTTTCTAATTTCCTTTTGAGAACATTTATATCCTGCATGTTAGACCTTGTAACACGCATATCACCCACATATAATAACAAGTTAATATACCTTCCAGGGATAATTTTAGGGGCGACATTTAGCCCATGGGCTATTTTTAGGGGGGTTTCTCGAAGAACAAAAATCGCCATTTTGCAATTTTTGAAGCCCTATTTTGCCCAATTTTGATGGGGTAAACTTTTTTCACCCTAAAAATCGCCAAATTATTATATAAAAAATATAAAATCCTTGGAAAGTAAAATATTTTTTGAAAAATATCACCAAACATTTTATAGTTGGTGTTTAAGAATTGGTAAGATTTGCCAACATTTATACACTTTTTAAATAAGTATGGTTCCTTAAAATCATCCTTGATACCTTCCATTATCTAGCCTCTTGAAATAAACATAGTGGTCAGAATGATATCTACTATAAGCTTGTTCTATCATAAACCTATCAAATTTCAAATACCACTACCTTGGAGCTTGCTTCAGGCTATACAATCTCTTCTTCAAAATACATACTAAATTTTCCTTCCCTTCAACCTCATACCCTTATGGTTGCTGCATATATATTTCTTCCTCTAAATCCGCATGGAGAAAGGTTGTTTTTACATCTAACTATTCAAGATGCAAATATTCTACCACCATGTAATGTCCCTTCGATATTGTATCCATGATACTATGCTTATAATATAACCCCTAATGTTTCTATCCTAGGAGGGGTTAATGTTTATTAATAATAATGTAATTATATGTCACTTCAAACTTTGGATTAATATTTCCATGCTTAAATTATTATATATTATAATTATAATTAATTTTGGTCCCTAGTGGATGTGCTAGGTGGATAAGGTGGAACATGAGCTTAGTGGACCCAATGACTTGTCATCTTAAATGGAAACTAGCATAAATTCAAGGGAGAAATACATAAATCCAAAAAAATATAGAAAGAAGCACAAAAGCAATCAGTGATAAAACAATGCACAAAGTAGGCAAGTGCATAAAAGCATGTCAGACTGAAAAGAAAGAAACTTTAGAAAAGAAAGGAGGATGCAATTAACAAAAGGAATAAAGGCATGTCAGTGTCAAAAGCAGGAAACCAGAAAAGGACAAAAAATAAAATAAAAGAAGGAAAGAAGCAAAAATCCATGAAAGGTAGATAAAGAAAGGAAAGGTTAGAAAATTAAGAAAAGTTGCACAAATTATGGAGTTTCCTAATTAACTAAGGAGGGCACGCATTCGTTGAGGTAAATGGGACACATGAAGAGGAAATTTGAACTTGAATCCAATTTGTCTATAAAAAAATGATGGTGCACCCCTCTCACATTTGTTGGATAGTCATAATTTTGAATTTGAGAGTTCTAGCTTCTCATTCTTAGGGAGATGTGCCCTTAGGCACATCCAAGAGGTCTGCCCCTGCTGATTTTCCATTCTTATGTTGAGATTAATGGATTTAATCCATTGATGTCAATTTTTGCAGGTTTTTTTAAGATAATTTCATTCAAGTTTGAGCTCTTTTAGTGATTGAAGATTTTAGTGTTTCAATCTCTTAGCAATTATAGTATTCTTTCCCATACTGTGATGTTTTATGCCTAGGAAGGATATCTCAGAGTGTCCTATGAGATTCATTTAGGACTCCATTAATTATATCTTATATATTTATGCATATCTACAAATTTTATTGCAAATTAAATCAATTTGTAGAAGTTTTGTATTTGTTTCTTCTACCTTGCCTAGATTTTAATGTAAATTTGACGAGTTTTCCAGTTTGATGCATTAAAAAGTAAAAACTAAACAAATATATTTCATTCTTGTTCTAATAGTTCATTAATATGTTGATGAAGAAGTTCCATTCCTGATATTAAGAAATCGTGATCATATTCAAGTGTTTGGGAAGCCCAAAAGTTGTCCCAATTGAGCATTCCAAAAGACTAGTTTGGCTTGTGTGAACCTTTCAGCCTCCCATTCTTGTTACAAACCTAAATATAATTATTATTACTAATATATAACATCATACCATATATCTTCAAGCTTCCCTATGTCAATTTCCATCACCACTGGTTTCCAGGAAGTGACAAGTAAGGGTTTTAGTTTGCATATACTCGGGTTCCCAGGATCCTTCGAGAATATTTCATCCTTTCTGATGTTTGAAAGATAAAATGTCCCACTAAATTTCTCATAGTAACCTAATCTATCAAAAACCTCTTCCCTTTTTTGGTTTGGACATACCTCCTTGATTCCAACACCATTGACTAGTATAAATCCCTCGCACTTCACTATTTATTTTGAATTCTTTTGAGAAAAGTGAATTATTAAATTATATGATCTGATTGGATATGACCCAAGTTAATGGTATTATACCTAAAATTAACCTTTGTACCAATTTTTAGGTGGTTTGGGTTGATCCTTACAATGTTTGTTACAAGTTTCATTAAAACTATATTCCCTTATGAATTTGCTTAGTGTGCAGGATTCCCAGAAAGGTATATTATAGTGGTATCAGAGGTCTTTCCTCTAATCCTATGGAAATTAAGATCTTAGTGAAGAAATATTGCAGATCATACATTCAAGTTACAGCTATGGGGCTCCTACCCGTGGTCAAAGAAGACTTTGAGCAGTATGAAGAATAAATCCTCTATGTTGATGGATGCCTACTAAGAGTTGAGGATGATTAGTTATATAATCCATCATATAGAGAAGATATTAGGTATGATATTCCAATTGTTAATACATACTTGGAAAACATGATAGAAGTATGTGAAAACATGTACCATTGTTACCAAGATTACTTAGCATTGGGAAAAGACATGTGTGCAACCATGACTTTCAAGGATTATGTATATCTTGAGTATGTATTTTGGCCTTAGAATGTTGATGAGAGTTATTTCAAGAGAAGCAAAACATCCATAGAGGAACCAAGTCATTCCACCCATCTAATTAAAGAGGAAGAAGAAGGAACCAAAAGTGAAGATTCATCAAAGCCACTAGCATGTTCAAGCATTATGATATTCTTTGGTTTCTCTTCAAGAAGATTCCCCACAAGTTATAGTCACAGTACCATTAAAGATGGAGAAACCTCAAATTGCTTAAATAATATTATCAATAAGATAATTCTTTCTCCCATTACTCCCATAAAAACATTAAGAGGATCCATGCACAACTGAAGAACTAACAATTCCACATCTGGTTGATGGCAGTGTGGGAGGTAAAATCACTTCCAGTTTATTTGTTGGTGAGCTAAGATTCATTGCAAAGGAGGAGGATGTTTTCAATGCTGGAAGAGAATAATTTTTATAGGATCCAAAATAAAAACATAGATCAGATCTGAAATCACCATTTTAACTTCATAATGAATTGGAAGACAAGCCCACACCAATTGGGTGTGATCTAGAAAATTTGGAGGAAGAAATCATGCAAGGGGATGAATATAGTTTATATCTTTGTGTTCCCTTGTGTTGCAATGAGGGGAATTTTGACATGATTTAGAAGTTAAATCCCACTATCATCATTGAGTAGATCCATGGACCACCTAGTCCTACACGTGGGAAAGCATAGACAAAGTTTCTTGAATAGGAGAGCAAGTCACTGCAAGGTATTTGTTGTAAAAGAGAAGAAAACATTTTCCATGAGCATGAAATGGATGGTGTTGAAACAATGGAATAATAACAAGTATTATCCCCTCAATATCCACCTAAGCTTCATATTCAAACTGATACAAAGAAAGAACAATATTTTTTTCCTCAAGAGAGCCACTCATTTGAATGGCTTTGAAGATGAGCGAAAGGAAGATCAATGCGGCCTTGAGAATCCTACATGACATTATGGAATTAGTGTTGAATGCATATTGGAGAGTTTCCTCAATGGAAGAATCATCTTCTATTGAATATTTGGAATCCCCTTGGAAATCAATGACAACTATCAAAGATAAATTCTTGCATTTTCTTTCTAATAGAGATCATTTGATGGAGCTTGTGAAATATGTATTATGGTGCATCTCTGAGGAATGTAGAAGAAATAGACAAGCTAACTAGTGAGCTAGAAAACAATGCAGAATTATTTGAAGATTACTCTGAGTGCACTTAAAAATTATGAGAATCATAATTAGCATCTTCAAGGGAAGTTGCAAGATACATCCTCCACCTCCTGCATTCTAGAAAATCGTTTTCATATGGATGATTTCATTTGTGAAGTAGAGGAGGAACTTCATGTGATGGTGGCACATGAAACACATTCAGTTTTGCATGTGTTTGAAGAGTTTGAAGTTAAGGAATATGAAGGACAAGCACTTTTACATTATCAAATAGGTTATGAGTTTCCTCTAGGAGGTGGTTGCACATTTTTGGAGGAGGTACCAAATCTCATTGTAGTTGAGCCATCAACAAGACTAATGGAGGGTTAATGGAAAAGGTTGATTCATTATTCATCATCTCACATACATATGGAAACCATGACATAAAGAGATGAATATTTGGTAAGGGGATACTTTCTCTTGGTGCCACATGAGGAACATGAGGCTCCACCTTTTTTTGTTAATGACTTGGTGATCAAACCCTGGGGTTTGGGTTTGAAGAGTGTTCCAGTTCCTTATCGCTTTGTTGAGTAGTAGTAGAGGTGTCTGTCTAATATCTCCATCATGCATAGTGATGCATGGGATGTCCTATTCAGCCATTAGAGTGGAATCATAGGTAAAAATTGTGTTCTTTGGATAGATCAAACCCTACACATGGACAAGATACATGCTTTCCAAATGGATTAATAAGTTGGATTTTGAATTCATCCACTAATTGAGTGAGTTTATACATGTTGGAACTGAGAAGACACAATTATGATTTTTCTAATTGCATAAATGGAAAGGGATATGGTTCATCACACACATCTTATGAGTAGTTAGATGGGTATTGAGGACTCTTAGATGATTCATTGAGGGCATGGGATTGTCTCCTGTGTCAAATAGATGGAGAATATGTGAGTCTTAGTGATGGGTTGCATAAGGATTATAAGAAGTTTCATGCAGGATTGGAGAGACTCATAGAGACCTGGTTTTGGAATATGTAGTCTAAGTAGTGGGATCTTGGCACTCCTCAAAATGACATATTGGTGCATATGTTAGTAAGGGATGAAGGAGCATAGAAAATACTGTTGGATCCTAGTATTGTTTGGTGTGGATGTTTTAGACACTCTACATATCTCATATTCATTTGGGACTAGGAATCATTCTTGATTTTAGCTTCACTAGATGGAATAACTTTGAAGTAGTAGTGGGGATAAATGTACCTCTCAAGAAGAAAGATGTGCATAACGATAGTTATTCTCTCAAAAGTGATTTCCACTCTATCCATCACCATTAGATTCTCTTGGAGGAAAAGGTTTGACAAGAAACATTCCTTTGTTGTCATTATGATCATTTCATATTGCATGCATGAAATTTGACATAGTTAGCACGTATATGGTTCTAGTCTCTTTCATGAGTAGATCATACAACAAGCAATTTAGTGAGTTTTCATTTTCTTCCTCATGTAGCACTGTGATGCATTGTAGGATGTTGGAGAGTCATTGTCTCAATTTTGGGAGTTTCAATGGCTTTGGGGTAGGATAGTCATTGTATGATAGTTTGATTGAATGTAAAGTTGGAGAGGTTGGTATCTTTCTCAAACAAGCAAGATGGGTTCCTACATAAAGAGGAAATTGGATTACTTTTGTTTGGTCTCTTTCCTAATTTATTACCAAGCTTATTATAGCCATTGGGTGTGATTCACTTATAGAGGACCTCTCCATTGGAAGTAAAATATGGTTGTTCAAGTTAGGAGAGGAGTTTCTTGTTGGGATGAGAACTCAGGAAAGGTTCTCAAAGGAATGAAGGAAGTGGTGTTTTTCTTCCCATGAATGCTCCCCATAAATTTTGCTTCAGCAGTGTGCTTGACGATAATTCTTTGGAAGAAGATACACTGAAATATTGAGGAAACATCTTGGAGGGTGTGATTGTGCTCATCATGTATCTTTCGATTTGCTTGAGGACAATCGAATTTGGGGAGGCATGATTTTAATGTCGCTTCCATATGGCACATGATACTATGATTATCATATAACCCCTAATGTTTCTATCACAAGAGGGATTAATTTTGATTAATAATAATGTAAATATAAGCCACTTCAAACTTAGGATTAATAATTCCATGTTTAAAGTATTATATTATAATTATAATTGATTTTGGACCCTATTAGATGTGGTAGGTGGATAAATTGGTGCATGAGGTTACTGGACCCAATGACTTGTCATATTAAATGGAAATTGGGAGAAAATCCATACATCCAAAAAAATATGGAAAGCAGCACAAAAGAAATCAGTTAGAAATCAATGCACACAACAGACAAGTGTAGAAAAGCATGCTAGTCTGAAAAGGTGGAAACTTCAAGAAAGCAAGGAGTGAACAGTTACTAAAATGAAGAAATACATGTAAGTGTCAATAGTGGGAAACTGGAAAAAGATAGAAATCAAAGAAATGAAGGAAGAAAAAATACAAGAAAGGCAGACAAAGCAAGGAAAGTTTAGAAAATCAAGAAAAGTTGCACAAAGCATGTAGTTACCTAATTGACTAAGGAGGGTGCATTAGTTGAGGTAAGTGGGCCACATGAAGAGGAAATTCGACCTTGAATCCAATTTTCTTATAAAATAATGATAGCACACCCCTATCACATTTTTTGGATAGTCATAATTTTGAATTTGAGAGTTTTATCTTTTCAATCTTAGGGAGATGTGCCCCTAGACATAACTGGGAGGTGTGTCCTTACTACTTTTCCATCCATATGTTGAGATTAATGGATTTCATCCATTGATGTTGATTTGTTACAGGTTTTTTAAGATAATTCCACTCAATTTCAAGCTCGTGTAGTGATTGAAGAGTTCAACATTCAAATCTCTTAGAAATTCTAGTCTTCTTTCCTACTGTGATGTTTTATGCCTGGGAAGTTTTTCTCTAAACCTCATGTGAGATTCAATTTTCCCTCTATTTATTATATCTGATTTATTTATATATCTATACAAATTTTATGGAAAATTTAATCAATTTGTTTAAGTTTCATATGAGTTTCTTCTACTTTGCCTAGATATTAATGTAAATTTGACTAGTTTTCCAGTTTGATGCATTAAATAGTCAAAACCATGGTGTCTTCACTTAGTGAAACCATGTCATAGCGTATTCGTTCATGGGATATTAAATAATACCGCTATTTTCACTAGATATTGATAATTACTTACAAAAATCATTTTGTTAAGCCCTCGTATCAATACATATTTCCATTAAAATAACCTTATTTTTATGATATATTCCTTATTTTTAATAGAAAACCATTTTTATACCACCTTAATACCTATAAACCCCTCATACCCTATTCCCATCCCCCAAATACCTACAATATATTGACCTTACTTTTCACAATTAAAAAACCCCTTTATGAATGAACGTGATAAGATATTGCTCAACAAGGCGAATCCCCTGTGGTCAAAACTCAACAAATATATTTAATTATTGTTCTTATATTTCATTAATATTTTGATGAATAATTCCATGTCTTATATTAAGAAATTGTGACCATATTCAAGTGTTTGGGAAGCCCAGAAGTTGTCCCAATTGAGCAGTCCAAAAGACTAGTTTGGATTGTGTGAACCTTTCAACCTCCAAATTCTATTACATACATGCATAAAATTATTATTACTGATATATATCATCATATCATAGATATGAAAACTTCCATGAGTCAATTTCCTTCACCACTGTTTTCTAGGAAGTGACAAGTAAAGGTTTTAGTTTACATATACTAGGGTTCCCAGGATACTTTGAGTAGACTTCATCCTGGCTAGTGTTAGAAAGATAAAATTTCCTAGTACATTGTGCATAGGAACAGGAGATATCATGAACCTCTTCCATTTCTTGGTTTGGACCTACCTCCTTGATTCTGACACCATTGACTAGTATAAATCCCTCGCACTTCATTATTTGTTTTGAATTATTTTGAGAAAATTGAATTAATAACTGATCTAATATGATTGTATCTGACCTAAATTAATGGTATTATAGCTGGAATTAACCTTTTCACCAAGTTTGGTGTGGTTTGGGTTGAGTCTTACAGTGTTTGTTGCAAGTTTCATTAAAACTAGTCATTGCTTCCCTTGTGAATTTTCTTAGTGTGCACAATTCCTATAAAGGTACATTAACACCACTAGAATCAAAATAGTCCTAATTGAATTCATTTTAACAATAGGATAAAATATTTCATAAAAATATATACCTTTCTTTTGTACAAACCATTTTCAACAACTTTAGCCTTGTACCACTTCTTGCCTCCATCTTCTTCCTTCAACCTGTAAACCCATTTATTTTGCAATGATATTTTACCTAAAGAAAAATGAACCAAATCCGAAGTTTCGTTTCTTACCAATGATTCCATCTCCTCATTCATACCTTTCTCCCACTTCTTTCTAGTTTCCACCTGTAATGTTTCTTCATTACATTCCTGTTTAGTAGAATTAGTCATCAATCAATAATATAGTGAAGGATAATATAATTTAGGGGGTCTACTTAACTTGGTATATATTCTAACACTTACAGGAGTTTAAGGTACCAGTTGTTGTTCTTAATTTTCTGTCACCTTTGGAATTTCATTTTCTTTGACTTGAACAAGCACAGTGTATTCTATGTTTTCATTTTCCTCTTTCTTTCCCTGCAACTGATATTTGTACATGAGATTTTCATTAAATACTACATCTATTCTCCTAATGATTTTTTATTTTCATAACACCATAAGTAATAACCAAAATCATCAACCCTGTATCCAATAAAGGTACATTTGTTGGATTTAGCCTCAAGATTTGTTCTATTTTCTATATCAATATGGACAAATGCTTCACAACTAAAATTTCTTAGAAATGAGTAGTTTGCCTTTTTACCTGTACATGCCTCCTGTAAAATCCCATAATCCAAAGTGCTTGAAGGCCCTCTTCTTATTAAGTAAATAGTAGTATCCACAACATCTTCCCAAAACTATACAGGAAACCCTGCATGTAATCCCATACACCTTGCATGCTCCATGATCATTTTATTCATCCTTTTTGACACACTATTTTATTGTGGTGTTCCTAGAACTGACTTCTCTCTACTAATCCCATGATATTAATAGTAATTATCAAAATCCTTGCTAAAGTTTTCACTGCCATTATCATATTTGAGACAAGTCAACATTTTCCTTGTCTCATTCTCAATCAAATCTTTCAAATTCTAATTAGTAGAAAACACATCATATTTCTGTCTAATGCAATAAACCCAAGTTTTTCTAGTTCCATCATCAATAAAAGTAACATAATAATGAAATACATTAAGATATTGTACCTGATAGCGTACGCAAACATATGTATGCACAAGCTCTAACTTTTCACTCTTCTTTTGTTTCCCAACCCTGAGAAATCTTACTCTCTTCTATTTTCCATAAACACATTTCTCATAGAATTTCAAACTTACCTGCCTTGGATTTGGTAGTAACTTCCTTGAGTGGAGAATCTACATCCCCTTCTAACTCATGTTACCAAGCCTATGCCACCACAATGGTGTACTTGTTTCTATGGAAGCTACTGAGATAGAAGAATAAATATTATGAGGACATAAATACAATGTAGCTATCCTATTTCCTTTCACTATTACTCATGATCCTTTAGTGATCTTCCACCATGTTTCTCTAAACATATATAAACAACCGTTATCTCCCAAATTCCTTGTTGAGATCATATTTATTTTCATAGCAATAATATGCCTTACATCCTTTAGGATCCATTCTTTAACTTTATTCGTACCTTACCCATTCCAAGAAAATTGCATGGTTCATCGTCACCCAATAAAACATGTCCAAAATCACCTTGAACATAATCATGAAAATATTTCCTATGTGGTGTAGAATGAAATGAAGCCCCTGAATCTACTGCTCATTAATCACTACTATTATCTTATGCAAGAATAAAATAATCTTATAACACATTTGCTTCCTGAGAAGTCTCTTGTATCCTTTATACTTTCTTCTTTGGAGATCTACTGTATTCCTTTAGATGTCCTTTATTTCCACGGTTCCAACACTCTATATTTCCCATTCTATACTTGTATATGCCCCTCTTAGACTTGCTACGATTACCTGGGATATTTCCTCTCTACCTTTTCCTTCACCTTCTCTCCATGATCAGCGCATTACCTGATGTCTGACCTATTATTTTCCTTCACATTTCCTTGCTAAAAATAAATCCAACAACATCATCCAATTTAAGAGTGTTTGAACCAAAGACATAGTTACTTACAACCATAACCAATCTGTTCCATCTTTCTATAAATGAGCACAATATTAAAATATCCCTAACCTAATCATCAAAGTTCACTACTACATAACTTAGTTGATTAGTAATTGTATTAAATTCACTTAAATGGTCAGGAACATATCCATCTTCTGAAATATTCATATTAAATAAACACTTCATTATAAATGCCTTGTTGGAAGTCAAGGGTTTTTTATACTGTTTAGCCAATTTCTTCATTAGTCCCTTCATTTTTTTTCTTTTTAAATATTGAAAGCCACTGAAGAATCCAACCACAACCATATTGTTCCCATTTACTTTCTATCAATAACGTCCCATTCTTCATCCTTCATAGTCGTCAATTGTTTTTCTTTTCCTCCAAATGGCAGCAATAGATCCTTTTGGTACACATAATCCTTCATTTGCATCTTCCATAACTAGTAGTTTTGGATGTTAAATTTATCAACCCTAAACTTATCTTCTTCTCCCATTTCTCCCAGTCGAACTAGGAACTCTTATTTACTACAAATTGATCATCCAAATAGACCTTGGCTTTGATATCAATTGT
Source organism: Pseudotsuga menziesii (assembly GCA_001517045.1). Taxonomy (NCBI): domain Eukaryota; kingdom Viridiplantae; phylum Streptophyta; class Pinopsida; order Pinales; family Pinaceae; genus Pseudotsuga; species Pseudotsuga menziesii. Next base: position 67,634 of record LPNX010018620.1, on the reverse strand, counting down.
TCAAAAATAGGATCATAGAGAAATAACATAAAATAAGATGAAAATATAAAACGCATAAACACAATACAAGAGAGACACCAATATAACGTGGTTCACCCAATATGGGATATGTTCACACAAAAATTACCATACATTTTGATTGTATTGTCCAACAAAATGAATGGATACAACCTATATCACATCCACTGCACTTCCTCTTCACTCTCTCACAGTCTCTCTCATATTACAATATAATACCATACAATACACAACTGTATTACAATATCTTCCTTTTAAAGGGGAATTACCATGGAAAATACCATGGCCTACTTAATACCATTGGCTAGTAAATTGTTAGCCAAAAAGCAACCCAAAAATTTATTTTGATGGATTCACCCTCGAGCCCCCACTAGGGGCTTGCTACCCCCTGCACCCATTGGGATGTTTGTGCAATACACTTGCATAGCCTATAAAAGTGGGGTACAAACATAGATGAACAATAATATCTATGAATCAAGAATATTAAGCTACACAACCAACACCCTATGCATTGTAATTTCTCTCCTTGTTCTCAACAAATCAAGTTAGTGGTGATATTGGAGTCCCTCTCTGATTATCATCCTTTCTAGAAGGGATAAGGACAATGATGGAACAACCCTATCCATAATGTTGCAAAAAAATTATAGTAGTTTCACATTATTTGATTTGGGTCACCTTCCACACATCTGAAGGGAAAACCATTGCAAAGATGACCTTATGTAAAATAAAGTGACTAATTTGGACAAGGATGCCTTAGTAAAGTATGGGGAAATAACCTAAGATGTTTTGGTTGGAATATTATACAGTACAGTAAAAATATCCTCCCAAATTAAACTTTGGAAACTTAAACACCATACACATATGCATGGTGGGTTATGGTTGGAAGTGAACATGAGTACATGGGTGGGATTCAAGGGAGATGATATAAATCTCCCCATTTTCCCCTGAAATTCACACACTTGCATACAAACTAGCTTTATGGGGAATTTAGTTCAATTTTACTGGAGAAAATACTTGCAGGTAGGATAATCTTGATCACAACTAGCTATGTTGGTTTGAAATCCATTAATGTTTGTGAGGAGAACAATGTTTGATGGCTTCCTTATAATCCCTTGTCTTAATGATATGAGGACTATTAAATCATTTTCCCTTTCCATGGGGAATAATCTCCTTGACAAGAGCCCCAAAGTTCAACTTGTTGGAGGAATAGGACAAAGTTGCATCTTTCACAAGGGTAAGTGGTTTTTTTTATATTGTTTTATCTTTGTCTTGGGCTTATACATCTTGTTTCATCTCTTGGAAAGGATTTTGGGTAGCAACTATATTTTTAATTTTATGTTTAGAAAAATTGGTTCTATTAATTTGGTTTTGTGGAGCCTAAGGAATCTAAAATAACTAGGCTTGGTTATTGAAATGGAGAGAGTCTTTGTGCTTGGACTAAAAATCAAGAAGGGATTTATGAGGTCAAGAAATTATTGAGACATTTAGCTAGCCAATTGGAAGGTATGTATAAGGGGATTGAGTATTTGAGTATACCACATATAGAAATAAAGAGGGTAAACAAAAATAATTATAAGTCTAACATGGAGAACAAAAGACAAAATCAGAACAAATTGCAACTGATTTAAAGATGTAGTATAATATGATATTAGGATTGATAGAAGTTACCAATACATGATAAGACTTCCTTTCGCATCTATTTTCTTAGTGAAATACCATGATAGTGATAAGGACAATGTGAGATAGTTGGAAGTAGCCTTGATAGGATATTAACGAAAACTTGAAGACCCTGTACCTAGAAGGAATGTTGTTTATGTGGAGGAATCCTAAAATGGGAAAGTATTTGTCATCAATAACTTTTCTTATGATGTTTACATGTATTTTTATTTTGAGATAGGATGTTAGGAAATATAGTTACATTTTTAATAGGATTGTATTAGACCCTAGTATGCAATAGATATAAGTTTGAAGATGATTGCAGTGTTTTGGTTTGCTTTTGCAAAATATTTTTGTACAAATTTTGAACTCTCTTTACTCTTCATTGTATAGATTCCCAAAAGTGATTATAGATAGATAGATAGATAGATAGATAATGTGCACTTAGACCAATTTTCATCTATCGGGCCTTAAGAAAGAAAGGTAAGGAACTACTTGGTTTGCTTTGAAATTTTATTTATGTGCTAAAAACTCTTGGAGAGGAGCATTCCTAAATTATTCTAATTTTTATGAAATAGAAAGTTGGACAAGTTCGTATTATAAGAAAAAAACTGAAACTAATATCTTTTGTGGGTGTATTCATAGTAATATAAGAGGAAGTGATTCTGATACTCAACACGCATAGTCTCACAAAGATGATAGATCCTTTTAGCCCATGAATTTGTAGGAAAGGTCTAATTCCCTATTTCACTATACATCTCATGAGAGTTTATTCTTAGTTTATCCATGTGGATCTTCTTCTTTATGTTAGTTAAACAAGAGAGATCATTTTGATCTTTAAGATTAGGATTAATGCACTCCTTTTAATATCTTAAATTTATTTTATCCTCTAACATTTCATCACACCATAGTTTCTCTTTGAGGTTCCAAGTAATAGTGGCTTAAATAATGTCATATATATTTTGGAAAAATACATTTTCATCAATATCCCACATCGTTAACCAAGATATGTTAGCTTTATGCCAACCTTGTTTGAGCCTTAGGTAGTTTTGACTGAAATTCAAAGAAATCTTCAGAAGTTTCAGGTCTCCCAAGATATTAAGTTTTTCTTATACATTAGGTACTTAGTCATAGATATGATCTCAAATGGGGAGAGACCCAATTCAACCAAAACACTATGATATGGTGTATTGATTTTAATTTTAATATTGTAAGTTAGAAGGTGCTTCTGTATTTGCTCAATCCTTCTCTAATATTATCCAGAGACGTTGCAGCCCCAAAATTCACATTCATACAAGAGAATGAGAATGACAAGAGTTTCAAAGATGAATTTTGTTTTATCCTACATCACAAGGTTTTCCAAATTACATTTGTTTTCAAGACCAAATGATATTTCCACCCTCCATTGATCCTTTCCTCAATGTTGTAGTTCTAGTTAAGATTGTGACGAATATGTCCCAAGATATTTGTAGGAAGTCACTTCCTCTAAGTTTTTATTATCATATCCTCCCTCAAGGACCAGGCGATGAGGGGGGAGAAGGGTATCCAGTAGCCACATGAGGGGAGTAGGAGGGAGAATAAATTTTGCTCAATCCTTGGACAGGACACTGACTACTTTTTATTGAGACCACATTCCAATAGTGTTCCTCGATGAGATTAATGCAATTGAGAAGGAATTGTCGGAAGAGGTTCAGAAAATTACCATGGAGGAGATCCAAGAGGAATTCAAAGAGTGGGTGTTGGACCCAGGTACCATAGTGAGGAGGGCCTCTACCTATGAGTGGATGATGATGGTTTACTAGGTCATGAAAAACCTTATGGCCCATGTGGCCATGGAAGAAGAGAGAAAAAGACATGGGGACCAAGAACCAGTCTAGGCCTAGAAGGAGCACCACAGGGATTGTCGTCGGATGCATCGAAAGGTGGATTTAATTTCCAATAATCCGGGTTTTAAATTTTATACACCCCCTCCTTAGTCAGGTAATGTTGGAGATATCAATCGCAGCAAAGGAAGGAAGCTGAAGAAGGACCCTGAAGTGAAAGGACAAAAAGATGTGGAGACAGGAAAGTGTGCTGAAGTATTCAGCAAAGGCTTCGACGTCTGTGATAAGGCTCTTGCGTGAGATCGGTGCTAATAGACTACTTCATTTTTTTCTATTTTCATTTCTATGAGTCTATAGCTTTCAATTTAAGATAGAAGTTAGTTCCGTTAAAGAAGGTTCTGGCACCTTTTTGGAATCCTACCCAATGTAGACCAAGTATGGAAGGATGATTTTTTATAAGTGTATGGTTGAAATTGAAACTCTATATGAGCGATATATAACCTGCTTCTGTTATTAATATAGTTCTTTTTATTTTAAAAAAGGTTGTTATTATCATACAAAAAATGAGCAAAGTGACCTTATTAGATTTTATCGACATAACTTTGGTTTTGTTAGTATTAACAGTCATTCTCATACCATAGCAGAAATGCTTGAGAATTCTTAGTTTCCTCTATTAAAAAACCTTCTAACTTATCAATGTAAATGTCAGAAGTTGGTTAGGGGATAGGGATAACACTTTGTTAAATCATATATTACAATTAATAACTTCTAACCAACCCTCAGGGTTCTTAAACTTGGAAATGGCATTCTCGTACAACCTTATTGTAGCCATTGGGTCTTCATTCAATGAAAATATGCCATAAATCCTTCAATCATGGGATATTAAAGAATATCCCTATTTTCACTATTTTGATAATGCCTATAAAAATCCTTTTGTTGAAGCCCCTTCCCATTACACATTTCCAATTAAAAAACTCTATTTTTATGAGATATTCCCTCTTTTTAATAGATACCCCTTTTTATACCACCTGAATACCTATAAGCCCTCCATACCTATAAGGTCCCACCTTACCAGTCATGAAAGTGTCAAGAAACTAAACTCAAAATATGAACTAATTTTTTCTCTTACTATTATTATTATGGCTATCTAATCTATCATATAAAATCATATTCATGTAGGGATTATTTTTATTATAATAATGTAAGGTCCCACCTAAAATCCATGGAAAACATGAATACAAATGTTTGAAATACAAGAAAAATTAAATTTTATTTTTTCTCTTAATTCAAGATGGCTAAGTTCAAATGGAAACTCATCATAATAATTTATTCTACATACAACCATTATCGCATAATACTAATTATATTTCCTTGAATATTAGAAACACTTCATCATAAACACACAATAATCATCATTTTAATGCCACTAAGGATGCAATAATTTTTTTTTAAGGATTCAAATAACACATTTGCATTTTTTTAGTTATAATAGTTGAAGTATCATTTTTCTCTAAATCTCAGGTCATTTCATTCTTCTAAACACTCGTAACAATAGGGAAGTTGGCATACTTCCTTTATGCATAATTATTACATTAACCTCTCAAATATCCTTTCCTTTATAACATAACTAATGGTTAAGGGGGGAATACTACTTATTTATGTGTTTATGACATCAAGAGGCTACAAGTATACTTGCGGTCAACATCTTCCATGATTAATAAAGCATCCATCATTATCCAATACATTTTGTTAATTATACAACAAAGTTATTAGACATGAAAAGATTATTACACATCAATCCTACATCCATTCAAAGGCTTCATACTCAAGACATGAGATAAACTATTCTTGATTTGTACTCACTAGTGAGTATGAGGGTATCATTAGATTAATTAACCATTAAACCACATCAAGAACATCCACAACCATGTATTAATTAGAGTGGTTATAATTCTTCTATATATATTTAGTTCCCATTTGTTTATTAATTCATCTAAACAACCTTTCTAGAATCCAACTATTGATTGAGGTCTTACATCCACAATACAACATGTTATGAAGACTTATGAATTATGTTTTAGTAAATAAAACAATTAATTATTTTAAAGATAATTAGATAAAACACATTTTAGATTTGATATTAAAACTGACAATCATCAACTTCACCAAAAAAAAATGAGTATCAAAATATATACAGCTACTTAATAAATATAATCCATGGTGGAGGAGTTCCATCAAACACTTTGTATAAGAGAACTTATACAGTGACACACAACCATCCATACAACCATTGGGTATAACACCCTCAATGATTAATGTCAAAGAAAACTTAGAAAAACAATCAGGTTACAACAGGATTAAACCCCCATAGCGTAATCAACTCTTTCCCAAAATCACCCAGATTACAAAATTAAGCGCTTCAGACTTCAGAAGCGGACTCAAAATGGGGGTGTCATGGACAAATGGCACAGATACCCCCTAATGTTGATTAGAAAATGAACAAAAAGTTCTAAAATTACATTTACTTATTCCATCCAACAACCCAGAGATTTAAGACAAAACAAATTTAATTATTTAAGCCATGAACCATACAATACACAACAATACATGAAAAATGAAACCTACAACCACATAATTCATTCAACCTTTTTTACAAACACTTTCCAAACCAAGTGCCAACAACTCTACATCTCTTTTTCCTCTAATTTGACAAAAATCTCACAACGCAATTAACATGTTTTCAAATCCTATTGCTTGTAGATTTCAGAATATGAAAACATGATTAAAAACATAATTGATTCAAATAACAGGACTTCAAAAAAAAATTGAATATATATAATTAATAAAAGATCATTTTAACTTCCATTGCTTGCAAATTTATGAGTATGTAAACTTAAATAAAATAGCATACATACCTATGGATTTTCCACACGTGGTTCACCCCTTTGTCCATACAACTATATGCTCTAGTTTCAACATTTTTACAAACATATTGTCTACATACTTTATATGATTGATAGATACATTTTAGCAAACACTTTGTATGCACTCTAAATGTACCAAAAGAATATCAAGAACAAAAACACATGATTATATTATACAATAAAACTCAAATTTAGTGGTTATATCAAAGATGAATTGGTTACACATAATAATTTATGCATTAAAATTATAAATAACTAAATAAAAAGATCTTAATAGGAGAGGATTTATCCATGAACATTGCTATGAAGTGCACTCTCTATTTGATGAGTGGATATGACAAAAAAATCATTTCTCCATCATTTAATCTCAAATAATTCAGTTCTCTCAATAGTTCAATATATTTATTATTTGTCGAAGCACAATAAGAAACATGGTTAGCATTCCATTCACATCCTCAAATTAAGAATGAATCCACATCCATAGTTATTAATTTAGATTTCTTTGCGATTAATTGAATGAGCAATTAAAATGTAGAACTTCTAGAAACTCAACATATCACACTCTACTTGTAGGAAAACACAAAAGAACACAATTGTACCCAATTATTGGTCTTGTGCTCCAGTTTTGAGTAGTGTGTTATCAAACCTTCATCCTTAACAACCAAGTAAATGGATTTCCTTTTACAGCTGATTTTTCATTTTCATAGTGCAACCATTGCCAACATATATGGACAATCGACTTTCCTCCTAGCCTTATCCAAGGAGAACTTCTTTCTTTGAACCCTGTTAAAGAAATTTAATGTGGAAGATATTCTATTTTGTATTATTATTATTACTACCCCTTTCTGAGATGTTGTTCCTCTGATTAGGGATTTTATTGATGTATTTGGTCATGTAAAGTCTTGAGGTAAAACCTTCGTTGTAAGTCAGGTCAGTAGTACCCACAAAAGTATTATTGAAATGTATTTTTTATTCTTCCAAGGCAAGTCAGCCCTGGCAGCAAGGAGAAGTCATCCTTGTTGGGTTATTAGGACTCTCATCTTATTAGTATAAATAGGAGAGGAGCCTCCCTCATTTGTACAAGTAGAACACTCAAGTAGTTGCGCTAGAAAGAGAAGGAATAGTCCATATGGAGGAGAGGAAGCAGTCTAGTCTTATTCTTTGGGTCTTACACTATACTCGGTTGAAGTCTATATATAAGAAGTTTTGTTTGGTTTTCTTATCCACGATGGTTTCTCGAGATAAATCTTTGTGTTCTCTTTTTGTTCAGTTGTGCTTGTTATTCTTTCAAAGATCCTTTTGTTCTAGTATAACAACTTTTAAAATATTAACAAACCCGAGAGTTGTATGAGTTCACAAACCATTATTGAATGCAACAATAGATTTGTTATAGGCAAAGTAAGGAAGAATTCCCTCTTCCTTTCAACACCACTCAAACCTCCCTCAACCAAACTAGATAACCTAGATGTCTAAATTTAAAATACCAAATCCGTTCTGGCAGCATCTAGGTATTATCCAGGTCTCTTCCCTAAATCCATGGGGTACTTCTCTATTTATAACCTTTGAGAGGGATGACACCTCATCACCTCATAAAAATAATTAAATTATTTAATTACAAATTTATTGCTTATCCATCACTTCCCTTGAGGTGTCATCTTTATCATTTTTCCTTAATTATTTATTTTATATTCATATTCATCCCACCTATGTGCCACTTTTACATTACTTTCAATTATCCAATTTCATAATTAAATATTTCCACTCTTTTTTATTAATATATTATTAAAGTTAAAATCCCCTCAAAGTGGGTAAATTTTGAGTTAAATTAATTCATATTAACATTGGTTAGCTTCGCAGGTTGAGTTATCTCTCCAAGTGGTATTTTTCTGCTGGGGAATAGGGATTCCACACCCCTATTACACACCCCCAAAACTTACTAGGACTCCATGTTTTTTTTCCTATACTTAAGGCTTCACACCCTAATAGGTCTAGGACTCTGTGCCCTTATCTATTTCAGAGATCCAAGACTCCATATCTTGATATTCCATGGACTTAGGAATCCGCACCCTAACTTCCATGGATTCTCATCTATTCTGCATTGAATCTCCACGCTTCATCTAAAGGTATTGGTTGTGAGCTCATACCCATTTGATGGTTCATTGGAAATGCCTTTTCCCGAGACCTGCACACAACATAAGATCATAGATTAAAAGTATCAAGTAAAATTCACAATGAATTTAACTTAAGTACATTTTACCCAAATGTATTCAAGGCCTCCATGGGCATTTATGATCTAAGCATCCTTGTTGGAAAGTAACTAAATTCCCTATGATCCTACTCATTGCAAGGTTAATCATACATAATCATATAAAATATGTATCCTTTACAAGTTCATAATCACAATCTATTCTACATAGTAATGGTCATCCATATCACAATCATTTATCCTAATCCATGTCATTAACTGGATGCAAAATAAGAAACATTCATATAACATATACTTTAATCAAAATCGATCTAGCACACCTAACCAAATTAGGCATGCACCCTAACAAGGTCCATAACATTTAAGGATAGCATACATAAACCATAAAAAATCGCATTCATGAGTAATCACAAATTTTTATTAGTCAAGAGGGACACTACAATATCCTACTCCCTACCCCCCAATACCTACAACATATTGACCTTATTTTTCACAATTTAAAAAGTCTCATTTATGAAATAACATGATAAGATATTGGTCAACAAGGTGAATCCCTTGTGATTGCAACGACTCTCAACTTGAAAGGATCCTTTAACTCTTCTCATATTTTCTACAAGTTATTTCTTTGTAATATATCAAAAGCTTTCCTAAAGTCCACAAAACAACAAAGGAGATTGAGCTTATTATTGTGACATTGCTCTACAATGATCCCAAGAATAATGAGATGGCATATGGTGAAATGATACCTCTAAAACTGACTTGTCCTTTAGCTCTTTTACCTTGACTTTCAAGCCATATGTTGATCTTATTTTCCAAAATAATACCATATAACTTGGCTAAGAGAGGGCTAGTCATAAGGCGTTATTTTTATTAATGCTTTAAAAAATGGGTACAATAAGCCTATGAGTCCAAGATTTAGGGAATGCTTGATTGACTGGTAGATAGAGAGCTTGTGGATGTGAGGGATGAGGACAAACCCCCCAATTTTTAGGATTTCAACTTGGTAGTCATCAATGTCCTTAACTTTCACATTCGCGAGGTGCTTAATCCCAAAGTCTATATCTTCTAAAGAAAAGAAATTCATCTTACAAAAAAATGAGTTGAATGTTATCCATGACATCATTGGATTCATAAAGCTTCTTAAGATAGGAATTTAAGTCCCTCAATACAATAATATTATTCTCTTTACTTTGCAAGTTATAATTTGTCTCCAAGATCCATATTATCAAGGTGTAAAAGATTCTCCTAATTATTTATATAGTATTTTTTTGTTTTAATGAGGGATTTGTACCTATTTATCTTGTCAGCTTTTAGGGACTCCTCAATAGCTTCTTTGATTTTTCTTCTTGTGTTTTTTATTCGTGATAACAAGGTTTGGTCGTTCTCTTTTTATTTTTATGACACTTCGATAAAAACACTTGTTAATAGAAGAGGAGAGGGTTGTAAAGAAATTATAATAACGATCTTCTATATTGACCTTATGAGATGGAGGAAACAAATTATTATTTAAATCATTTCAAATAAGATTATATATATATATATATATGAAAAATACTCCTTAGCCCATTCTCCTTGTGAATGGTGATATGCTTCCCATAGAAGCAAACCCTTAAAACAACATATTATATTCAAGTACAAGTTTAAGCTTGGAGAAAAACTTGACCCACCCAAGGTGCCCACCATTGCCCTACAATCATCCCTAACTCATCTTTCGCTAAAAGGATGTTCAAATAAAAAGTTATGATAACTGGTTACAACTTTGAGACGTCTAGGGTGCCCACCATTGCCCTACATGCATCCCTAATTCATCTTTAGCTGAAAAGATGTTCAAATAAAAAGTCATAATAAATCGTTAAAACTTTGAGACATGATATAACCTCTCTTATAATAAAAACTTAAAATTGAAAATAAAAAGCTTTAAAAAATCTTATAAAATTATAAAAAAATTTAAAAACAGATTATTATAAAAACCATTAATCTCAAACTTGATCATGCTTCCTACCCTATTAAAGTTGCAATCTTCAAAACAAAATCGATGATTACTAAGTTAAAAACTAACTAACATGCTTTAAGTAACAAAACCTAACTATACACAAACTTACACATATTCTTAACTCTTAAAGTTCACTCAATTATATATAATAAGACTAACATTATTCTTAAATTCAAATTCAAATTTTCTATTGAACACCATTTTTACCTATATAACAAAATATTAAAACTCCATTTACACATTTAACTTAAAAAAAATATGTAGACACTCTGTATATGTATCTCTTCAGTGTCCTATGCATTCATAAAAATGGAGTAAGCTATCTACCCGGCAATTTGCACCGGGTCCCACCTGGGCCTTCTAGTAGATAGCTTACTCTGTGAAGTAGAGACCCTCCATCCCGGGTCCCACTCGAGCCATCTAGTAGATAGCTTACTCTATGAAGTAGAGACCCTCCATCCTGCCAAGATGACTACTCTCTTCTCGTTGGAAAACTTCAGTGCTAGACATGGGTCCACCCCGCTCTTCTTCGTCGACAAACTTCTACTTGTAGCTGCAGTCTCCTCAGAAGACGAAATTATTTTCACCCGGCATATGCTTGTGATGTGGGCAAGAGAATGACTGCTTTCAGGTAAAACACTGCAAGACGTCCATGACCCATTCAAGATGGGATGGGTTTATCTCAACTTTATAGCAGACCATTTCTTGATTCAATTGATGATGATTGACTATGATGGCCGCGTGGTTTGTTTCAAGATGCACGATGTCGTGCATGATGTTGCAATCCATATTGCTGAGGAGCAAGAAAATTTCTACTACCGTGTGCATAGGGATTTGACAAAGTTAAATGTAACTGAGTGTTCCAGAAAGAATCGAACTTTCTTGAGCCAAAAGAAATTGAAGTCGTTTCTGCACCAGCCATTAAGAGCTCCACAAATGATCTCCTCATTGTTAATCTCTGAAAACAGAGAATTAAAAGAAATCTCAAAAAGGTTGATTGCGAACTTGAGCTCTCTCAAGGTTCTGGATTTGAGCGGGATTGCATTGCAGACACTACCAGAGACTCTAGGGTGTTAAACAACTGGAATCTGTAAGGTTATTGGCGATGCCCATCAAAAAACTACCTACACCTTTCACAAATCTTGTAAAGCTCGAGATCCTTGACCTAAGTTTCTCTTCAATAACAGAATTACCTTCTCAACTTCATAAGTTGAGATCCCTAAGGTATCTCGACCTTCACCAGTGGAAACATTTGCAATATCTACCTTATAGCATTTCGCGGATTTCATCTTTGCAATGTTTGCATACATTGTGAAAAAAGCCTGAATCGCATAGGTGCATTAAAAGAGTGGCTTCCATTCGTGATTTTGTGGGATTGAAACATGTCACGTCCCCAACCCTCCGACCGGCGAAGAGGACGCGACCATGGCGTTAACCATCCGGGCAACCAGCCCCGTGAACATTTGAATTCATAAAAATTGCTAAAATGCTGGAATAAAATGCTAAAACAGAATGCTGATAACAAGATGCATTGAAGTAGAACATGCACACATGAACATTTATCATGCACAGATGCAAATATTTATCAGGATGCAATTGTTTATCATACACAGCGGAAACATCATACATTCATACAGCATTCACTCATCATGTTCATCACATTCATTAACGGAAAATATGGTTGCAGAAGTAAAATAGGCAAGATTACTTATCTTATGAAGAACTCAATCCGCAACTAGCTACGTCGCTGCAACGTTCCACCCAACCATAGGCCAGCGTGCTCCTTAATCTCTCAGTAGCGCTGCCACCCTCGAGCTGAGCATGATTCTCCAAGGAATAAGGGAACAAGCAGACTTATACATAGCCAAGGATACACAAAACACAGCCAAGCCAACACAGTTGGGTTTATCAGGCCATCCAGGAGTTGGGAAAGGCTAAATGCTAAGCTGGTGCGCTCATTACAAAGCCAAGAACACCTACACCCGAACTAGCCTGACTTCTAAGACACCCACACACACCCAACACAAGGAATCAGTCCCTTCTCTGCTACACAGTCCCTCATGCCCTGCATTCCCTTTCAGTGCTATTCAGGGGTTGTGGAGAAGATAGCCAGCCCTCTAGCTCTGTCTGTGTGGTTTCCAGCCACCAGGTTTATCAAGCAAACCAAGCCCCCATCCCTGCGGGACTGAGGGTTTATCTAGCCCAGAATTTTTCCAATGAGAAGAGAGCAATCATCCTAGTGAGACTGAGGGTCTCTACCTCACGGTGTAAGGTAACAGAGTAAGCTATCTACCTGACGATTTGCACCAGGTTCCACCCAGGTCGTCTAGTAGATAGCTTACTACGTTACCTTACACCGTGAGGTAGAGACCCTCCGTCCCGCCACGATGATTGCTCTCTTCTCGTCGGAAAACTTCAGCGTTAGACGTGGGTCCACCCCACTCTTCTTTGTCGGAAAACTTCTACTTGTAGCCTCCTACAGCTACAAGTAGAAGTTTTTCGGCGAAGAAGAGTGGGGTGGACCCACGTCTAGTGCTGAAGTTTTCCGACAAGAAGAGAGCAGTCATCCTGGCAAGGCAAAGGTTCTCTACCTCACTATATAAGGTAACGGAGTAAGCTATCTACTAGACGGTCCGGGTGAGACCCGGTGAGGTCCAGGTGAGACCCAGTGCAAATCATCGGTAGATAAAAATTGATATTAAATTCCTTAAATCTAAATTGGCAGCATGTTAGTGATCCAGACTCCATTGTGATCCAAACTCCATTTACACATTTATATGTAGAGACTCTGTACATGTATCTATTCACTGTCCTATGCATCGATAAAATTGATATTAAATTCCTTTAATCTAAATTGGCAGCATGTTAGTGATCCAGATTTTCTTACAATCTTGCCAAATGTTTGTGATGCTCAACTGCTGCTGTTGATGTTAAAGATTTTCTAACAAATTTTTAGAATGTTTATGATCTTTAACTACTGCTGCAACCAGTGTTAAAAACTTTCTTACACTTCTGAAGAATATTCATGATCCTCAACTACTACTGTTAGTGTTAAAGATTTTTTCCCAATTTTGAACATTGCTTGTATTGAAGTTTTATTTTGCCCTAAATATTTACTTACAATTCTGCGCATTGCTTTGAAGTAATGCTGCATATAGATATACATTAAATCAATTTCACACTGTTTGACAGAGGCATGAGAGTTTTAAAAGTTTAAAGGCTGATTAAAAGATAAACAAATAAACAAATTATAAAAGAATACAGATTCCAATAAGCTTATGATATAAAAACCCTCCATGAACTCTTTAATACATTTTTATGATCCACACAATTGTTTTCTTCTTCTTTACAAGGAAATGGGAAGCACAACCAGCTTGCCAGTTCAAGGTATCCAAAATATTATTAAAACCAGCTCATTACCAGCAACAGCTCCAATAACTCCAAAACTAAAATGAAAATTAATGTTCAATCTACTACCAAGTGCCTCAGATAATTAAAAGGCATCATGGCCATTACAATCAACAACGTGATCTAACGGATACTCGCTATTAAATACATTGATAATTATTATAATATGCGATTCTTCAGGGGGGCGGTGGTGGAGCAGTTGACGCCGAGTTCCTGGGATCAGTATTGGGTACCGGATCAGCGTAATCCTCCCGGAATTGAAGAAATCTGCGACCCAATCTGGCAAACGGAAATAATTCTGTGATTTGAACCAGGCCACTTCCGTCAATTTCCTCACCCATCTTCTGCTGTGGCCTGTTCCGCCATGGATTCAAGCCAAGATCCTGCACAGAAACACATAGACAAAAACAAATTATTACAAACCCACAAATTCAGACAAAAACAAATTATTACAAACCCACAAATTTAGCATGAAATAGTTCTGTGAACTCACATTCCATGACCCAGTGAGCGGATACTCAATGACATTCATTTCCTTCATGGAAAGCTTTGCAGATCCTGCGCCTGCACGAAAGAAAAACCAGCGTTATCGGTGAATGCTCGGCTTTGGAGGTCGTAGGATCAATTCTCCGTAAGAGAAGGGAATAGAATGTTACCTGAAGCGAAGCGTAGGCCATGGGCGGCTGCTAAGAGTACCGCGATGAGCCAGAGGAGCGAGCGCGCCATGGACCCGCCGGCGGTCGGGAATAATTTCATCTTTTCTCTCTGCTTTTGATGGCGGTGGCGATGATCCTTACTGCTGCTACATCTGCTGCTACCATGAATATAGCCGATTTACTGGGTCAGTGCGCATTAGGAGTTATTATTATCAATTATGACGTGCAGCTACTTCCATACCAACTTAAATGGTGCCCAACCGTAACAAGTGGAAGGCATGGGATGCTTGATCGATATTTCTCTTTCCTCGGAGCATCTACCGAGAGTTGACATGTCAACTTGGTTGTGAACGTTGGATATATATATATATATATATATCAATCACAATGTTTATTCATGAATTTAAGTTTCGCTTACGGTGGTTAATTGTATGGTTGGGAGGAATGTTGTTATACTTTTCATATGTAATGGTTGGGAGGAATGTTGTTATACTTTTCATATGTAAGAGAGGTTTTTTGATTCTGCAATAGCAGGATATGTATTTTCCAAGTGAAGAATGGTAAATGAGGTTGTTAGAAATTGTGTCAGATTGTTTTTGGTTGGAGTAGTCTTATTACATAATCTGGTGATACTAAAGGCTAGGTCTTACTATTTGGGGCTTAATGCAGTTACCCAAACTCCAATTGAGGAAGGTCTGACAAAAGTCTTGATGGCAATTGAGGATTTTCCTTAGCGATGTGGGTTTCATGAAGTTAGCCCCAAGGCATCCACTTGGATGATCTGTCGTGGGGCATATTTGCATTAGAAGGAGCAATTAAGAAAGGGTCTTAGTGAGACTTGCTAGGGATCACTTCAAAGTTTCTACTCCTTTAGATTCAAGGATTTCTCGGGGTTACCCAAGTTTTTGTTTGGGGTAATCCTTTGCAGGGCCCAATGACACTACAATGGGGCCTTTGTTGTATTGAGGACTCCACAAGGTTACCGCACCAAACATGTGGCACAAGTCTTCTAGGAGCATGCCCACAAAAGAAAAGGAACTCCCCTAGGCTTGAAGGGAGTACCTACCACCAATAACCATGTGGCACATGGTAGGGCCCAAAAGATATGATAGGTCAATTGAAGGGTTTATAGCAAATGAGAGGCTAAAACATGGCATTTGCAAAAGGACAAATAAAATCATCATCTATTGCATAGCCTATTGGGCATCTACAAAGGTCACAGAAGGGGTTTTTCTTGGCCAATGAGTAACACAAAAGAGGGTAAAAGAGGGACATTGTAACTACTTCTTGAGGGGATGTTTTGAAACATTTTCGAGGTCTATGACCTTCGAGTGGCCGCGGAGGAAGGAGCATAAAATGAGGAAGAGATGAAGGATGGTGGCTTTAAAGGGGGAGAAGAGAGTGTAGGTTGGATTGGAGCTTCGAGAGAGGAAATAAAGATGAAGAGAACAATCAATATGAGACTGAAGTACTCGTTTGTGGAAGATTGTACTATTTGTATTTCCTTTGAGATTTTCTAAGGTAATGAACCTTGTGACTATAAAAGCACCATTAATGATAAGGAATAAGATAGCAATTTTGAGGATAAAGTTCTTCCAAATTGGGTTTCTCTTGAGGGTATCTCTCATGTTATCTGTGTACGTGTGTGATTGAGTATTTTTAATCATGTTAGCATAAACTTGTCAAGAAAACACAATCATTATGAATACATAACAAGTTATTTGTGACGCACCCATTCCCTTGGGTAGCCTTATTGAAGTTATCCCTTCGAGGTTACTTAATTCCTTTTCCATTCAAATTAATCGTCTTTTTGAACTCTTACAAGACCAATTCAAATGCTCTTATCTTTGCATATTCAAACATGATACATACTCATTTGGCATATTCGAATAACCTGTTAGGTTACTTCAAAAGATCTCATTTACCCCATTTAAAAAATTCCCTTGGAAAAGCATCAACATTAAAAATGTATACACTAGGCCTAATATGGAAGTCACCTCAATCCATCCTTTGAAAGTCTTATATACACATCGATCATCATACCTCTTTTGATTACCCTAGTGTTCCTATTTCAGAGATCACATCAGGCCCTTCTTAAAGATGAGCTTGATGCACAAGAAAATGCCATTGACCTCATTCGAATGATCTCCCCCCTTTCGAGCGATCAACTTAATGGAAAATCCATCAAATTTTTTACATGACCATTTACCACTTTCAAAATATCTACCCAATAGACCATTGAACCTCTTCAAAATATCATCTTTAAAAAAAATTCATAGAACATTAGTCCACTTTGAAAGATGTTCTTTCAAATCTGCCCAATAGACTATTAGGTCTCTTTCAAAGATGGAAACATATCCCATCGAGCGACTTTGAAAGATACTCTTTTAAAATTGCTCAATAGACCATTGGGCCTCTTCGAAAGTTCTTCTTTCAAATTTGTCAATAGACCATCAAGTCCTTTTCTATGTTCTTCCTTCCTTCAGAAGAGTTAAAAAAAGGCAAAGGCCTCATTCAAGGGAAACACTTCGAATGTAAACAACAAGGGTTTGTCCCACTCAAAAGACACTTTTGAACTCTTAATTTCAAATGGACATTGGCTCAACATCGAAGGTAACCCTTCCGAGTAACACAAAGGTCTCTTAGACTCATCCAAAGAACACTTCAAATTAAATACAGGCCAAAACCACCATCAAATGAAGTTAATACTTTGAACTTAGAAAAAGGCCCATAGATAGGTCTATAGGATTTTACGCAATGCCAGGTTAGTGTTAGGCCTTTGGCTATGCCATCCTATAAGGATAGTTTGAATTGAACATGACCATTGCTACTTTGGTTTGAATGCATAACATAATATCAAATACATAATTTAAAATCAAGCCAACCAAAATCTAAGGCTATTTGAATTCCACATAAACATGCATTTAACTATTGCATCCATGCCTTTTGCATGCAACATCATGCATTTATGAATTCCATTCCAATTTATGCGCACACAAAATACTAACTTAATAATATGATTATAAACAAGAATTCAAAATAGAGATTGAACACTAATCTTTGAACAAGTAGGTCCAAGTAAACTAGATGTTGGTGAGCAATTTTCCACCCAATGGCAGGCAATTTCTATGGATGCCACCTCATCACCAAGGAGAAGGAAATAGGATAAGGAAAATATCTCACCTAATCAAGTTGTGCTCGATATCATCTGAGTAGATCACCACAAAATGCTCTAGGTAGCCATCTAGTCAGTCCATCCATGACCCCACATAACATAAGGAAGATATTCATTTTTCTAAGCACTTTACACCTAAATATAGGGAATCATCTATGGACGCCACCTCCAAGTTGAGCTATTAGGCCACCAAGGTTAAGGAAATAGGATAAGAACACTCACATATCTCACCCAATCCAATTTTGCTCAATCTTAACCAAGTAGATCACCCCAAAATGATCATGGTAGCCATCTGGCCAATACAACCATGGTACTCCCTTATTTCCCCTCACAAAAGGATTATGTTATTTTATTTTCTCAACAATCCCTCAATAATCATCTTCCCTCTAGTGCTCTTTAGTGTGTGCAAGAGTTTAACTTCTTGTATGCTTTCAAGAAAACACAACATAGTTTAATCCTAGCTCTTAAGTTCTTAATGAGAAACAATCCATAGGGTGACAAAAGTGGTTTCCTACTATCAAAACCTCACTTATCATCTACAAACTTTCATCTCTCTCCTTAGAATCACAACCTTTCTTTCCTAAATAGTCCTTGGCCACTTACAAGTTTGAATTATAGTCTCTAGCAAAGCGTGAGAACACACATTATAGAATGGATCTTGTTGTCTTTTAGTTTGTTATTTCATCTGATCTACGAAATACCCATGACCTAAATGAAATAGTGAGATAAATGAGGTTGGAGTATTTGTTAAGAGTAATTATTGCTCCTACCCCTCATACAAGTGATTTGAGCAAGTCTATGCAGATTTAGCATTTGCTGGACTCGAGGATGGTCTAGTTAAATTGAATTCAAATGGAAGCTGGTCGTTTAGCTATCAATCAATTCGGTTGAGAAGGAATTTTTGATGCAAGGGCATCCTAACCGTCCATCCAGATGGCAGGAGAAAGAACAACCATTGGATCTGAGTGTGAGAAGCCACATGTCAAGGCTAATGTAGAGGCATTGTGCCTTCCCATCAAGGGCATCGAGATTGAACCACAACCATTGATTCAAGTTGGAGGAAGCCAAATGGAAGAGGCCCAACATGGCACAACGGAGAGAGCCTTATTTTTGAAGCCAGATATGTGAAAGTAAAAAGTTGTTGAAGTCCTATAAGAGGAAGAAATTGGCATTAAAGACCGATTGGAGAAGACCAATGAAATGCATGACAAAGGAGAGGAGATTTGTATCAGGGTTGAAGAAGTGTGCACTGAATGGAAGCATCGAAGAATGAGTCCCAAAGAGGACATTTCATGTTGTACTATAGCAACAAAGAGAATCAGAGTTGTTAAAGGAGATGTAGTGAAAAAGCGTCGATGGCAAGTCTACAATGACACGTGTGCATCAACGTTGGGCATTGGCGTCGAAGATATGTGTCATGGTTGCAATGGAGAGAATGGTTGTAAGAGGTCAACTAGTAGCGGCGATGAATAGGCATCGATAGCGCATGAAGAGGATAGGGCGATGTTGCAAGGACAAGGAAGGATGACGGCAGATTTAAAAACAAGCCCGCCATTGGAAGGGACGGTTAAATGAAGAGAGAAGACCATTGGCATGACATTAATGTAGCGATGCCGAAGATGTTGATCAGTGTGTGCAATGGATGCACCATTTGGGAACACATACATAGAAGTTTCATGGTGAATCAGACAAGGACACGTGGAAGTAGCATAATGGTTGTTGGAGATAAAAACTCGTGGTTGAAAATAAGGTTTTCTGGAGGGAGCCTAGATGAGAACTGGTGGTATTTGCAGAACTGGTGGAGTGTCCACTAGATGTAGCTTGGGTGGTTGGGAGGAATGATTGTTACCCTCTCCAACTAGGTTCAATTCTCGTAAGTGACATGATGCTCTTGTGAGCCCCTATGTAATGCTTGAAATGCTCTTATAGAGACCCTTTATAATAAATTGTTGATGATGTAAGATGGTCACACCTTGAATTAGTTTGATATAGAGCTAATAAATCAGGGTGAGAATAAGGTTTTCTATAAGGAACAATCGACTGGAAAAACCATTGGATCAAAAGGTGAGAGAGGTGCCCAATAAAGCAGAAAATCAGATAAAAGCATATCCTAATAAAAGAGGATGGTTATAATGGACCACTGTCTCATTTATGATTATGTGTGATATGGAAATTTGCCATGCACCCCTTCATATGTGCTAGTGTGACGTGCGAGGTTCCAACTAGGATAATAAAACTATAAAGGCAACATCGTAAGATGAAAAACAAGATTTTCAATGATACATCCAAAATGTTGTTGAAATATCTGAGACATTTGCGCACAAATCTGCAACATTAGTTCTTCTCTTTTCGTTTCCCTCATTTTTTGCTGTAATGAAATCATAGAGATTACTGTCATGGAGAAATAAAGTAGGTTTAGGGATGAGACCAATGGGTCCCTTATAATGTGTATTGTGGTTGTTAATGGGACTATAATTAAATTGAAGCAAGGACTAAGGCAATTAATTACTAGTGTTTAAGGAGATTATGTCCCCTTATTCTTGATTGTGAATGGATTGTAGTTAAATTGAAGCTAGGATTGAGGCAATTTGCCATTAGATTTTGAGGAGATTTTGTCTCATGTCTTTGTTATTGTTGAGTTTGAAATTAATTTGAAGACAAGACCAAGGTAGTTCATCGCTAGTATTTGAGGAAAAAGTTTCTCAAACAAGACTGTTGTTGAATTGAAAGTAGGACTGGGGCAATTTTCCACTAGGTTTTAAGGAAGTATTGTCTCATACGTGTGGTTTATTTATCTCTCTATGGTTGAATGTTATTTATTTCATTGTTTGAATATGTGGATCTACAATTACCATTCCTACATGGATTTTTGCTCTTCTTTTATAGAGACAAGCCATGATTAAGGTAGTCCTACTCTTTTATCCCACTTAATTCGTGTTTCCCCAAGATATTGTTCATCCCCACTCAAAATAATGTTCAAAACACTCCCCCAATAGTTATAAATGACTTCATTCACCGTAGGTTTTAGCTGCAAATCTAGTCAATGAAAGCATATTTGAATCCATGATGCACCTTAGGGTGACAAACTAAAGAGATCTACCTCCCAAACTGATCCAACCAACAGTTGGCATGTTGTCGAACTTCGAAAAAGTCTAGCACTTCGACTACTCGACTGTTTTGATAGGTTCAACATCGGCTTTGACAAGTCCGAACCTTGACACAACCGACCTCGACAAATATCAACAGATTTTGCACTCAACATACAACATCCATGCCTTGTCGGCACCTATCGAACATTGACAAATTGACTATGTCGTCTGCAACGGTTGAACTTTCAAACTATTATAACTAGTTGTAATTGAATGTAACGGGTAGTCACACAAGTGTCTCAGCATTCTATATAAACATGTACATTATTGTAACAAAGGACAAACCTTCATAGAGAAGAACTAATAATAGAAATCAGTTCAAATTCTTGCATACTATCTATGCACATACTTTCTGTTGATATAGTGTATTCCATGTTTTGATTTTTTTTTCTAAGCTTCCATCATAACAATGCTCGACTCATTTAGTCGACTGTTGTCCCCAACGTGCACCTGGGCATGACTTGGATCATTGGTATCAAACCTTGATCTTGTTCAGAGCCTCAGTTACATCAACACTTCCATCGAAGTTGTTTAACTTATGTATTTTCAAACACGCTCGCAAACTCAACAACACAAGAAGACACTTCCTTCAACTTCAGAAAAGATGGTTGAAGAAGCAGACAATAGACATGCAACTGACGAGACAAAAAAACTAATAGAAAAAGCATCGGCTCACCAATAGACCATAATGTTTGCTCAGTTCAACGATATTCTCATATGATTCGCTTCAAACTCCGGGGAATCCTCGACGTGACCTCACTCCCATAAGATTAGCCCCTTCAAAGTGCAAATTAGTTTGGACATACCAAATCTTGAAGGAAATATTGACGTGGAATCCGTTGACAATTGGGTACAACAACAGGAATCTTACTACTTTGTGAATCAACTCTTTGAAGAGGAAAAGATCACCATTGCATCCTTAGAGATGTCAACCTTCGTACACTGCTGGTGGGAAAATTTATCGACAAAGATGGAAAAAGAAGATGACCCCATAGAGACATGGGTAAATTTTTTCAAGTATGTCAAAGGATTTTTACCTACCCAAGTATATTGAACAACAGTATAAGAAGTGGCAGCAACTAAGGTAGTGGAAAGACCAGTCAGTGCAAAGTTATACCGACGACTTTTATCGACTCATGGCTAGACTCGGCGTCCAATAAGAAGAGAAATTATTTGTCCTGAAGTACGTCAGTGGTTTATCCCCGTACATTCAACAAGAGATGGAGTTTCTGGATGTTAGTACACTTGTGGATGCATTTCATTACGCCAGCAAGATTGATTCTAAACAAAAAGGAAAAGCACATTTCGTGAACAAGCCAATAGGTCGAACATTTGACAAGAAGTCATCAATCGACTCCGACAAGTTGAAGAACCTTTCTCATCCAACTCCTTCAAATCCTGATCATCAAAAGAAGAACTTTCAGAAAGACAGGAGGGATCACAACAAACAAGCTCCTACCGGGAAATTGTGTGATTATCACAATTCAACATGGCATGATATGTCAGAATGCAAAGCTTGGAAGACATTTTTGGCAAATTGGTGACATTCGACTTGTCTGATAGAACCTTGGTAGAATCTAATCTGGATGCAGTAACCCTCTTGGTCTCGACCTCGACCACTCCGATGGCCTCGACTTTAGTTGACGAGGAGGAACGAGAGCGCTTGTTCCATACACGGATATGGGTTCAAAAAAATCCATTACATCTAATTATGGATAATTGTAGCGAGAAGAACTCCGTTTTTGAATATCTTGTGAAGAAATAAGGTCTTGTCACCACTCCACACCCTCAGCCTTACAATATCGGTTGGATGAAGGATGGATAGGAACTAAGAATCACACGCCAATGCAGACTCACCTACTTCATTAAGCCTTTTGAAGATGAAGTACTCTATGACATGGCACCTCTTTCCATAGCTAACACCTTTTTTGGGAAACCTTACTTGTGGGATTGACAAGGTACATATAAGTCACGGCCTCAGAAGTTGATTATTAAAATTCAGAATCAATGGTATGACATACCAGAGCGACAACCCACATCAACGATTCCTATGATATTTTCCAAACAAACAAAGAAAGTTATCAATCATGCTCAGAAGTTCGCATTAATTATGATAAATCCTCAACATTCCAAAAAGACTGCCGCAATGAGTCGACTCATCGACCAACGCAACTCTTGACAATATCCTTGAGGAATATTGGGACATATTTCAAGAGAGAAACGAATTACCTCTGCATTGTTAGGTAAAACACTCAATATAACTTGTTCTTGGTTCTTCATTACCTAACACATATGTTTATAGAAAATCCATTCTCGAGAACGAAGAGATTCACAGGAATATACAGGATTTGATCGACAAGGGTCATATATGCCCCAACTCTTCTCCTTGTGGAAGTCTACTCGTCCTAGTTCCAAAGAAATATGGGACTTGGCGCATGTGCATTGACTATCGAGCTCTCAACAAAATTTCAATAAAAAATAGACACGCTCTTCCACGGATAGAAGAACTCATCGAAAGTATGAAAGGTGCTAAGTTCTTTATTAAAATCGACCTTAAGTCGGGATATCATCAAAGTCGGATCGAGTCCATCGATGTATGGAAAATGACTTTCAAGACCAAGGACAGATTGTTTGAATGGTTATTCATGCATTTCGGCTTAACCAATGCACCTACAACCTTCATGAGATATATGGATGACCTTCTATGAACTTTCATAGGAAAATGTGTCGTTGTCTATTTTGATAATATCTTAATTTTCAGTCAATCATGGGAAGAACATGTCAAACGACTTTGACAAGTCTTCGACACTCTCCAACAACATTGACTATATCTGAACATGAACAAATGCTCATTTGCGATGACCAATATCAAATATTTGGGGTATGTAATTGACTCTGCAGGAATTCATGTCGACCCAGAAAAAGTACATATCCTCAAAAATTGGCCCATTCCTCAAAACATTCATGAACTAAGAGGTTTTCTTGGTTTGGCGAATTTCTATCGACGATTCATACTTGAATTCAGTCACATCACATGGCCTTTGAATCAGTTGACTAAGGGAAATGGAAAAACTGTCTTCAAATGGACACTGACACAACAACAAGCTTTTGAACAACTCAAAAACAAGATTTTTACTGCACCACTACTTTTGTTACCTGATTTGCATCAGCCTTTTGAGATTGAGACGGATGCATTAAATTATGCTCTCGACGTAGTGATCACTTAGTCAGGTCACCTAGTCATGTTTCATTCTGAAACTTTCACTGGCACTGTTAGAAGGTATTCTACATATGAAAAAGAATTGTTTGTCATTGCGTAAGCTCTTAAAAAATGGGGACACAAAATTCTTGGAAAGGAAATGGTCATCCTCACTGACCATAAAGCTTTGCAGTTCCCTCTGCCCCAGTCAAAACTACAGACAACCCAACAACTTAACTGGATTAATAACCTGTAACAATTTCAGTTGGTAATTAAGTAATCAGAAAGGCAAAGCCAATGCCGCAGCCGATTGTCTCAGTCGACCACCCATTACTCTATTGTCTACAGTGATGAGTATGCAGGGCTACAATGCCACCACTTTGCCACAATTGTATTCGTTAGATTGTGACTTCTCTCCAATTTATCAATAGCTTCAGACCGAAGTGTTTTTTACTACCGACTACTTCTTGAAGGACACCTTGCTATACAAGTTTGGTTAGATTTGTGTACCGTACAATTAGCATCGATAGAAGCTCATTTGGGATGTGCACTAGAACAAGTCTGCAGGACATTTTAGAGTTGCAAAAACACTTGTTATCCTCCATAAGTATTTTTACTGGCCTCCACTTAAATCTGATGTCAACAAATACATTCAATCGTGCATTGTTTGTGCCATTGCTAAACTGTTGAATCGATTACAAGGACTATATACACTCCTTCCAGTTCCTAGTCGACCATGGAAATCTATTTCTATTGATTACTTGACATGATATCCAACCACCAAACATCAACATGATGCAATCTTAGTAGTAGTCGATAGATTTTCCAAGATATATATCCTTATACCATGCAAGAAGACTACGACAACACATCATACTGCTCAACTCTTATTTGAACATGTGTGGAAACGTTATGGCCTCCCAACAACCATTATCTCTGACATAGATGCTATATTTGTTAGCACCTTTTGCTAAACTCTCTAGAAACATATTTACACAAGACTTTCTTTGTCAACAACCTTCCATCCATAGACTGACGTACAGATGAAAGTTGTAAATCGCTTGGTAGTACAAATGCTTCGCATGTACAACCACAAGTATCGTTGAACATGGGATGACAACCTTCCATACATACCACACATCTACAATCGTGCTCAACACGGTTCTATGGGAAATAGTCCATTTGAGATCTGTTATGGATTTCAACCCTTAGCGCCTATGGAATTGATCAGTTCGTTGACACAGTCGAATGACACTGACTTCGAAGGACAAGAAGTGGAGAAAGCATTGAAGTTCATAGATCAAATATAAAACATTCAGAAGCAAGAACATGCAATGTTTCAATGAGTTAATGCAAAAGCTAAGGCCCAACACGACCGACATCATATTCCTCACTCATTCCAAATTGGGAATCAGGCTTGGTTACATATAAAGAAGGAGCGCTTCACTGGTCCACACAAAAATTTGAAACCTTTGCGATATGGTTCATACAATATCCTTAAGTAGATTGGTGAAAATGATTTTCATCTCGACATTCCTCCATGCCTTGGCCTACATCTAGTTTTCAATGTAGATCTACTTTGACCATACCATGCACCATTATTGGAACAGAATGATTTGCAGACAGTAGAACCCGAATAGATCCATCCAGATGTTCATGAACCTCTTCTTTGTGACACCATTATGGGACGACGCATGCTCCATTCAAGGACGAACTCCAATCCCTTGTTTTAAGTGGCTAAAGCTAGACAACTCCTCGCACAAGGAAAATAGTACTTTGCTACTGAAGTAGCCAACAAGTTTCCTCACCTGAACGAATACACAACGGAGACCATTTCTTCTTAAGGAAGGAGGAATAATCCAACCATCATTTGGTATGTTGTTGAACTTTGACAAAGTCTAGCACTACAACAAAGTCTATCACTTCGACTACTTCGACTACTTGACTGCTTTGACAGGTTCAGCATCGTCTTCAATAAGTATGAACCTAGATAGAACCGACCTCAAAAAATATTGACAGATTTTGCACTCGACATACAACATCTTGACATGCCTTGTCGGCACCTGTAGAACATCGACAGATTGACTCTCTGTCTTCTGTGACAATTGAACTTCTGAACCATTATAACTTCTTGTAACTAAACGTAACGGGTAGTCACCCAAGTGTCTCAACATTCTATATAAACATGTACATTATTGTAACAAAGGACAAACGTTCATAGAGAAGAACTAATTTAATAGAAATCAGTTCAAGTTCTTGCATATTGTCTGTGCACATACTTTTTGTCGATATAGTGTATTCCATGCTCTCTTGTTCTTTTTCTAAGCTTCCGCCATAACAGTGCTCGACTCATTCAATCAACTGTTGTGCCCAACCTGCACCTAGGCACGAATTGGATCACAAACATAGTACCCTCCCTTGGCTCAAGGATTGGCTTGATGGCCTAAAGTGGCATAAGAAGGTGCATCCTCCACATCCCTACTTGGCCTTGTAACCCTATGAGAGAATCAACTTTGTTTTATGTGAGATACACCCATGTCATGAGATGAGAAATGACCACAAGCTAAAGGGGTATAACCTGAGGAACAACAAGGTTATGTGGTGTCGTTGCCACTAAGAGTTCAAAGGTCTCTAAACATTTTTAGCGTTCTTTGTGACAAATAATGATAATTCTTAAGGCGGCTTTTTTATTGTCAAAGAAACACAACTAGAATCCTATTTGTTGGTTAGAGAAGGAAGATGTCATAAAAGAATGAGCAATATTGTTTCTTGTATCTAAACAACAAATATACCTAGCATATGTGGAAATTATGCTGCAAAATGACCCACTGAATCCTTGGCACTGTGATACTAGAATATTTTACTCTCAAAGTAAGGTTGAGTAGAACGTTTTGAATGGTGACTCCATTTCCCATACAAACTCAACTAAGCATAAATATCCATTTATTAGGAAGGGGAATAAAATCGTATTCTCACTATTGTGAATATATTTGCTGCTTATGGTGAGCAAGTAGCATCTCTTGAGGAAAATTATCTCATTTGGAGACTCCACCTTGGTTCGGTTCTTGAAATGGTACATGATTGTTGGGATATTTATACACTTAGGAGTTAGTTAAGATCAACTTGTGTAATATATCTGTTAGGTAAAAGTGTGTTTCTTTAGTATGCCTTAGTATGCATTTGTAAATATTCTAATCCGAAGGTCACAATATGTTCTAGACATAGAGTGATTCGACGGTTCAACTTCTCTTAGATCATACCTACCATTGATCTGTGGCTTAACACCCAATTGGTCTATGAACTCTATTTAAAGAGCATAGAGGGTCCTTGGCTAGTTGATTGATTATGAGAAGCTTATATGTAACTTTCTTTCTTTTGCATAATAAATTGCTCCAAGTAGCTATTTGGCTGGGGCCGTGGACTATTTCCCTCTCGAGGGTTTTAACCACGTGACAAACATCTGTGTGTTGATCTATGATCTATTCATGTAAAGCAGTTGCTAAAGGTGTTCGGTCTTTTGGGAGTACCATGTGTACCCGAACATGGTATCAGAGCTTTTATGAAGAGCCGCTTTCGGTTTTGATCAAGATCTAGATCCGGTGTTGCCGAAACTTTAAAAGGGTTTCTAGTTCTGGATTTTTTATGCATTTTTGGCCTATGGGAGCCGTTCCATTGTGTCTGGAGCGTCGTTTCCATTGGGAAATATTTTTCATTTCACCGAAAACCGTTTCTGTTTGCTCCAAAAACACCCATTTCGGCAAATCTGAAGGTATAATGTTATAGTGACGGATTTGTTTTTTTTAAATCTCTCATATTTTATCAGTTTATTATTAGATCTTTTATGTTTTAGTCTCGGACTGTTGTTTTCCCTGATTGCGTATGCTCTTTGCCATGCACCTTGCGCGATCGTGGCGAATCAGAAACAGTAAGGAAAAGTTTTTTTTCTTATCTTCTCGGCTACATATGCTCTTTGCCGTGCACCTTGTGCCATCACGGCAAATCAGAAACAACAAGAAAACTTGAAAACGTAGAATTTCCAGGTAAGCTAACCAAGATCTAACCCCATTGTGTGGAAACAATTTTCTTTGTTTTTGTTTTTCATTTTTTTGTGATTTGCAGGAAAGAAAGCAAGCACGAAAAACAAGAGAGAAGAGTAAAAAAAAAAAAAAAAGAGGCCCCTTCCTCTTTCCATACTTTTACATACCTTTTAAACTTATCTCACTTGGTCCAAAGTTGCTTTACACCTTGATAAGTCTTGAGTTCAAGTCTTATCAAGCTACTTTTTAGTGCATGCAATTTCTATTTTCAAGTTACTTTATTGTAAAAGTGCATCTCACATAAATAAAATAAAATAAAAATGAGTCACTTAAGTCTTTTAATTTATTGCCCCACTATTTAAAAATCACATTATTGTAAAAATGAACATCACTTATTCTACAAAAGTGATTCACTTCAAAGCAACTTTATTGTAAAAGTGATTGTCAAAGATTGATCTTGGGAAGAGGGGGCTTCTTTTTTTAGTTAGTCAAGTTAATATCTACCACGTCACTATTGGGGACATCTTTAACACTTTCTTTGATCAAGCATAACTTCATCATCTGGAATCAGTTTTAAGTGCCGTTTTTTTTAAAACTGCATATTTTTTTGAGCTCTTTGCATCTAGCCAATTAGTTTCTATTCTTTCAGCCATTATTTTATAGTATGGCTTCCCTTTGTGATATTATACTTATAAGTTCTAACTATTTCTCATGGAAATCTCGTATGGAGGATGTTCTGTGAAGTAGGGGACTTTTCAGGATAACCTCAGGGAAATAAATAGAACCCACTGATGATGATAAGAAAATTAAATGAGAAAATTGATGTGATGAAGCTCGTGAATTGATTGGCATGTCAATCTTTACTGATTTACAATTCCACATATCTGGAATTGATGAACCTAATCTCACTTGGGAAAATTTGGAATCTGTGTTTGGTAAATAGAATGAAATTCAGGGTCATCAACTTGAGAATGAGTTGCTTTACTTGAATCCAAATGATTATTCATGCATTCAAGACTATTTATCTAAGTATAGAACTCTTAGACTATTATGTGCTAAATGCATGATTAAGAAAGAAGACAAATAATGTATTTATCATATTCTTTCAAAAATTGGACCTACATATTCTATTTTTTGTATCTACATTCTACTCCATGAAAGAATCCTTGACTGCAACTAGCTATCAAGATCCTAGCCTTGAATCTTTTTGTGATTCCTTAATTAGAGAGCAAGATAAGCTCATTCATTTTGGAATAATTAACATTGCAGATACATTTGGGAAAGTCTTATTGTCCCAAGAGAAAGAAAAGTTTAAGCCTCCCAAGAAATAGATTTTTCAGAATAATAAGCCAAACAACAAGGGTCCCAAACCCTCTCAGTCAGCTCCTCCTTTAAAACATGACAAATAATCCAAGCAAAAAAGAAAGAAGACTGAGTGTCATTGCAATTTTTATGGGAAAGATAATCATGATGAATCTAAATGTTTTAAGAAGATGGCAGCCTTGGAAGCAACAATGAAGAAACACCACATCAACCTAGATTCGTCTTCAGAATCTAACTCTCATGGACATGCACTTTGTGCTTATGGTTACTCTTATATTACATCTTTTTCTTCTACTTCAAGTGAATGGCTCATTGATTTTGGAGCATCTTATCATATGGCTAAGGATCAAGCCATATTTTCTACTATGCATAAATGTAACACTAAACAAATATTTGTTGGTGATGATAGATCTCTAAGTGTTGTAGGATCTGGAACAGTTCCAGTAGAAAATGGTCATTTCAGTGATGCACTATGTGTTCCAAAAATTTCCTGCAATTTGTTATCAGTCTATCAAATCATTCATTCAGGTGAAGGTAAAACTGTGACTTTTACGCCTCACCAAGTTGTAATCAGGGATTTTAAAAATCCTCAAAATATCCTTGCTACTGGAACTATTGATGATATTACCAGGTTGTACAAATTTAACAACTTTGGGTGATCACCTTTTCCTTCAGTTTTTGTTGCTCATAGTGATAACTTGAGCAAACTTTAGCATAAGCAATTTGGTCACTTAAATTATCGCTCATTGCAACAACTATGTAAAAACAATATGGTGACTGGTCTTCCAATGGTATCTTGCAAGGATGGTGTTTGTTCTGGTTGTGTACTCAGAAAACAGCATCGGGACAGTTTTGACAAACGTGCCTCTTGGCACGCCTCGGTTCCTTTGGAGCTTGTGCATAGTGACTTGTGTGGTCCTCTTCCATCTGCTTCCTTTTCTGGTTTCAAATATTTCTTAACTTTCATTGATGACTACTCTAGACGCACTTGGGTT
The DNA here is from genome assembly GCA_001517045.1 of Pseudotsuga menziesii. Classification (NCBI taxonomy): domain Eukaryota; kingdom Viridiplantae; phylum Streptophyta; class Pinopsida; order Pinales; family Pinaceae; genus Pseudotsuga; species Pseudotsuga menziesii. The sequence continues at coordinate 37,072 of LPNX010018620.1, read as the reverse complement.
TACTTCCTAAAAATTAAGAGCGAAGTATTTAACATGTTCTTGGCCTACAAGGCCATTGTTGAAAAACAATTTGGTCATCAAATTATTAAGTTAAGATCTGACAATGGAGGAGAATATGTTAACAACAAGTTCACTACTTTCTGCACTGAACAAGGAATCCAACAACAACACACTGTTTCATATACACCTCAACAAAATGGTGTAGCTGAACGGAAGAACCGCACTTTAAAATAAATGGCTAATTGTATGATCCAATCTAAAATACTAAGTCTTCAATATTAGGCTGAGGCCATAAATTGTGCAAATTACATAGTTAATCGCACACCTACTAAAGTTTTACAAGGTATAACACCGAAAGAAGCATTGAGTAAAATTAAACCAGATGTAAGTCACTTTCGTGTGTTTTGTTGTGAAGCATGGGCTCACATTCTGGATGAAAAACGGAAAGCATTGTAGCCTAAAAGTGAAAAGTGCATATTTGTTGGATATTCTGAAGATGTAAAAGGTTATAGACTTCTTTAGCCCCATTCACATGATATAATCATTAGAAGAGATGTTAAATTTGATGAAAATCTCTTAGCCTGCGAGCCTAACTTGGCAGGTGTGCCATCTTTGGCCGACGAGCCTGATTTGGCAATTGTGCCTTCTTCTTCTTCTTCCAACTTCCTTGATAGGTTTCCAACTCTAGTTTCTGATGATGACAGCGAGGATGAAAATCCACCTCTGCTTACTCATGTTCCTCCAATTGCACCAGCACCAATACTTCCTCGATGGGTCCTTTCAACATGTGAAGCAGCTGATGATCTTGCTGGTGATCCTAGAGATCAACGTTGAACACTTTCTCAGTTTTAGTGAGCCTCTTCTCTTTTGTCTCAAGTTTCTGAGAATCATGATCCAAAAACTTTTGCAGAAGCTTCAAGAAATCCAGATTGGGATGCAGCTATGGATGAAGAATATTATTCCTTAATGGCGAGCGATACTTGGGATCTTGTTCCTCTTCCAAAAGGAAGAAAACTTGTTAGATGTAAATTGGTATACAGAACTAAGTATGCATCAGATGAAAGTGTTGAAAGACTTAAGGCAAGGTTAGTTGCTAAAGGTTTTTCCCAAGTTGAAGGGATTGACTACAATGAAACCTTTGTCCCTGTAGCAAAAATGAACTCCATCTTCCTTGTTCTTTCCCTTGTAGCCTTACATAACTGGGAAGTCCAGAAATGGATGTCAAGTCTGCCTTCTTACATGGTGATTTACATGAGGAAATTTACATGGAACAACCTCTTGGATATGTTCAGAATAACTCTAGCCTTGTTTGTCTCCTTAAGAAATCCTTATATGGCCTTAAGCAAGCTCCTAGAGCTTGGTATTGCAAAATGGATAGCTTTCTCCTTGACACTAGTATTTCTAGATGCCATTCTGATCCCAATGTCTATACCAAGAAAGTAGGAAACCATCTCATCATACTTGTTCTTTATGTTGATGATCTTATCCTTATTGGTAGTGACCCTAAACTTATAAACCATGTGAAATCTAGTCTTAAGCAAAATTTTGAAATGTCATACTTAGGACATTTGCATTATTTTCTTGGTCTCCAAGTATTGCAAACCAAAGAAGGAATTTTTCTTTCCTAGTCTAAGTATGCTTGTGACCTTCTTCGTCGCTTCCACATGGAATATTGTAAATCAACCCCTTCTCCCTTCCAATCTGGAGTCAAACTTTCTGCCACTTGTACTTCCCCTGAAGTAGATGCCACCTTGTATCGTTAGCTTGTTGGTAGTCTTTTATACTTGACTCATTTTCATCCTGACCTTTCCTTTGTCGTTGGTCGTGTTGCCTGTTATATGCAAACTCCTCATGAAAGTCACTGGAAAGCAGCAAAAATAATCCTTCGATAAATTCGAGGTACATTTCAGTTTGGGATTCATTACAGTACAGGGGGGAAACCTTTGGTGGTTGGTTTCACTGATTCAGATTGGGCCCGTGATCATGATGATTGAAAGTCTGCTGCAGGTTATGTTTTCAGTCTGGGATCTAGACCTATCACTTGGGCTTGTAAGAAACAACAAGCACTTGCTCTTTCTTTAGCAGAACTAGAATATCGAGCCGCAGTTAATGCCAGTCAGGAAGCTTTATGGCTTCGATAGATCCTTTCAGAGTTTGGATTCGAGCAACAATAGCCTACTCCACTTTGGTGTGACAATCAAAGTGCCATCAAGCTTGCCAAAGATCCAGTTCTACATCAGCGTAGCAAACACATTGAGCTACACATGCACTTCATTAGAAATCTTGTTCATGATAGTGTTATTGAAGTTCTCTATTGCCCTATAGATGATCAAGTTGCAGACATCTTCACCAAGTCTCTTATAGAAGCAAAGTTTTCTAAACTTCGGTCCATGTTAGGAGTTCAGGAATGTGTCCTTAAGGGGGAATAGGCTCTAATGCCTCCTTCCTTCTCCTAATAGTGTCACTTTTGTAAATCCTTCTATCCTATCCCAAGTTGTTCTTAAGGGGGGATGTTAGGATATTTAGACACTTAGGAGTTAGTTAAGATCAACTTGTGTAATATATCCGTCAGGTAAAAGTGTGTTTTTTTAGTATGCATTTGTAAATATTCTAATCCAAAGGTCACGATATGTTCTAGACATAGAGTGATATGATAGTTCAACCTCTCTTAGATCATACCTACCATTGATCTATGGCTTAACACTCGATTGGTCTATGAACTCTATTTAAAGAGCATAGAGGGTCTTTGGCTAGTTGATCGATTATGAGAAGCTCATATGTAACTTTATTTCTTTTGCATAATAAATTTCTCCAAGTATCTATTTGGCTGGGGCCGTGAACTATTTCCCTCTCGAGGGTTTTAACCACGTGACAAACATCAGTGTGTTGATCTGTGATCTATTTGTGTGAAGCAGTTGCTGAAGGTGTTCGGTCTTTTGGGAGTACCCTGTGTACTCGAACAATGATATAGGCCCATAACCACATACACATATGTTGTGTCTTGCTTCTTAGAAATACCATTCATTCAGGTAGGTTTCTGAGGTTTATTATGTATTGTTATTGAAAATCTATTGTTATAATTTTATTGTAAAATCCTAGTAGAATCTCTCATTCCAACTTCATATTCTACCTTAAGTAAGTCAGTATATTTTGATCCCTTTCGATAGAATAATGTTGTGTCTTCTTGTTAGCCGTAATCATTTCTTTAGAAGGCTTGCAATGTTGAAAATAACGAGTCATCATTTTCATTAGTTATCATCATGGCCAAAAACAAACCTAGTTTTGTCAGTACTTGTCTAGTTACAAGATATCAACACTTAATATTTTCTAAAATCCTCAATCATTTTCCTAATGGGATGTATTTGAAACACCTTCCAAAGTTTAGTGGTAATGGACCAATTATAGTGAACATGCATGTCACTATGTTCCAAGACTACATTGATAGTTTCATCATTGAGCATGAGGATGTTCTCATCCACATTTTTGTACATTCCTAGGAAGGAGATGCTAGTTCTTGGTTTAGGAACTTGAGAATCGGATCTACCTCCACTTGGAAAAAACTAAATGACGCCTTCTTGCATTGATGGAGAAAGAGGAAAGAACCTATGTAATTGTTAACATATTTTTATTCTTTGAAAAGAGGCAATGATGAAAGTGTGACTGCATTTAGGGATACACTGTCTCAAATCTTACCTTGAAATCCCCAAAAGTATAAGGTCTTCAGAGGTGGCTTCCATGACAATTTTTGTTGGTGCTAATGATATTCATTTCTAACTACTTGAAGAGAATCAATCCCTAGATTTGAAATCCATGATTGATGATGCTTTAGATCTAGAAGAAAACATGCAAACTTCTGAATTATGTTGGATTATCCCACAATACTTGCGGGGGGGTGAATCAGTATTATATTTTTCTTTTAAAAATAACAAAACACACAACAAATCAAACAGGTTAAGAAACAAATTTTATCATGGAAACTTCAAAGATAAAACCACCAATTCAAATTCATTAAAAAGATGAATCTACAAAATTGCTTTATTTGCTACTACAGAAAGGATGCAACAACACCCTTGGTTTCTACATGCTACAACACCTTGGGCTTCTTCTTGCTACAATAGAAAAGCATGATACAACACCTTGGGTTTCTTCATGCTACAACATACAAGGATGCTACAAAACCCTTTGCAAACTTGTATCTTGCCCTAGCGCCGCCCTGCCACCCTGGACTGAATTTTGTCAGTCTACTATAGAACTGTATTCAATTTTAGAGTGTCACTCACAATCACAGAGACAAGTTATTTCATTCAACCATTCTGTTAATAAATACCTTCATGTTTTCCTGCGGAAGCATCTCTTCACCCTTATGCCATTTCCTTTATCGTTCCTCTTCATGAATCTTCTAGTCATGACCTTCCACATTCTCCATTTTCACAACCATATTGAGCTGTTGATTTAATATCGAGATTTTTCTTGACCATAGATCTAAGATAGGATGCAGAATGCATATTTCAGAGTTGTGACATTTCTCAAAATGTCTTTCCACATCATTCATTCCACAACATTGATCTCCTTCGATCTCTCCATGACTATCAATATCCCATACTGCGGGTTGTGCAATTGTGACATTTGCCAAATTCGTTTCATGATTCTCCACCTTCTGCTTTATTCCTTCCACATTTGGTGGTATTCGGTTTTGTGGAAACCCATATTATTCTAAACCTTGATTTCTTATCTTCCACATTCCGCCTTCCACTTTCTGCCCTCCACTGGTGGACACCGGGTTGCAGAAACCCATATTATTTTATACTTTGATTTCTCGTCTTTTGCATTCTGATTTTCTCTTTCCTCTTTCTTCTTTCCGCCTTCCGCCTTCCACTGGCAGATTCTGGGTTGTGTAAACCTATAGTATTTTAGACTTTGATTTCACATCTTTTGCATTCCTCCTTCCGCTTTTTGCCTTTTGTTTTTATTTTGAAACATTGATTTCTTTGCGGTTTCACTCCTGACCGTCGATCTATGATCTAATGTGTATTGCGGACCTTCATTTTTCTTTATGCACAAATCATTCATCACTGTAGATTTCCTTGTGGATTCATCACTATCCATCGATCTATGATCAAATGTGGATTGTGTATCTTCACTTTTCCGCGTACAGAAATTATTCACCACCGTCGATTTCCTTACGGGCTAACTCGTGACCATCAATCTGTACATGGTCGATCCTTCCAAAAAAAAGGTAGGGGGCCTGACATGTCATCTCGTGCTCCAAGCTGGTGATCTTCTCATGGAGTCCAAACACCTAGAGCCCCAACACTACCTTTTCTCTATGCTTTGAATAAGTCTAGTGAAACCAGTGCATATAAGCACCTACAAACTCAATCGTGTTGCCAATGTGGGATAACTCCCAAATGTAAAATCAATCTACACCGTTTATTTCCTTGATCAGATGGTTATTGAGTCTTCGTAATGAATTCTGCTGCAAATCCTCATCTCCTCTACCTCCACAACAGGATTTGAAACTGAATTCCAACGTTAGAATCTAACTTCATCCGACATTTCGCACGGATGTGTCGGATAGCAATCACTCAAAAGAATGCTGATAATGAAATATTTATAGCGCTGCCGAATATCTGACACAAGGGCGTCGGATTTCTGACCCTTTTAGTGTCAGATAACTGACACTTCTATGTCGGAACTTTGACATTTGTGAACCCAATAATGTCAATTATCCGACCCCTAAGCGTCGGATATCCGACGGGTTGTATAGGTTTTTTTATAAAAAAAAATTAAGGTTTACATGATTTTAAATTTTATGGTCCCATACTTTCAATGGTAACTATGTTCAAGGTGTCGAATATCTGACGCATGTCCATTATAAATATAAATTATTTTAAACATTTCGACATGTTTTTTGTAGAAGCAATGGACGATTTGCGAAAATTATTTATTCCTCGACGAATGTTTTCAGGAATTGTTTTATTCTTCAATGGGCGGTTGTGGGAATTTTTTTTTCATTGATAGACAGTTTGCCGGGAATTTTTTATTCTTTGACTTCTCTCTGTTTGACAAAATGTTGATGCATAGTTGATGCATGGAACTTGATTTTTTAAGACAACTGATTATATTCATTAACGAAGTTTATGACAAAATGTCAAATAGATTAAATATTCTGGATCCAAATGAAGACAACCGACAATTGCTTGCTAGACTATGGGATGTAGCGAAATGAAGGGGTGATGGAAAATGTTATTGTCCGTGTAATCAATGTAGGGGATTTAAGAGGAGAAGAATATTTATCTCAATAGCCACAAAACATTGTAGGGAACATGGACACGCTGAGGGGGGGAATGAATATCGTCCATTTGTAGGTTTAGCATTATAAACATTATTATATATATATATTTTTGGTAATTGTATGTATTATTATTTTTTTCATATATTAATGTATATCTATTGATGTTTCCATGTATTTATATTAAAGGAAAGACACCCTATAGCATGTCATCTAGAGGAAGTGCTTTCAGAACAAGTTCAGGATCAGGATCATGGAGCGTGTATGTTCAATGGAGAACAAGTGAATGATCATATTGACAAGATGATCATGCCGATGATGTAATTGAAGATGATGGTACAAATACATTGATCCATGATTCATTTAACGTTAGAATGGATGACGATGATTTTGATAAAGAAAATGATGATGACTTTGATGATGTTCACGATATACCTCTTCTCGATAAGGCATATGAACCCCTTTATGAAGGCTCCAAAACAAATCTTCTCTCTACTATATTGTTGATAATGAACTTGAAGGTTATGAATGGTCTTTCAAACATTGCAATCACATGGATGCTAAGGTATCTAAAATAATCCATCACATAGATAGGATCGTGATAAATTTTATTTGTATTCCTCTAATAATTGTATTGTTAACTCATTATTGATCATCGTACAGATGAAGCGAGTTTCATTAATATTATTTATTTATTACATTAACAAATTTTTTTTGTAGCTTGATAGTTGAATTTTTGTTACCACCATCAAATATTTTACCTTGCACATATCGAGATTTATCTTCCATCATGAAATAGATTGGAATGCATTATGAAGCAATTCATGCATGCCCCGATGACCATGTTATATATTATAATCAGCATGAATTTACAATAGAATGTCCGAAATGTCATGTAAGTAGATATCGTATAGATAAAGTAACAAAAAAGGTGCCTCAGAAGGTTCTTCGTTATATTCCCATCATTCCACGTTTGCAACAACTGTTCAGGTGCAAAAACATAGCACAATTTATGGATTACCATGCCAGGAACAAAATTCAAGATGATGTTATCTGAATGCCTGCAGATGGTACTGCTTTTAGAGATATTGAGGAAAAGTTGCCTCACTTTAAAGAAGAACCACGTAATCTTAGGATTTCTTTGGCAGTAGATGGTGTTAATCCATTTGCAATGATGAAATCCATTTACATGGTGTGGCCTATTTTTGTTATCAACAATAACATTCCTCCATGGTTGTCAATAAAGAGGGAGCACATAATGTTGTTGATGATTATTCCAGGTTTTATTGACGAAAATTATTTTATTTATAATGTAGTTGTGGCATCTCATTTTTCGTAACATGTATCTTAATTTCATATATATTCTATTATTTTACTCTTCTGCATGGTTTATATATCTTAATGGTTCTCATAATGATATATTTTATATGTACTTCAAATTATGAATCAGGTAAGTTCCAAGTCAAAGATATGAATGTATACATCGAACCTCTTATAGATGAGCTACTGAAGTTATGGAATGGCATAACTATGTATGACGTATCTAGACCAATACGACAAAGGAAATTTCAATTCCATGCAATAGTTGTATGGACAATACACAATGCCCTTGGGTTAACTTCATTTTGTGGTTTGTAATTTTAAGTTCCACTTTAATTGCATTTAATGATATGGAGTAGTTAGAATATTTTATATATGAATATATTTGACATAGATATTCCATATCTAAATATTGTAGGTCTTCAGACAAAGGGTAAATTTGCATGTCCAGTTTGTGGTCCTAAGATAAAATCTCGTCATTCAAAAAGCTTAAGAAAGGAGGTGTTTGATGAGTATAGGAATTTCCTCTCTAAGAATCATAGGTATAGAACTACTGAAAGAAATATTTTCAATGGGAAGCAAGAGACTGCATTAAAACCATGGAGAATGACGCCTCACCTTTGGAAGATGCAATACAATAGAAATCGTCATCATGGTACGTATAGATCATTGTATATGAGTTTTTATGTATTTTAATTTTTATTGTGAGTTGTTTGCTGTAGTGGCCATATTTGATTATGATGTAATTTATTAATTATAAACTAATATTCATGATGTCCATCGTGATCATGAAGGGATTAATGGTCTTCCATGAGGAATGAAAAGTTATCCTATTCAATTCAACAGGTTGCCCTACTATGAGCACCTACAAATTGCTCATTTGTTTGATATAATGCATATTGGAAAGAATGTTACTAAAACCTTATGGAAACTACTAGAGCTAAGGAGGGATAAAGATAAAGTTGTGAAAGTGTGCAAAGACATTTAAGAAAGCAACCATGCAATGAAAGACGTCATCCAATTTCATACCAATGGAGAACAAGTTAATATAAACTCAATTCCATGGACGTTTACGGAGCAACAAAACAATGTTGTCAAAGAAGTAATGCGAAAAATTAAATTTCCCACCGGTTTTTGTGCAAACTTGAAGAATATCATAACTAAAAAAGGTGATTTTGCGGGGTCAAAACACATGATTGGCATGTCGTCAAAACACATGATTGGCATGTCTTCATCAAGGTAATTATTATTGTTACGTCCATATAATTTTTTCTTGTTTGTATACTCTTTGCTTAATAAATGGAGTGGGTTGTATATTGATACAGTATGTTCTACTTCTCTCTCTCCCGAACAACTTCAACAACAATGTCAAACAAGTTATATATAATCTTGGTAAATACATGAGGTAACTAGCGATTACTTGCACTATTTCAGCATATATTGTAATTTAATGTTTATTTTTGTTAAATATAGTTATTGGTTTGCATCACTTGTAGATTGTTGACATCTAAAGAAATCCATAAAGAAGATATAAAGTATTGGAGGAGAGAAATTCCTTGTCTCATGTGTGAAATGCAGAAGCATCTACCATCAACATTTTTCAATGCACAGGAACACTACCTCATACACCAAGTTGAGGAGATTGAGTTGTGTGGACCTGTGCACTTAAGGTCCATGTGGATGGTTGAAAGGAACTTGAAATTTATGAAGGGTTTGGTGAGACAACGAGCACATGCGGAGGGTTCTATGATGGAAGGATATACGGTATACCAAAACATGTTGTATGTTAGTGAATATCTTCATATTTTAGCATCAAAGCTCAATTTACATCGCATTTGTGATCCGAACTCCAATAACAAATTTGAAGGGGAGCAACTGAAGGGGAAAGGTATATTGAGGAAGCTGAAAGGTAATTATTAGTTAGTGGATGTTTATTATATCCTTCATATTCTAATTATATTTTCTAGTCATAATTGCTTCAATTAAGAGCATATACGTCTTTGTTTAGGAGATTTACACCTTTCTTTCATTTTAATGGTTATTGTCATTAAATAGTTGGTCGAGAATGGGATGCAATTCATTTATACATTGCAAACAATCTTGACTGGAGGAAGGTATGGATTGAACTGTTATAATTTCATCATTAAGCTAGCAACACATTAGGATCTTTAATTGAGAGAATAACAAGCACAACAATCAAACACAAGAGACAATGAACACAGTGTTTATCCTTGGGAAAACCATAAATGGTGAAAACCCTGCAACTTCCTCAGAGATAGAATCAACACCAAAAGTAGAACCCAAAACAGTAAGTGATCTCCCGACAGCAGTAACCTTCTTTCTATCTAGCCCCAGTGTCTTCTCCTTCCTCAACTATGCGCTACACTTGAGTGTGTATGAGATGTGTGATAAATAGAGAGGCCAGCTCTCTATTTATACTAATTCCTGACTTGACTAAACCCTACTAGGTTTGACCTCATGAGGAGAGTCTAATAACCCTAGTGCCCTGAAATTGCGGGGACTTTAACCCTTAGCCAATAGGAGGGTTACCCACAATGACTTGACATGACTTATTTATATTATAGAACTTCCCCATAGGAACATCAGGGCATGACATAACTCAAGTACATCCCCGAATAAACATCGAGTTACAATATATAAGAAATATAAGTGAAATACATTCCGAAGTTACATATACATCAACACTCCCTCTTAACTAGGAAGGTAATCTTTCGACACAATTTTCAGCACAAGTCATATTCTCTGTATCTTCTGGATCATCATTGAGTCCTCATCATCTTCAAGTATTCTTCATCTTCAAGTCATCTTCATCTTCAAATGATCTTCATCTTCAATTCATCTTCATCATCGGATCTAGATCATCACTGGATCTGGATCATCACTGGACATCATCACTGGATCTGGATCATCACTGGATCTGGATCATCATTGCTGGATCATCATCACTGGATCTGGATCATCATCACTCGATCTGTATCATCACTGGGTCATCATCATGGGTGCTATCTCTTGATTCTTTTCGTCATAGGAACTTCTACAGAGCCAACCCTTTTTCATGCTGGATGTATCATCATAGAGCTAGTCCTTTTTCATACTAGATGTGGCATCTACACAGAGCCATTCCTTTTTCATACTGGATGAGTCTTCACAGAGCTAGTCCTTTTTCATACTAGATGTGGGATCTACTCAAAGCTATTCCTTTTTCATACTAGATGAGTCTTCACAGAGCTAGTCCTTTTTCATACTAGATTTGGGATCTACTCAGAACTAGTCCTTTTTCATACTAGATGAGTCTTCATAGAGCTATTCCTTTTTCATAGTAGATGTGGGATCTACTCAGAGATAGTCCTTTTTCATACTAGATGAGCCTTCACAGAGCTAGTCCTTTTTCATAGTAGATGTGGGATCTACTCAGAGCTAGTCCTTTTTCATACTAGATGAGTCTTCACAGAGCCAACCCTTTTTCATGCTGGATGTGGGATCTACACATAGCTAGTCCTTTTTCATACTAGATGTGTCTTCACAGAGCCAACCCTTTTTCATGCTGGATGTGGTATCATCACATACACCTGAAAATGGAAGGAACCAATCCTCTCACCATGTCACAGCTCTTACATCTGACCATGGAAGGAACCAATCCTCTCACCATGTCGGAAGGGTACAACTCTTACATCTGACCATGGAAGGAACCAATCCTCTCACCATGTTGGAAGGGCACAACTCTTACATCTGACCATGGAAGGAACCAATCCTATGACCATGTCAGAAGGGCACAACTCTTACATTTGACCATGGAAGGAGCCAATCCTCTCACCATGTTAGAAGGGCTCAGCACGGACACATCACTTCCTCTTGGGAGGAATCTCGATCTAGAGAACACCAAGCTTCTCCCTGAAGTACTCAAAATTCACTCTAGCCAATGACTTAGTCAACACATCATCTATCTGTTCGTTTGTCGCGACATACTGGAGCTTCACTACTCCTCTCTACACCATATCCATGATATAGTGATACTTGATCTCGATATGCTTCGACTTATCATGGAATACTGGATTCTCTGACAACTTTACACAACTCTGGTTGTGACAGTATATACAAGTAGCATCTAATTGGAGATCAAATAAATCAGACAATAGCTTCCTTAGCCATACTACCTCACAACTAGTTGAACAGGTTGTGACATATTCTACTTCAGCTGTACTTAGTGCCACACATGATTGCTTCCTACTAAACCATGAGATCACACCTGATCCCATACTGAAGCAACACCCTGAAGTGCTCTTCCTATCGATGGCACTGCCTGCCCAATCTGAATCAACATAACCCTCCAGGTTAATACTTTGATCAGTCTTATACTTGAGCCCATAATCAACTGTACCCTTTAGGTACCTCAGAATGTGCTTTGCAGCAGTTAAGTGAACATGTTTCGGATTTGTCAGATATTGGCTCAAGGTGTTCACAGCAAAGCAAATATCTAATTTCATGTTTGTCAGATACATGAAGGACCCAATCATCTGACGATACATCATGGAATCAACTGTCTCTGATGAAGCAAGACTCAATAGCTTCAGGTTTGATACCATAGGTGTGGTTAATGCCTTGCAGTCCATCATCCCAAATCTCTTCAGGGTCTCTATTGCATACTTCCCTTGTCCAAGGAAGATTCCATCCGTAGTATACCACACCTCCATACCTAGAAAATAATGCATCATACCTAAGTCCTTCATTTCGAACTCGACAACAATATTTCTCTTCGTATCAACAATCAACCCATCCATACCTGTCACAAACAGATCATCTACATATAGTAGGAGCATCACTGGGTTGCCATATTCAACCTTGTAGTAAAGGTTGGAATCTGCTTTACTCTTGGTAAAGCCCAAACTGGATAGAAAGCTATCAATTCTTCCGTACCATGTCCTCGGTTCCTGTTTCAAACCATACAGGGCTTTCTTCAATTTGCACACATGAGACTCCCTGTCATGTGTTTCAAAACCGAGTGGCTGCTCCACATACACTTCCTCTTCCACTACACCATTCAAGAAAGCAGTCTTGACATCCATTTGGTGTATCTTCCATTTCATCACTGTAGCCAAAATAAGTACCAATCTGATGGAAGTGTATCTGGCTACAGGTGCAACGGTTTCTTCATAGTCTATTCCTTCTTTCTGTGAGAAACCACGAGCAACAAATATTGCTTTATATTTCTCTATGCTACTGTTTGCATCATGCTTGATCTTGTAGATCCATTTGGAAGTTACAACTGACTTCCCTTCCAGTCTTGGGACAACATCCCAAACATCATTCTTCATTATTGATTGATACTCTTTGATCACAACATCCTTCCATTCTTTCTGTTCTGCTGCTTCTTCATAATTGGAAGGTTCTTTATTAATGAAATCACATAGTAATGCCACATAACTAGAATAGGATCTGGTCCTCTTTCTTTCTCTGAGATTCTCTTCTAGAACCCCATATCTTTTCACACCTTGGATAATCTCTCGTACCCAAGCAGGTTTCCTCTTGTGAATGATTCTTCTCCTGTGGTGGATCTACAGGTCTTTGTGGTTCTTCAAATTCTTGATCTTCTTCTTGAGTTTCTTCGTTCATGATTGTATCATGAATTCTGGGAGCTTCTGCTTCTTCAGGTTCTTCAGCAGGTTTCTTTCTGGATTTGATGTAGGCTGAATCTTCGTCAAATGTTACATCCCTGCTGATGTCAATCTTCTTGAACCCTGGTAAGTATATTCTGTAAGCATTCAAGCTTTCAGAGTATCCCACAAATATACCCTTCTTTCCTGAAGGATATGATTTTGTCCTCTTCTCTTTTGGAATGTGTATGTACACTGGACAACCGAATATTCTGAGATGGCTAACTTCTGGTTTCTTTCCGGAGAAGACTTCTTGGCTGAAAAACCCAACTAATAGCTGGCTTGGTTGAGTAGCCTACGAACCCATTAATGTATTGGCTTGATTTCCTGCGGCCTGATAAACCCAATTGTGTATTGGCTTGGATGAACGATTTGATAAACCCAACTGAAGGTTGGCTTGATTGAGTAATTATTTGATGTTGTGGAAATTATGGAAACGTTACAGTCTTGGCTTGGCTACCTACATTCTGATAAACCCAACTGTTAGCTAGCTTGGCTAAGTAGCTTGATAAACCCAGCAGTGAATTGGCTTGAGTGGCTGCAGCCTGATAAACCCAATTGTATATTGGCTTGACTGGACGGTTTGATAAACACAACTAAAGGTTGGCTTGACTATGCCTAATATATATATATAAGGATGTTGTGAAGTAGCCTACGTGCTGACCTAACATCCAAGTCCATATGCGATCCCAAGGCTTGCAAGGCGAAGCAGGATCCTGTGGACCAACAAGGAAATG
>LPNX010018620.1:10000-14092 GCA_001517045.1 Pseudotsuga menziesii | reverse complement strand
ATATATATATGCATTGTGAAAACAAAAGATTGTTGAATGCATGTATGACTGAAAGTGGAATGTGTGTATTTGCTTAAAGTAAATTGTGAATACTGGAATGGTTAATTCCCTACCCAAGAATGGACATGAATGAGTTCATGTGCCTGTTGGGAAGGCATGAAAAATATGAAAGTCTCCTTGATGAGACTTGGACTGTCATGCCAATTGGGAAATAAATTGACTAATTTTAACGCCTATATTATTCTTGGTATAACAAAATTTCAATGATGCATTTAACAGGTGAAAAAAAGTGAATCCCAGTGTGCACATTGATCATGGCAGTAGACCAAAAGCTGCTAGACTTGGTTGGAAGTCTTCTTCAAACAATTACCAAGACCCAAGAAAATCTTGGAGAGATGCTCAAGATACAGAAAAGTCCCTAGACTTGGGGATGATCTCAAAGATGGGAACCAGCAAGAGAAGCTTGTGGAAGCCGAGGGGTTTGATCCTGAAAGTTCAAGTAAATAATTGAATGTGGGACAAATCTGCAAAATTTTGAAATTTGATGTGCAAATTGTATATGTATTGGAACACTAAGGACCGTGTTATTCCAAGGGGGAGGGGATTGTAATACCTTGGTTTTGATCCCATTTGCATTTAAAGATACATGATGTATATTTTGCAATTAATCGTGGTGTGGAGCTAAAGGCAAAAGCCCCACCATCAATTTGGTTGTGTATGCTTTAGAAATTAGGATTGTTGTCGATGGTATATCATGCTATCCGGCACATTAGAGTTTGGCATCATGTAAATATGCACATCAATTAAAATAAACCTACAGCCAGCTACGACGGTGCAACATTAAAATGAAAAGGGCGTGATTCCTAAGGTTAAGGGGGGGGATTGTCTAACCCGTGAGACCCATTGGGGAAAATCCATGTGTCACCACTCTCTTCACTCACCTTCCCTTGTCTCATCAAACCACCACCTTATTTTTCTGTTGTTAGTTGGGGGTAGCTGTTGGTTTGTAGGAAAACCACCACTACGCCCACATTTGCTCTCACTCTCCATGATGTGCATTTTGGTAGCGGATGGTGTGTCCACTATGGGGATGGAGAGTCTGTTCATTTTCCCTCATGCTAGGTAGAGTTAAAAGGTTCCACATTCCATTGTTTAGGGGTTCTCCTTCTCTCTCTTAGGCGGATTGTCAGTCGGTGGTTGCGTCCCTTCCATACACGTAGAGGATCAATTTTTCCCTGGGTATGATCAGACTGTGCATTGTCCCGTCCTTCCTTTGGGGATCATTTTGGCTGTGCATTCCTCACATAGGGGATTTATCTTCCCTATCTATCTCATGCAGAGACACTGGCTGCTTTGCCTCATGCATCGATTGGGGGTCTAGACACTTCATTGTTGAACCGGGGACTGTGGGTTCTGCATGGATTGTTGGCTATGGCCTCATTCACGTTGTGCTAACTATGATAATGTGCCATGATTCCATTGTTGAGGAAGGACCATTGTTTTCCCCTGTCCAGGAATGGGAATCATACTGTGTAATGTCTCGAGATTTCATTGCTGAACCGTGATTGTTGTTCTCCCCATATCAATTTGATTACTATGGGTACCTATGTGGTGTTCACTATGTTTTCCCTCATGCTTGGGAGTTTCTGTAGGTTACAATTGTGTTGTTTTGGCCATGATGGGGCTAACAATAACTCAGGGACTATTTTCCCCTGTCAAAGCTGTAATTGATGCATTTGCTGCATGCATGCAGTGGTTGGTATTCAAACTGTGTGGAGTGGGATTGAAGGATGGGTATGCTTGAGAAACCTAGGTTTGGGGAGCCACACAAACAGATATAGATGGCTCGCTTTCTTCTCCACAACCCCGGAAGAGCACTGGCAAGGGAAGTCAGGGCCTGAGGGACTGTGAAATAGAGAAGGGACTGATTCTTGGTGTCAGGTGTGTGTGTGGGTGTCTTAGTGGTCAGGCTAGATCTGGTGTAGGAATCCTTAGCTCTTCCATGAGATCACTAGCTTAGCATTTAGCTTCTCCTAGCTCCTTGATGGCTAGATAAACCCTACCGTGTGGGCTTGGCTGATTGGTGTACCTTGGATATGTGTAAGCCTGCTTGACCCTTATTCCTTGAGGAATCATGCCCAGATCAGGGGTGGTAGTGTTGCTGAGATATTGATGACCACTTTGGCCTATGGTTGGGTGGAACGTGTAGCAACATAGCTGGTTGCGGGACAAGTTCTTTATGAGATAAGTATCCTTGTCTATTTCTTGCCTATAATTATGTTTACTGTTAATGAGCTATGATGAACATGTGTATGAATGAATGTTGTTTTTCTTCCACTGAATATATGTATGAATGCATCTTAGTAATTTTGATGTTTTAAGCATCTTATGTATGGTCATGTTCATGGGGCTAGTTTCCCGGTAAATTTGATGGATTATTAGCATCCTCTTCGCCGGTCATAGGGTCGGGGACGTTACAATACCCTTGTAAAGTAAGACTAAATAGTCTCATCATTCTGGATCTTTACATTCTTCAATTGGTTTCTCATGAGTCATCTTCCTGTTTATGTTCTTCCCTTCAAACAATTTGGTTAGAGCATCAAACATAGCTTTAGGTGTCTTGAGGGAGGACACCTGTGGTATGAGATGATCCTTGATGGAATGAACAATGATTCTCTTTGCCATAACCAACTTCTTCTTATGTAAGGCCTTAGCCTCATCTCCCTCTAGAACTGGAACCTCCTCATTGATATAGGAGTCCAACTCATTTTCTTCCAGAACCAGGGAGATCCTATAATTCTAGGCTCGAAAGTTATCAGCTCCCTCAAGCTTTTCATCAAGCTTGGTATGATGAGACATCTTAAATTGAGAACCTCAAATGGAAATACAAAATATTTAGATCTTACCAGGTCAAGATGTCGGATCTGGATTTGGAGCTGAAATCCCGAGTGCTGGTTTAGTAGCAAATTAGGGTTTTGATTTTTTGGAGTTTTGTCCAACCAAATGCTTTGAATTTTATCCCTAAATTTTATTTTGGGGAGGATATCAATCCAGGCCTGGGCTCACTGAAAAATTCCTCTTCTGTGAAAAGCCCTAATTTCTGGCAGCAGTGTCGGGTCCAAAATTGAAAAACCTCAGAATTGGATTTTGCTTTGATAGAAAGATGTGCCCTAAGGAGGAGAGTTAATCCAAACTTATTTTGCTTAAAACATGTGGAGGAATATCCACTAAGTAGGAAGCCCTAGTTCCCGTAGCTGCACAGTGTCTTCTTCTTAGGTTAGCTCTGATACCATGTTATAATTTCGTCATTAAGCTAGCAATACATTAGGATCTTTAACTGAGAGAATAAAAAGCACAACAATAAAAAACAAGAGACAATGAAAACAGTTTTTATCCTCGGGAAAATGATAAATGGTGAAAACCCTGCAACTTCCTCAGATATAGAATCAACACCAAAAGTAGAACCCAAAACAGTAAGTGATCTCCCGACAGCAGTAACCTTCTTTATATCTAGCCCCAATGTCTTCTCCTTCCTCAACTATGCACTACACTTGAGTTTGTATGAGATGCGTGATAAATAGAGAGGCCAACTCTCTCTTTATACTAATTCCCAACTTGACTAAACCCTACTAGGGCCGACCTCACTAGGAGAGTCTAATAACCCTAGTGCCCCGGAATTGCGGGCACTTTAACCCTTAGCCAATAGGAGGGATACCCACAATGACTTGACATGACTTGTTTATATTATAGAACTTCCCGATAGGAACATCGGGGCATGACATAACTCAAGTACATCCCGGAATAAACATCAGGTTACAATATATAAGAAATATAAGTGAAATACATTTCAAAGTTACATATACATCAACATGAACAATGCACACAATCGGGTCATGGAATATCATGGGAAGGTGTGGCTTCATTGGTAAAAGCAGCACAATGCAATGGAGATAAAAATATAACAGAAAGGGAAATCGATTTGGCATATGGTGTAAAAGATAAAATGGCAAGCATATAATTAATCAAATATCCCTCTAAATCTTTTATTTTGCAAATTACTTATTGACGTACATGTTCTTATTTTCCATGTAT
>LPNX010018620.1:0-5000 GCA_001517045.1 Pseudotsuga menziesii | reverse complement strand
TGACGGTACAAATTTGGAGCACACGGTTCACGTTTTGGAGTTTCTGTTTTAGATTTGGAGCTCATGGCTCAACGGGTAAGCATCGTGACCTCCTTTTTTGGGCATGCTGTGACAAGGGTTTTTGGGCATCCTATGACAAGGGTTTTTTGTGTGCGCTATGATGTTTGCTCCGTTCTGTTGATCTCAAAAATCGGCGGTCCAATATTGAATTGCCTTAAGGGGGAGGGGACCCTATGCTATATAATTTGATACCATCATCCGCTCACTTTGGCAAGCTGCTATGGCACCTCAAACTCATAAATCCATTTCCCAATAAACAGGTTTGGGGTTTACCATAAGCACCCGAATTGTTCATTCCGTTCCTTAACATGTGGAGCCGAAGCCTGGACTTCTGGCCTTAGAAGATTTAGTTAATGAGTGTTGTCTTAGAACATGGCTCGATCAATATGTTCACATCCTTTTCCAAGACATAGATCAGTAGCAAAGTCTCATAACGTCTCTGTGATGTTTTCTGTGTATTCCAAACTGGATAGGGGAAACACATGGATTACCAACATGAGGGAAAGACATTGAATATGCTAATGCTTGGAATATAATAGACCAAGGAGATGTACTATAAATATTTTCCTTGACTTGTTGATTTCACTGTTAAGTTGAACGTAAATGACAAATACAGAGGAGCACTAAGCAAGCTACAACACTTTGTACGAAATCGAATGAGTATAGATATAATGATGTTAGTTCCTCGAGATCCTGTAGAGTGGATGCTTGGTTGCTCTATAGGTTCCAAATATTTAGGTTCCTCATTAGATGCTTCACTAGATGAATCATATATGGGCCCCCCAAAACTATTATTACTGATTTCAAATATAACATCGAACTCTTCATGAAATGAATAAATGCATGCATTTTTCATCTCATCATCAAACAAGGGTTTGCCTACAAAATATTCCTCATTAAAATCTCAACAATATGGACCATCTAATTCAAATTCTTTGGATGAGGTAATATAATAGGAGAATGGGTTCTTTCATAACTAACAATCCAAAGGGTCTCTATCTATACTTCCTGCTTCTTCACCAACTTTAATCCGTCCTTACCATCTTTCAAACATGGGTTTTCTTCACTGTGCATTCATTTACATTGATAAGCTAATGACAGACCCAATTTGACAGTTTCAGCTAACCCGCATTTGACCCATATTGGCTAATATGGATTCTTAAGTCTGGCCAGTCTGAGCATTACAATTGCTAGTGTATGCATCCAATACTTGCTAGTTAGTTGATCGCTATCAGGGAACAACTTCAGCTCTATCATGTTAACCTTACTTCATCCAGCGAAAAGCAGTTCACATATTCAGAGAACACAATACTAAGGCTGATAGCTTATTCAAAGAAGTATTAACCTTGGCCTCAGGCCATTTTTAGTTTACTGAATTCACTGATGGTGAATGTACTGATCAGGGCACTTTCCAGCTTTTCTAGCCCTTAGCACTTGAGTCTTTTATGTGTTGTTGCTATTGAAATCCTTTGGATGATTGAGGTGGATGATCCCCTCATATTACTGATCTCTCTTGTTTATTGCTTCTTTGGATTAGCTACTTCAGTATTAGACTTGAATTCTCTATCTGTTGAAGGTTAGTGATGTGGATGTAGTCAAGATTCCTAGATTATAGGTTTTACCTTTGAAGGTTTGTCCAGTATTCCTGTGAAGCTGATAAATTGTCATATGTCTGCTAATGATGAACATAGCTGTATCTATTCCGACGCCTTTGTGTTGGATATTCAACAATGATATAAATCTTTTTTTATTGACATTCTTTTCAATGATTTCTATCCGACACATCCGTGCGGAATGTCGGATGACGTCGGATTTTGATGTCAGATTTCAGGTTCAAATCCTGTTGTGTAATGGAGGTTTGGATAAGGATTCGAGTTCCACCATAGCCATGATAGTTAGAGTTTTTTTTCTCACATGTATGCTCGATCCATTGGAGAAGGATGAAAAACAGCCGCTATATCGAGCATGATTTATGAGCCATGTTTTGTTATAAGCAAGAAACTAGAACCTAACCCTTAGATCATTGAATATCATTATAAAATATAAATTTTTTTTCTACATACCTGTTAATATCATCGTCAAACAAAATTTTCCATGAGGACAGAGTTCAAGAACTCTGTGCACATGAACTATATCTCACAAAAGATAACAAGTGTTCAGCCAAGCAATGGTGACGACTCGTGGTATTATGCCTCACAAGTTTGCAATGTTGCAACCCCATGAAACATAATACCATGATTCGTCGCCATTATTAGGCAACACTTATTACCTATTTTAGAGTTAGTGAATTGAAAGTGGTTAAGTCAACGCAAAAAAGAAAGGTAATAAGTTTGACTAAATAAACTATTTTGATAATTGTACATACATCTTCCGCTATTTTGATAATTGTACCTAATAAACTATTTTGATAATGGCGATGATTCTTGGTATTTTGTTTCACAAGTTTTCCATGTTGCAACCTAATGAAACATAATACCAAGAATCGTCACCATTATTAGCCAACACTTATTAGCTATTTTAGAGTTAGTGAATTGAAAGTGGCTAAGTCAATGCAAAAAAGAAAGGTAATAAGTTTGACTAAATAAACAATTTTGATAATTGTACCTACATCTTCTTTGATGGGGCTTCAGCCAATCAAATTGGAGGTATAGGTGTTCATATTTTGATCACCCAGGACCACTATTTTTGCTTCAAATTGGGTGTTGGTCTGAGCACAAACACCATATTTGAACTACTTGCTTTATGGACTCTCCTTTATTGTGCTAAATCCATGGTCCTTCCCACTTTGCACATTCATGGTGACTCCACAGCCATCATTAATTGGTTCAATAGAAGATCAGCACTAACTTTACTTGCACTTGAAGGCTGGTGTCAACATATCTGTGATATGGAACCTTACTTCATCCAACTAAAAGTAGTTCACATATTCAGAGAACACAATACTAAGGCTGATAGCTTATCCAAAGAAGCATTAACCTTGGCCTCAGGCCATTTTCAGTTTACTGAATTCACTGACGGTGAATGTACTAATCAGGGCACTTTCCAGCTTTTCTAGCCCTTAGCACTTGAGTATTTTATGTGCTGTTGCTATTGACATCCTTTGGATGATTGAGGTGGATGATCCCCTCATATTACTGATCTCTCTTATTTATTGCTTCTTTGGATTAGCTACTTCAGTATTAGACTTGAATTCTCAGCCTGTTGAAGGTTAGTGATGTGGATGTAGTCAATATTCCTAGATTAGAGGTGGTACCTTTGAATGTTTGTCCAATATTCCTGTGAAGCTGATCAATTGTATTCCTTAGGGTTGCATTAGGGTTGAAAATTAGTACGGGAAAACAAGTTAGCGTTGCCTTAGGGTTGAAAATTAATATGGGAAAACAAGCATCATCAAGACAAGCTAAAAGGAATAAATCAGCAAATATTACAGACTGATATAAATGTATTTAGAACATTCTTTTCATTGCTGAACGTGCCAAATAGAAGATCTAGAAATGTTTGCTCTTCACCACCATTGATTATATATATATATATATATATATATATAGATATATATATGATTGTCGTAGGTTACCACTGGGAAAAATGCCTCTGAAGTGATGGATTATGCACTATAGAGTAGCAGTGAAGAGGTTAAAACATCCACTCTACAAGATCTCGAAGAACTCAACATCATTATTTGTCCATTACTGTAAAGGCATTGTACTAGAAGATTTGCCTGGACTTGTTGATTTCACGGTGAAGTTGAACGTAAATGATAAACAGAGAGGAGCACTAAGCAAGCTACAACACTTTGTAGTAAATTGAATGAGTAGAGATATAATGTCTGGAGCAGTCTGCATACATCCTTCACTTGAATGATTTTAGTTCTTGGCAATCCTAACATCATTCAAGTGAAGGATGTATGCACACTGCTACAATATCATGATTCGACCATGAGGTGCTTCGTTGACTGGAAATTGGGTTAGGTAATACTTTGCCATTAATGGACAATCATGAATCTTATGGTTTATGCTTTGGGTCTTGAAGCAAGTGCTAGGTATTTTGATGCCCTCTATTTTTTATTTGAACATTTTATGTCAATTTTCACCGTGTTTGATTTTTTTTGTCCCTCTTACAATTAACATGATAAGATGACCTTTGTGGTTTAGACAGTTGGTTAGCTTTAGAATCAACAAATATTACAGACTGATAAAAATGTATTTAAAGCATTATTTTCATTCCCGAACGTGCCAAGTAGCAGATCTGGAAATTTCCGCTCTTCACCACCATGGATTATATATATATGATTGTTGTAGGTTACCACTGGGAAATATGCCTCTGAAGTGCTGGCTTATGCACTTTAGAGTAATCCCTCATGTTGGTCATCCAAGCATTAGCATATTCAATGGATTTATGAAAGCCAACTTTTTCGTTGTTCGTCACTTTTCATAGGGCTATTCATGCCCATAACTGCCTTTTAACCCTCTATTTGGCCCAGATTTAGAGGTATGCTTGTTCGATGATGGATAAGTGCACAAGGGTGCCCAAGATGGTGAAATAGGGTTGCTTCATACCCTTTTTAACTGCCAAATAGGTTTGTTTGTGCCCATAATTCATGTGGATGTTGTTATAAGGCATATGAATGAGATTTTAGGGTTGCTTTCACCCACAGATTTCTCATTTTCATAGCCAAAATTGCAAAGATCTCCTCCTATTGCCATTGATGATCATCTTTTATTGCTGCAATGTGCCCAGATCTGAAATTTCGCCTAATTATAGCTGATTTGAGATGCTTTACTGTTTGTTGTGACCTTCAGAATGCTCCCAAAGTGCTCAGATTTGTCCCTTTGATGCTCGTACTTGATTCTAGAGTTGTTTATGCCCATAGGACTGCCCAACATTGCTCCTAGTGTGACATTGAAAATACCAAGTTTGTTCTTCATCATCAGCTTTAGAAT
>LPNX010018617.1:0-12260 GCA_001517045.1 Pseudotsuga menziesii | reverse complement strand
AAGAATTGTGATAAATTGGTTTGGTCGTTTAACAAATAGTATGATTTTGTTACAACTAAATTGGCATATGTTTCTTTGATCAAGATGAGATGGGAGCATACTTTATGCTGGTGGTTTTGGTGCAGGTCGGATCAACCACAGCAAACCCAATGAGCACCTACAAGATCTGGTGGCTCCTACACTTAGCAGGATTGCCAAATTTATCCCTCGGCCAAATTCTGCTCTAAAATTACCTCCCTGCAATTATGTTTCCACAATATCTTTTTCGCAACTCTGTTTCTACAACAGGTTTTTTGCATGCAGGTTGCGGGATGCAAGATGCAGGATTCCCGACCAACTTTCCAAAGTTAATCCCCCGCAAATTTCCTTCCACAATTTTTCCAATCGTCAGATCTTTGCGTCCTTCTCCACGATTGTCGATCTACTCTTGGATGCGGATCTCATAAATCTTTGTAGATCCGTTATTGCCCTCACAACTTCTGTTGCAGATCTCTCTTGAACCATCAAATCTTTGTCTACGGACTCAATCCCCATTGTTCATTCTCTGTAAAACTTGTTAAGGGTAGAAAATCTATGTGTTGCACTGATTGATTAGAGAATTGATCAATCCATCTTGCAATCTTCAAGATTCATTAGCCTAACACTTCTATGCATGCATCTACAACCTATTTCCACTATTCAAGCAACAACTTAACGCGTGAATAACCAATTTCACAAAAATACACACGTGTTCAAAAAACTGCCGAAGTTGGTTGCTCTGTATGGATACATAGTTCAAACAACACATGCATCCCAGTTAACAACACTGCAAACACACACCTAATCCTTCTATTAATCAATAGAATAAGCACACAACTCGACTCTCCTTCTTCAGTCTTTTAAAAATATTTACAAGTGGAACCAGACACAGGTCTGTCCTTCTCTCTGCAAATTGGAATCCTCATGCTGAAGAGTAGAACCCCTCACACTTCTCTAACCTGCCTATTTAAGCTAAACTGTTACCTCCCCCACCGAGTGGTCCTGCAACTGAAAACAAACAACTGCAAATCATGATGAAACGTCCCTATCACAAAAACAACTTGTGGCTTGATCTCCTCACAGGGATTCATGATTTGCCATCATTCCTATCAGCGTTAAAAAACTATGACTCAGAAAAACAACCAAAAATATGCCACAGCATGTGACCAACTCATCACATTGTTGGCATGCCATGATGCTTCTGCATTAGACTCGCAAGGGTGAAAAAAATATGAACCCCTGTTCATTAGATCAGCTATAGTGAAACCCATGGCTTCCAACTTTGCAGCTCTCATCCGAGTAGAATCCTTTGTTGGTCGCTTCTTCTATTTGATAAAATACTCCAGATAGTCCTGCTTCCTTGTACTCTTTACCACTTTAGTGTCCAGAATGGCCTCAACTTCCAATGGTTGTGCCACAAGCATCTACCTCGCCCATTGTAGGTCTTCAGTAGGATCTTCACCTTCTGCAAAGGATCCAATATCACCTGCTACATAATGATATAGATCCGCAACATTAAAGATTGGTGAAATACCCACTTCGATAGGAATCTCTAACTCATAAGCATTTGCTGATAATTTTTTGAATATCCCGAAGGGTCCAATATTCTTCATATTCAACTTGTTATACTCTCCTTATGGAAATATTTCTCTCTTTAGATATGCTAAGACCAAATCTCCTACTTCATAGTTCTTCTCTTTCCTTTTGGAATCTACTATGGCCTTGTAACTGGTGTTGCTCTGTTGTAACATTGTTTTCACTTACTCCTGTAGTTCACTGATCCTCCTTGGAAACTCTTCTCCATTAGCACTCCTTTTCTCTAATTAACCTAATTCATGAATTTCACACACTCCTCTTAGATGCATTCCATACGGAAATTGAAATGGACTCGTCCCTGTACTTATGTTTGGTGAATCATTATAGGCAAACTCAAATTGAGCTAATACTCTGTCCCACTGTTTCAGACTCTCTCGAATCAAACTTCTCAACGGGTTCCCCATAATCCTATTAACTACTTCTATATGTCCATCAGACTGTGGGTGATACGCTAAACTGAAGTTCAGTCTGGTACCCAACTTCTTCCACAAGGTCCTCCAGAAATGACCTGCGAACTTCACATCTTTGTTTGATACAAGGCTTCTAGGTAAACCATGTAGCTTCACAACTTCATTGAAAAACAAGTTAGCAATGTGTGTAGCATCACTAGTCTTGTAGCATGGAATGAAATATGCCATCTTAGTGAATCTATCAACAACTAGTGTTACGGAGAGAAACTTCCTATGGCTTGGGGTGTACCACAACAAACAACTAGAGACAAGAAATCAATCTTTCCCAATATACAAGAGAAACCAAACATCTAACACTAAGGGATATTGAATCGTACCTTGTTCTGGATGGTTGAAGTAGATCCCCATTGAGCTTTTCCAATTCACGCTTACTTTAGCAATTCGCTCTCAACAACAACAAACAAGGCAAGCATGCTCTATAATAATGTCTTAGACCTACTCTAGCATATATATTCAATAATGTATAAGCAATTAAATACATCCATGGATACAATATTCATATTCAAATGCACATTAATTGGACAGGAAAAGATATTTCTATTAATAAAATTAGAGACTACAAGAGTGACAACCTCTGTCAACATGTTTACGAACCAGGTAAACTGATTCCTCCACCACCTCAGTTCTCCATCTCTCGATAGAAAGCTCACAAAGCAAAGGAAAGCTTGGGAAGAACACAAAGTGCTCCAAAGGGACAAAGGGATGCAGACTCAAGTATAAGCAAACTAAGGCAACAATGGAATGTGGTTTTTTTTCTCTTCAATTCCTCCTCTTTGTTGAAATGAATAACTCCCGATTCATCTTATTTATTCATAGAATGCCTTTATTTATACATCTACAATGACTCTTTGGATCACACATCCGAGAGTCTCTTCATATTCCTAATATTTACAATTAACGTATAATCCTGACGGATTATATTCCAACGATCCCCCCCTTAATCTGAAGGGGTGTTAGTAAGTCTGAGCATGTTTCTGAATATTTCAAACTTTTCTCGTCCAAGCGCTTTGGTGAAGATGTCTGCAACTTGATCATTTGTGGAACAATGTCGAAGATGGACTGTCTTGGCCTCTACATGATGTCGAATCAAATGATAATTTGTGTTGATGTGTTTGGTTCGATCATGGAATCTAGTTTTCTTAGCCAGCTTGATTGCAGAATTATTGTTGATCAATAATGGAGTGGAGTTCTCTTGTTTTTCTTGCAAATCTTCAATTATCTTCCCGAGCCATACTATTTCTTTCGTTGCTTCAGCTACAGCCACATATTCTGCTTCTGTTGTTAAATATGTCCGAACTGATTGTTTGTGTGATCTCCATGAGACAGCTACTGATCCAAGACTCATAGTGTATCCAGAATTTGATACTCCTGTCTCCTTATCGCCATCAAAATCTGAATCTGAGTACCCAATAAGTTTGAAGTCATCCACCTTAGAGTACTTGAGTCCAACGTCTTGAGTCCCTTTCAAGTATCTTAGAACTCTTTTTGCAGCTGACTAGTGTCCTTCACAAGGTTTATGCATGAACCTTGAAAGTATGCCAACAACATAAGAAATATCTGGTCTAGTTGTTGTAAGGTAGATAATTCTTCCTACAAGTTGTCGATACTTGGTCGCATCCTCAAATTCTTTTCCTTCGCTTGACGTGAGCTTCATTTTCTGTTCCATTGGAGTAGAGATAGGGTTGCATTATTTCATGCAAAATTTGTCTAGTAGTTCTCCAACATATTTCTTATGAGATAGGAATATGTACTTAGGATGTTGAGTGACTTCAATTCCTAAGTAATAATGGAGATGTCTCATATCTCTCATTTCAAAGATCTTTTTCAAATCTTTCTTTATGGATGCTATATAGCTCTCATTGTTCCCTGTCATCAAAAGATCATCTACGTACACCACAAGATACACAACAGATCTTCCAAATTTCTTTATAAACAGTGTTGCATCATTAAGATCAAAATGTTCAAAATTTAACTTCAAAAGATGCTCGGTTAATTTTCCATACCATGCGTGAGGCGCTTGTTTTAGGCCATACAAGGATTTGACAAGCTTGCATACCTTTTGTTCTTTTCCTTTCACAACAAAGCCTTCTGGCTGAGACATGAAGACATTCTCTTTCAAGTCTCCATTCAAGAAAGCAGTCTTCACATCCATCTGATGCACTTTCCACCCTTTCTCAGCAGATAAAGAGAGTAAGGTATGGATGGTAGCCCATTTTGCTGTAGGAGAAAACGTTTCTTCATAGTCAATTCCTTCCTTCCGTGCATAGCCTTTTGCTACAAGCCTCACTTTTTGCTTGTCAAGTGAGCCATCTGATCTGTATTTGTTCTTGTACACCCACTTGCAGCCAATTGGTTTGGTTCCAACTGGAGGCTCAACCAGCTTCCAAGTTCCATTCTTCATGAGTGCATCATACTCATTCTACATAGCTTCTTTCCACTCAACTCGAGTAGAAGATTCTTCAAAGGAATTTGGTTCAAAGTTAGCAGATAAATTAAATTCACAATCAAATGATACATCCATGTCATCACCTGAATTATCTGCTTCTCTTCCATTTTCATGTCTTTTTGAACTTCTCATTCCCGTCTTTCCAACTTCATCTGGATGGACACTTTCAAGTGTCTTTGTGGCCCATTTAGGAATCTTCCTTGATGGTCCTGGTTGATCAGCTAGTGCTGCTTCATTTCCTTCAAGGTTGAGTCTTCCAAGTCTCTCAATCACATCATCCAGTTGAATCACTTGTTTAGGTGAAGTAGTAGGAACTTCTTTCATGCGGGGGATTTGGTGCTTCATATGGAAATTCCAAAGGTTGATCAAAAATAGAAATCCCCCCTTCAAGGTTTGGAATTTCATATTCATTTTCAAAATATTTCTTTGGATGAGGATATTTTTCCAAACGATCAAGTTGTCTCTCAATGGAATGGTCATTTTTATTAGTCTCAAGAAAAATGACATCTCTGGAAATAACAAACTTCTTGTTTACGTCATCATACAGACGATATTCCTTGGAGTTTTCTTCGTACCCCAGGAAAATGCATTTTCTGCTTCGAGCACCAAGCTTGTTTCTTTGCTCCTTTGGAATCAAGGCATAACAGGTGGAACCAAAAACTCTGAGATGCCTGACTGAAGGGAGATGGCCAAACCACATTTCATGTGGAGTCTTGTTATCAAGAGCATTTGAGGGACTTCTGTTTCTCAAATAGGCTGCACATTTCACTGCATCACCCAAAAACATTAGTTTTATATTCTTAAAAAACATCATTGAGCGTACCATATTCATTATGGTTCTCTTCATTATTTCGGCTACACCGTTTTGTTGAGGATTGTAGGGAACTGTAGTCTGATGTGCAATTCCATGTTGGCGAAGATAATCTTCAAAAGCATTTGAAGTGTATTCTTTCCCATTGTCAGTATGAAGTGTACCAATTTTAGATTGTGCTTGTTTTTCTATCAATGCATGAAAGTCCTTGAATGTTTGAAATGCTTCTGATTTTGTGTTTAATGAGTAAATCCAGCACATTCTTGAGTAGTCATCAACAAAGTTCATAAAATACTTATTCCCATTGGCAGAAGGAGTTGGCATTGGGCCACATAAATCAGAATGCACTAATTCTAATTTCCTACTTTCTCTGAAATTAGATTCATGGAATGGAAGCTTACTGTGTTTCCATAATATACATGCATCACATTTTCTCTTCTCTTTGGGAATGGTGGGAAAACCAAATATACCATTCTTTCTCAACAAACGAAGACTGTTATAATTCAGATGACCAAATCTTGCATGCCACAATAAACTTGATGACAAATTACCTTCTCCATGCTGAGAGAGGTAGGCATAGTTCTGAACCCTTGCAGATGAACCCTTTAGCTTCAGCAGCTTCCCATCTTCGTATCTAGTCATGATGACTTGGTTGTCAGAGGACTTTCTTATTTCTAAGATTCCATCAAGCATGTGGATGGAATGGCCTTGCTATCGAATCTCCACCAAGGATAGCAGGCTTCTCTGCAACTCTAGAAGATAAAGAACATTCTTCAACAAGAAATCAGGGAATCCAGGCATCTTAAGCCAAATGGTGCCCATTCCCTTTGGTTTAAGACTTGACTTATCTGCAAAGTAAACTATGCCATTTATTGTTTCATTAAGTTCTTCAAAATGGTCTTTTATAAAAGTCATGTGTGATGTTGCACCAGTATCAAGTAGCCAACAATCTGTGTAAGATGAAAGTGAAGTCATTTCATTAATACCAAGATTACAATGTGCAACAATACAATGAGCAGAATCTGAAGATTTACTAGCATCTTGGTTCTTATTGTCATCTTTCTTCTGGTTATGTCTGTCTTTGATGGAGTCCCACGAAGCCCAACACTGATCTGTTGTGTGTCCAATATTTCCACAACGCTTGCACTTCAAATCTGATCTTTTGCTGGAGTTGCTTCTACCTCCTCTACCTCTGAAGTTTCTTCTTCCTCTGCCTCTCTCTTTGCTAGAGAGATTGGCACCAACTACAGATGCTATAGATTGCATCTTCTATGATTGAATCTTGCAATTAAAACAATGGGAGAAAAAGAAGAAAGAGTAAAGGTGCAGGTCTAAGTCTCTGCCACCTTCCTAAAGCTTTACATCAATGTCAATGTCTCTGCTATTACAATTCAATCAATTCATCCAGATCTTACAGCATAGACTTCCTCTAAGAGTAGGCAATCTAGTCTTCTACTAAAATAAAACAAAGTAACTTCAATCATGCAGTTTTCCAGACCTGAAAATGGCAAACTTTGATTTCACAGAATGCGTAAAGGGCGCGCCATTTTCACCGAGAAAATATTCCAAAACTTTCTTCACTTTCTCAGAATCGTCACTCTCGCATTCAATCTCATAACAAGTACCAAACTCGTACTGCATCTCATCTAGTTCGATCTTCAACCCAATCAGTACCAACAATACAAAACAACATATATCTTCCACAGGAATCTTCAATATATGATATATATCAGTCACAGTCCTTTTTACTCAATGTAAATAAAAAATACTTGTAGACTTTTCACTTTACATCCACACATGTACATTAGGGTTTTGTATTTCAAGCAACAAAAATGGTTTACCTCCGCGCAGTATTCTCAAGGCATGAATCTTCAGCTATATGTTATCTACCAGCAATCTCCAATTGTCATTCTTCAAAGAACTTGAAAGATCAAGACTCATCATTGCTTCCATATCAATCTCACACAACATCAAAAGAATAATCTTTTCACCATAACATTCACTCTCCAGGAAACAATATATTGATGGTCTCAAATTGCAACAACCTTCTCGTAGTTTTCACAAGAGATATCAGAATTAGATTACCAGCTGGAAAGTGCCCACGCACTTGGGAGACTGATGCATACACTCCACGAGCTTTACCAAGATTTCACCATAGCAATCCATCAATTCTCTATGAGAGAACACAACCACATAAAAAATATTTAAAGGGAGACTATCGTAAAACTTTAAGAGTTACAGGAATAATAGAAGATGGAGGTCGCATCTCAAAATACATAAGAAAACCACAATATATCTCACAAGTTTTGCACAGAACTTTTATTGTTTGAACACGACCGTTGAAATTCATGGGAATAAAGAGAAATGGGAGAACGCTCTGTGGAAATGAGAATAGACTATAGGCAGCAGTGGAAATGAGAGCGCGATGCAAACTAGGGATAGGTATATATCAAAAATGACTGAACAAAACTTCAACCGTTCATTCAAGATCATGCAGTGATTTGAGTAATGCATTCTATGGACTATTTCATACCTCCTTCCTCATCGCAGGTCTAGAGGAGCATAACACACACAATGAATACGCACAGGCTGGCAAAGAGAATGCATGCGACTGGCAGATGATGAGGCAGAATTGATTTTGAGTGCGTGTAGTAGAACTGGAGGAGAAACGTTCAATTCTAATCAGAGGGCAGACACATTAATGGGCCAGCCATCTGGTAATGCACTGGCAAGCATACAGGCTGCCAGGACTGAAACTTAACAGCAGGAGTTATGGCAGGTGGTGCTCTGATACCACTGTTGAAATGAATAACTCCCAATTCATCTTATTTCTTCATAGAATGCCTTTATTTATACATCTACAATGACTCTTGGGATCACACATCCGAGAGTCTCTTCATATTCCTAATATTTACAATTAACATATAATCCTAACGGATTATATTCCAACACTCTTCAATATATCCAAGGGGTTCCTTAAATAGCACTCCAAAAGGGTAATGGAGGGTCAAATCTGAGCGTTCTCAAGGCATATGGAAGGCCAAGAGTCAAGATCTTCAGACCCATATGAGGAAAATTCCAAAAATGTTTGGACTTATGCACACATCCCGATGTACATGGGTTTGAGGTCAAAATTCATGTGTACAAGCGAGTATGGGGTTAAAATTTGTTTACAACAATAAACATGGGTTTTTTAGGGATGATATTGGAACATCAAAGGATAATAAAAATCCATGTAGTCTAAAGAGTCTACAGAGGGACACAAAAGGCCATAAATATGTGATCAACCATGTGTGGTAAAATCAGCTATAACAGATGTCCCCTAATGTATGAGGTCAGAGGGGTAACATCATGGCTGAAATGCATTATAAAATCCATCCCAAAAGTGGAGAATGAAGACCCAGGTGGAAGAACCAACCACTCATTAGTACAATACAATGATAAATCTCTGCATGTGACTGCAAATACATGGAGCAGTCCTGGATACATAAGAGTACAATGGCCATGAATAGGCATGATATACAAAATGTGTCATGTGTGGTCATCACCACGTACAATATAGAATAGATCAAAATCTCCAAAGTGGATGAAGATATACAATAGATCAAAATATCCATAATGGCTGAAGATAGACAATGGATCAAGATCTCCAAAGTAGCTGAAGATATCTGATATACACTGGAATCAAATCACGAGAGCTAAAATCTCATGAACACTAGCACGATCAAGGAGGTAGCATACATGGAATGCCACCAAGCTGGAAATTCTTCTACATGAAACGTTACGAGTACATGTCCTACTATGTGAATATATGTTTCGAGGTCAAACATAGTATCCCATCACCTGATTATCGGTCATTGATGTATACCGTTGATAGATGCGAGATCACCTAGTGATAATGAAAATAGGAATCAAGGTACAGAGTGAAATCTAACAAGTGTGAATAGATGTATTGAGGTCGAACACTTGGAAGAATCCATCGATCAGGGGACATTGATGTATTCCCAAAACTGTCGATGGCGAGAGAACCTAGAACTGATGAATGTAAGTCTCAAGGCACTCAAAGGACTCCAGACTCCTATTCCATAATAAATGATCTGATGTTGATGGAATGGAATCCGCTAGAAGGAGGGAATTAAGGCATCCCCCATCAACCAACATGAGGTACTCAGCAACACTGTATAATGTGGAAGGACTCGAAAAAGATGTGCACGAACCAATAACAGTACAAGGAATGGCCGACATGCAAAGTCAAGATAACTGAGGAATGGTAGAGTCAGGATTCGACTTCCTTCAAACAAGAGCATAAAGGAAAATGGTGATTGAAGGTAGGCAGTATGGACTCGATATGAAAACTGGGACATCTTTGTGACACATGAGGCATCAACAGAGGCTCCATAGGGACTGGAAGCTTAACTAGTCAGTGGAGATAAACTCATAGTAATGAGTACAGCTGCTAAAGTCAAACTAATAACCCAACCAATGGATGTGATATACAATGCTCTGTTCGAAGGAGACACAACTCAACTGTTGCCAAAGATAACATCTTTTCATGTCCAGATTTTTGGTTTTTTTATTTTTTTGGACTTTTTTCAGATATTTCAAAAATCTTGAAAAGAAATAAAAGTGATTAATAGTACAAATCTAGGAGGAGACAAGTGTCAGGGGGCAATAAAACTAGTTCCAAGCAGTGGAACATGCCTATGCTCAATGCAAGGATATATGTGCAGGATAACGACACACAGGAAGGTATCCTCCTGGTAAAAGGCTCCCTCAAGAAAGGACATGAAAGACAAACCAAAAATGGTGAACTTCTGGCACTGCTACTACTCCAAACTAAATGTTGATGTGTGGAGGAATCTTCTTCTTGGGAAGAAGAGAAATCTGATCCAAAGAAATCTGCTCACTTGGATCAAAAGCTGTTGGAGGATGGAAACTAGGACCATGTAAAACAGTTGAGATCCAATGATGTGAAATCTCTAGAGAGTTGTAATCAGCTCCAAGATGATGTAATGACTTGAACTTCTAACCAATAGAGATGAAATCAACTTCAGATAGGTGAAATTGGTGTCCAAGCGAATGTATGGGGTCTCCAACTTCATTTACATAGAGATGATGTGTGCAAGTGAACATGTAGGAACAAAGGGAAACCATAGGATTAAAGAGTGTAAATGCAAGGGCTCTATGGGTTGATAAAGCTTCCAAATAATATAAAAGGATACATATAAGCATATCGGTATACTCGTGGGAATATATTAATAATGAAACCTCTATAGTAGAAGTATGAAAGGAGGAAGGAAGGCGATGTTCAAAATCTTCAAGGAGGCTCTAAGGATTGATGCCAAGCACAAAGGAGGAGTTGCATAAGTGCATGGGATCAAGTATGGTGAGTGGAATGACACTAAAAGGGCTTGATTTGGATAAGCAAACATCTAGGAAGTCATTGTGTTATGCACCATCAATGAGAGAGGTATGCACAAAGTGTGAAGGATTTGGCACATAGATCTCAGAATCCATGATAGAGATATGAAGAACAATGAATGTGTGAATGAATCATCATCAATAGAAATAGTAGCTCCATTAGTCACTTATTTTTCATCATCAACATCACAGGAATATGAATCAAGATCTTCAACTTCAAGAGATACAAAAAAAGATGGCTCTTGAATATTTGCTTCTTGATTAAAAGAGGAAGCATTCAAATCAAAGAGAATGGTATCAACTTCTTCATCATGATGAAATTCATAGGAGAATGTAGAGGCCGAGACATCTTGAGAGAGAGAAATCTAGATTGCTAGAAGAATCCCCGTTGTGCTTTCCCAAAACTATATCCAATGTTGTTTAGAGATCCTTTGGGTGTTTAGCATAATCAACAAGGTAGTGTATGCTTGGAGAAATAACCAGACATATAGATCCAAAAGCTCTATCACAGTCATTCATCCAGTCACTTAGCTCTTCATAAGACTCTTCACTAGCTCCAATATATATCTCATAGAGATTTTGTACCATGTTCATCGGGACATTTCATCCACGGTGAGAGATTTGGTTCATCAGCCGATCTTGAACCACATATATTTAATTTTCTTCTCCAGTTACATTCACCGTGGATCAGCTTCTTATCTTTATATGAAGAATTTAATTCAACGAAATCAACACAGAACCTCGATCTAGAACCTGCCTTCATCTGGACCGCTCGATCGTGGGTACATTCAATCCATCGGGAAAATCCATCGGATTCACAGACCGTCACATGTTGTCAGCTTTAAGTTATCCCATAGTGTGTAAACTTGACATTTGTCACTTTATCGATGCCTTATTATGATGGTATAAGGTTATCCTTGTTGCTTAATCATTATATATGAAATATCTTGGTTAATCATTAAATCATCGTCAATATCACTCACTCCAAAGACCAAATCTTTCAACTGCAACATATTTCACATCTTAGATTCTCCTTGCCTTTCGGGCTTTCATATCACAGTTTAAGTGACCTCTCACAGTCTCTAAGAGATAATGGAATTATATACAGATCACATTAATCCCAAGTTATATATATATACTACATCATGAAAATCCTGAACTTGTGATAGCATTTGTAATATTTAGTGAATAAATAGAGCCTCCTACTGAGACAAATATCATTTGGACCTCATTTATGGTTTTTTATATGCACAAAAATTGGGCTCTTGAGTGTCATTACTTCCCCTCTCATGGCTGCCAAAGAAAAAATTGTCAACATGGTGATACGAAAGGCCGGAATGGGAAGAGATGGGAAGATAACTTGGGAGTTCTACTTTCGAAGAAGGGGCTAAAGAAAAAATGAAGTGCAAAAACATATGCACTTTAGCTAGGAAAATGTTCGGAAATTTAGCTAGCAAAATGTATGGAAATGGGTGAGAATTGTAGCGCAGATAAATGT
>LPNX010018610.1:47924-74020 GCA_001517045.1 Pseudotsuga menziesii | reverse complement strand
GAGAGATATTATGGGTATGTTGTTTTGAGAGAGCTTTTAGTTTAGGGGTTGGATATAATTTAGTGTTAGAGGATCAGAGAGAGAGAGAGAGAGAGAGAGAGAGAGATATTGGGTTTGTGGGTTTAAAGAGAGAGAGAGAGATTGTGGGTTACGGGTTTATAGAGAGGCAGATAAAGAGACATGATGTTAAAGTGTCATAGAGATAGATAGATTGGGGGTTAGGGGTTTAGAGAGAGAAATAGAAAGAAAGATATTTTGGGTTAGGAGTTTATCGAGAGAGAGAGAGGTGTTAGGGGTTTAGAGACACAAAGAGGGAGATTGGGGAAAATGATATATATATAGAGAGAGAGAGATTAGGGATTAGTGGTTAAAGGTTTAGAGGGAGATATACTATAGGTAAGGGGTTTTGAGAGAGAGTTTGGTTTAGGTGTTTAGAAAGAGAGACAGAATGGGGTTTAGGAGTTTCGATAGAGAGAGATTGGGTGTTAGGTGTTTAGAGAGAGAGAGAGAGACGTTAGGGGGTTTGAGTTTTAAATAAAGAGATATACAAGGGTATATGGTTTTATATAAAGAAGGATAGACAGAGGGTTGAAGGTTAGTCTTTTAGAGAGAGAGAGAGAGAGAGAGAGAGAGAGAGAGGGAGAGAGAGAGATTGGAGATTATGGTTTAATAGAGAGAACAATAATGGGCATTAGGTTTTAAATTATATAGATAGAGAGAGAGAGAGAGAGAGAGAGAGAGAGAGATTGTTGGGTTTTAGGTGTTTAGAGAGAGATATTGGGGGTTCGAGATATACCTAGAGAGAAATAGAGGGGAGGTTAAGCATTTATAGAGAGACATTGGGGGTTAGGAGTTTAGAGAGAGAAAGGAATATAAGGAGAGAGATTAGTATTTATGGGTTGAGAGAGAGAGAGATTGCTGGTTTGGGTTTTAGTGATAGAGAGAGAAATAAATTTTGGGTTAGGGTTATAAAGATAAAGACATAGAAATTTGGGGTTAGTTATTTAGAGAAATATAGATACATTGGTGGTTAGGGGTTTGAGAGAGAGAGAGAGTTTGGGGGTTACGATTTTATAGAGATAAATATAAATAAAGAGATTTGGGCTTCGTGGTTTAGAGAGAGAGATAGATTAAAGGTTAGGTGATGAGACACATTGTCAGATAGCGGGTCAGAGAGAGAGAGAGAGAGAGAGAGAGAGAGAGAGAGAGAGAGAGAGAGAGAGAGAGAGAGAGAGAGAGAGAGAGAGAGAGATACAAAGAGAGAGAGAGAGATATTGGGGTTAAGAGTATAGAGAGAGGGAAAGAGGGAGAGAAAGAGATGCATGTTTAAGGGTTTAGAGAGAGAATTAGATTGAGGGTTATGGGTTTAGAGAGAGAAATAAAAAGAGAGTTATTTTGGGTTATGGATTTAGAGAGAGGGAGAGAGGGAGAGAAAGAGATGTGTGTTTAAGGGATTAGAGAGAGAATTAGATTGGTGGTTAGGGTTTTAGAGAGAGAAATAAAAAGACCGATTTTGGGTTAGGAGTTTAGAGAGAGAGAGAGGTTAGGGTTTTGGATACATGGAGAGAGATATTGGGGGTTAGTGGTTTAGAGAGAGAGAGATTTGGTTCTAGGGATTTAGACAAAGAGGAAGGGAGAGAAAGAGAGAGATATAAAAACATTGAAGGTTAGGGGTTTAGAGAGAGAGAGATAGATATTATACGTTAGGAGATTAGAGAGAGAAATACAAAGATATAGATTTAGGGTTATGGGATTAGAGATAGAGAGAAATATTGAAGGTTATGGATTTAGAGAAAGAGAGAGAGTTAAGGGGTTAGGTTTTTTTATTGATAGATATATATATAGAGAATGAGAGAGATTAGGCATTAGGAGTATAGTCAAATAAATATACTGAAGTCTAGGGATTTAGAAAGAGAGAGAGAGTGGTCGGGGGTTGGGGTTTGAGTGAGGGAGAGAGATATTAAAGATTAAGGGTTTAAGGATATAAAGATATTGAGGATTAGAAAGAGGCAGAGAGACCAGGGGTTAGGGGATCATAGAGAGATAGAGTTGAATTTAGATTTTTAAATATATATATATATATATATATATATATATATTAGAGTTTAGGGGTTTAGAGAGATAAGGAGATATATTGGAAGAGAGAGAGAGAGAGAGAGAGAGAGAGAGAGAGAGAGAGATTGGTGGTTAGTGGTTTAGAGTGAGATAAAAGTAGGAATATAGATCTTGGGGTAAATTGTTTAAAGAGAGAGAGAGAGAATGGAGGTTTTAGGTTTAGAGAGATATGTAAAGAGAGATAGGGGTTTATAGGTCTAGTGAGAGAGAGAGAGAGAGAGAGAGAGAGAGAGAGAGAGAGAGAGATTGGAGCATAGGATCTCATAGAGAGAAATAGAAATACATAGATTGGCTCTTAGGGATTTAGAGAGAGAGAGAGAGAGAGATTGGGGATTAGGGATTTAGAAAGAGAGATATTGGAGTATAGAGATTTAAAGAGAGAGGGATATTTAGGGTTAGGTGTTTAGAGAGAGAGATTGAGGGTTAGGTTTTTAGATATATAGAGAGATATTGGGGATTTGGGAATTTAGAGAAACATGTAGAGAAAAAGAGAAGATTTCGGTTAGGGTTTAGGGGTTTAGAGAGAGAGGGAGAGGGGGAGAGAGAGAGAGAGAGAGAGAGAGAGAGAGAGAGAGAGAGAGAGAGAGAGAGAGAGAGAGAGAGATTGGAAGTTAAGGTTTTGAAAGAGTGAGATATATTGTTGGTTAGGAATTTAGATACATGGAAATAAAGAGAGAGAGATTTGTGATTAGATATATAGAGAGAGGAATTTGAGTTTAGGGGTTTAGAAATACAAAACATGAGCCTTGGGATAGGGGTCTAGAGGGAAAGAGAGAGATTGGGGCCTTTGGTTTTAGGGAGATAGATTGGTGGATATGGGTTTAGAGAGAGGGAGACATTGCGGCCTAGGGGTTTAGAGAGACATATTCTTCGATATTGGTTTAGAGAGAGAGAGAGAGAGAGAGAGAGAGAGAGAGATGGTTAAGGCTTAGAGAAGGAGGAGGAAAGGAGATTAGGGATTAGGGTCATATAGAGAGGTTACGGATTAGAGGTTTAGAGAGAGAGAGAGAGAGAGAGAGAGAGAGAGAGAAACTCAAGGTTAATAATTTAGAGAAATAGATTGAGGGTTATGCATTTTGAGAGAGACATAGATTCGAGGTTAGGGTTTTACGGGTAGAGAATGGAGGATAGGAGTTTATATAAAGAGAGAGAAAGTTATGGGTTAAATAAATAGGTGATTAAGGGTTTAGAGATAGAGAGATTACTATTTAGGTGTTATATTTTTAGATAGATAGATAGGTAGGAAAATAAATAGAGAGATAGAGTGATATTACTATTTAGGATTTTAGAGAGATAGATAAAGAGAAAGATAGAAACTAGGGGTTATGTTTTTACCTAGAGAGAGAGAGAGAGAGACTTGTGATTAGGAATTTACAAAGAGAAACATTGGGGGTTAAGGGTTTAGAGAGAGAGATATTATGGGTACCTGGTTTTGAGAGAGCATTTAGTTTAGGGGTTTAGAGGGAGATAATTTAGTGTACGGGATTAGAGAGAGAGAGAGAGAGAGATTGTGGGTTAGTGGTTTAAAGAGAGGGAGATAAAGATATGTGATGTTAAAGTCTCATAGAGATAGATAGATTATGGGTTAGGGGTTTAGAGAGAGAAATAGAAAGAGAGATATTTTGGGTTAGGGGTTTACTGAGAGAGAGAGAGAGAGAGAGGTTAGGGGTTTAGAGACACAAAGAGGGAGATTAGGGGTAAGGATATATAGAGAGAGAGAGAGATTAGAGATTAGGGGTTAAAGGTTTAGAGGGATATACATTAATGGTAAGGGGTTTTGAGAGAAAGTTTGGTTTAGGTGTTTAGAGGGAGAGACAGAATGGGGTTTAGGAGTTTAGATAGAGAATGATTCGGTGTTAGGTGTTTAGAGAGAGAGAGAGGTTAGGGGGTTTGAGTTTTAGATAAAGATATATACAAGAGTATATGGATTTGTATAGAGAAGGATAGATAGAGGGTTGAAGGTTAGTGTTTTAGAGAGAGAGAGAGAGAGGGAGAGAGAGAGAGGAGATTATGGTTTAATAGAGAGAACAATAATGGGCATTAGGGTTTTAAATATATAGATAGATAGAGAGAGAGAGAGAGAGAGAGAGAGAGAGAGAGAGAGAGAGAGAGAGATGGTTGGGTTTTAGGTGTTTAGAGAGAGAGATATTGGGTGTTCAGGATATACCTAGAGAGAAAGAGAGGGGACGTTAGGCATTTATAGAGAGACATTGGGGGTTAGGAGTTTAGAGAGGGAAAGGAATATCAGGAGAGAGATTAGTATTTATGGGTTGAGAGAGAGAGAGAGTTTGGGGGTTATGGAGATAAATAGAAATAAAGAGATTTGGGGGATTTGTGGTTTAGAGAGAGAAATAAAAAGAGAGTGATTTTGGGTTAGGGATTTAGAGAGAGAGAGAGATTGGGGTTAAGGGTATAGAGAGAGGGAGAGATGGAGAGAAAGAGATATGTGTTTAAGGGATTAGAGAGAGAATTAGATTGGTGGTTAGGGTTTTAGAGATAGGAATAAAAAGAATGATTTTGGGTTAGTGGTTTAGAGAGAGAGAGAGAGATTTGGTTATAGGGATTTAGACAAAGAGTAAGGGAGAGAAAGAGAGAGATATAAATACATTGAAGGTTAGGGGTTTAGAGAGAGAGAGAGAGAGAGAGGTTGAGAGAGATAAATATTATACATTAGGATATTAGAGAGAGAAATATGGGCTTAGATTATTAGAGAGAGACAAATAGAAAGACATAGATTGAGGGTTATGGGATTAGAGATAGAGAGAAATATTCAAGTTTATGGATTTAGAGAAAGAGAGGGAGTTAAGGGGTTAGGTTTTTTTATTGATAGATATATGTATAGAGAATGAGAGAGATTAGGCAATAGGAGTATAGTCATATAAATATACTGAATACTAGGGATTTAGAAAGAGAGAGAGTGGTCGGGGGTTAGGGTTTTATAGAGGGAGAGAGAGATTAAAGATTAAGGGTTTAAGGATATAAAGATATTGAGGATTAGAGAGAGAGAGAGAGACTAGGGGTTAGGGGATCATAGAGAGATAGAGTTGAATTTAGATTTTTAAAGATATATATATATATATATATATATATTAGAGGTTAGGGGTTTAGAGAGATAAGGAGAGATATTGGGAGAGAGTGGTTTAGAGATATGAAACATGAACCTAGGGATAAGGGTCTAGAGAGAAAGAGAGATATTGGGGCCTTTGGGTTTAGAGAGATAGATTGGTGGATATGGTTTTAGAGAGAGGGAGAGATTGGGGCCTAGGGGTTTAGAGAGACATTTTCTTGGATATTGGTTTAGAGAGAGAGAGAGAGAGAGAGAGAGAGAGAGAGAGAGAGAGAGAGAGATGGTTAAGGTTTAGAGAAAAAGGAGGAAAGGAGATTATGGACTAGGGTTGTTAACACCATTATTTAGCAGGGGGATGAAGAACCATGATGAAGAAGAAATAATAAGTTGCTTGTCGAACTTTGGTTAAAAGATATATTGTAAGAGTATGATGATATGCCAAAAAATCGATCCCGTTATCAAAGATCTGATGGTGCAAATTGAAAGGATAGAAATCAACGGCCATGATTGTCTCTGCACTCTTAGAGATGCGAGGAAGATAAAGTATGTCCGGGCCTTTATCGGGTACACAGATCAACGACTATCAATCTAGCTTGGGTAGATCCACGGTTCATATTTAATCCACCTTGTGAAATCGCATGTTGGTTAAAGCAATAGAACTCGGAGGAATCAAGTACATACCACTCGGTCCAACGGTGATGAGATGAAGGCGTATCACATCAATGATCGGGGGTAATTCTGGAGATAAAACTTGCACCGAAGATAAATCCGAGGCACCCGGCGGAATTGGTTATGAGGCGAGTGATCTAACGGTTGAGAATTAAAGGTAAAGTGGATCAACGGTTGTTGACGATTCCAGAACATAAACTTGCACGATGGTTAAAATAACGGAGCCTAGTGGAATTTGGTAGGTGTCACCGAATCTGACGACTCACAAATAAAGGTTGATCACATATACGACTGTGGATGATTCCAGAGCATAAAGTTGCGTGAAAGATAATGCCAGGAGACTCAGCGGAATCGAGTATTTGCTTCTTGATATGACGGCGGAGAGATAAGGTCGATCATATTGATGGCTGGGAATGATTCTGGGGCAAAACGTTGTGTGATGTTTACGACCGAGACGCCTGGCGGAATGAGGTACGTGGCACGTGATCCAAGGGTTGGAAATTAAAGAGGAATCAGGTCAATGGTCTTGAACGAATCCAGAGAATGGAAGTGCATGACAGATAAAATAGGAGGCAGTTGCGGATTATAAACCGCTGATCCACGTGGCTGAATGTGGTAGACTCCCGAGACGAAAGTGGTTTATGGAAAACCGACCAAAGCACGCTCCGAAGTGGGTCCTATAAAAGCAAGGTTAACTTCTCTCATGATTATTTTATCTACTCGGGATAAGTGAAAAGGACTGGACG
The DNA here is from genome assembly GCA_001517045.1 of Pseudotsuga menziesii. Classification (NCBI taxonomy): domain Eukaryota; kingdom Viridiplantae; phylum Streptophyta; class Pinopsida; order Pinales; family Pinaceae; genus Pseudotsuga; species Pseudotsuga menziesii. The sequence goes on along the minus strand of LPNX010018610.1, from coordinate 67,423 downwards.
ATTCGTCATCTTCCATTTGTCAGTTTCGGGCACGCTCCAAGCACACGCCTCTACAGTCAATCAAGTAAGGCTTAAACCCTGTAGTTCCTTCGTCCGAATTACCATTGTTAATTAAGTAATGGACCAGGGGAAAGGATTACCAATAATATGGTTAGGTCGTAGATGACAGAGAGGAGTGTTTAGTAGACAGAGATAGGGGCGTGTGCGACCCCTTCCTATCTATAGGGAGCGTGTCTGTCAGTAAGGATAAATTGTGGTATTACAACTCACAAGGGAACGATGTATTGAATGTATGTAAATCTTTTCTGTACTATTTCGCTATTAAGCAAACCCTCCATTTCCTAGAGTTCGCAGAGTGGTGTGAAATCAACTATTCTCCTTCTCAGAGGATTATTGTGAGTCGGTCCACATCTAGAATACTTTGTAAATTCGATGCCACAGTCATTAGAGAAAACCTCAATTTGCCTGAAAATTACCATGTTAATCGTGAGTCGGTAAATGAGTCGGTCCTTGCTGAATTTTACAAGAATTGTGAAACTGAAAGTCGTTGTCAATTCCTATCTAGTATTCTGAAAGAAGGTCAATACCTTAATGGTCTTTTCCTACCTTATCCTGTGCACATTTTTAAGAATGAAGTCCAATTGGTAGTATCTCTGGTCTTTCAAGTGTTAGGTCTGGATGAGGATTGTCCTGTGGGTGATTTCATCCAAGGTTTTTTATTGAGAATAAGTTCCTCAAGCTCTGATTCCCAGTCAATCCCTATGTTTAATTTCGATGATTACCTCGATGAAGAAATCCATCTTCAGTTAACTAAGTTTCCAAAGGTTCATTTCTTTAGGTTTCAGACCTACTTGCTCAACATGCTGTTATGCTCCAATCTCACTGAGTTGAAATTTTTGAATACTCTATGCTCTTCTGATTTGCCCAAGCAAATCAACATGTTCGAATTTGCTAATTCGATCATGTCGGAAATGTACAAAATGTTATTTGATGAGGAATTGCCCCGTGTTCTGGACGAGATGAAATGTTTAATGCAGTATTCACTAGAGGATTGGGTTGGGGACTAGTTCATGTACAAAGATTACACTGTGTTAAGAATATATGGGTTTACAGGTCAGCCTTATGGGCTACCCTCCTTTTTAACCCCGAGGATTTTTGCACTAGAATTCATGAGGCAGAGATTGCTATCTGAGGAAGAGAATTTTGGTGCTTTCAAAAAATATTCAAACATTAAATTTCCACTCAAAGTTGGCTCTTTCATTTTTAAAGGTAAAGGCACCTTAGTATTCATAGATAAATTGCCAGAGAATATGGATTTCCAAAAGGAGTCAAAAGTGAATTACGATCCCCACCATGTGATCTCATTGAGGAAGAAGGCCAACAAGAATAAACCATTTGAGCACCAGCGTATTGAGAGGTTAGCTGAAACTGCCAATTTGTTGCAGTTTACTGAGAGATCAAAGTCTGATGAAGATGCACATAATGTACCTGTCACAGTAACCCAAATAAAAGAAGGTGCTAGTATTGTGATTAAGAGGAGTTTGTCTGAAATTGAGAGTATGGAATTGGACGAAGATGGGTCCCATAAAAAGGCAAAGTTGCTTGAAGGTCGTGAAATTGTAAATGAGGAAGTTTCTGATGGTTTCAAAAAGGTTTCCCTAGTTCCCATGAAAGCTGTGCAAGTAAATCAATTCTCTTTTAAAAATATAGAAGGTGATGTAGACAGTTCAGAATCAAGCCCAGTATTTAAGTCAAAGGAAGAACTCAAAGCCAGCTATATGGAGAAGAGGAAACAGTCTCTAGAGGAGACAAGAAACTTGCTCCCGTGAGTGAGAAGTTTATACAGTTCAAAAACCTCTCTAGTTTATGCCAGAGATGCTGAGAGAAATACATTTAAGATGGCTATGGTAAACGACAAGAAGATGTCTGAAATGGAGATCCGGATGGACAAAATCAATACTCAGGATAAGATACAACTTCACAAACAAACCAGTGATATCATTTACTCAGACTTATTACAAGCCATGGTAAGGATTAATAAATTGCAAGTTTTGATAGACAAATTAGAAATTCAATTGAAGCATGAGAGAGTTAAGAATAAAGAAAATGTCATTCAGATTAGGAAGCTGCAAATAGACATTGTTAGTTCAGATAACACCCAGGAAGTCAAGAGGATGCTAGAGGAAAAGGACAATGCACTCCAGGTCCTAAAGAAAAAGTTGAAGATCCCAGGTGCTGAACATGTTCAGTCATCTGAGTTATTGGCTCTCCAAGAAGAGAAGGATAAAGTCCATAAAGAGATGATGGAGTATAAAGGAAGAGATGGGGAGCTAGAGGAAGAAAAAGAAAGGTGGGAGGATGAACAAAACAAACTGTTGTCTCAAATTTCCTTGATGAAAAAATATCAAAATGATGAAAAGGAAATTATGGAGGAGTTAATGAGTCAGACTCCCACCGGTGAAGATTTGTCCATTGTGAATATCGAAAATCCATTGGATGATTTCTCTGTGGATAATTTGTTGGTGGCTATGTCCCAGGTAAGCTTAAAAGATGAAGCAATTAAAGAATTGAAGGCAGATAATGAAAAAATAAAATCTGAATTGGCCAGAGTAAATGAAAGTAAAAAACAAATATTGCAGGACAGAAATCAGTTACAGAAAAAACTCAACGAGCTAAAGGAGAAAAACATTGGGAAGGGCCCTCTATAGGGGGCAAAACATATCATTTGGGATACCTTGTCTATAGAGATTACCAAATTTCATCACTATCTAAATTTTATTGATGATCTGAATATACTAATAAATTTGGCTCACCAGAGATTAAAGCTGGTAAATGAACACATGGAGAGAAGACCTCTTACTACGGATTAGAAGACACTGAATTTTCTAAATTCACTGACATATCAGAAATTCCATGATATGGGGATAAAAGACAAAATATCAATAGTGCTGTGGGCAAAGAAATTCATCCACAAGCATCACTTAACGAAGACGGTCCAAGATAAATCAGAAGAACTGCTTTTGCAGGTTAATAATTTTAAATAGGATTTTAAGGAGTTGTTCGAGGACGGATTGCCTTCATTCTAGGACGAGGAGGGGCAGATGTTCTCACAAGAACACTATCGTAGCTTTCTTGTTCAGTGCCGCATGGACCACTCCAAATTTAATGATTTGGAGAAAATCCTAATAGGGAAAACTATTGTGGATATGTTAACAGAAGATTTCGAAATTCTACATAAGTTCACAATTATCAGAAGCAGATTTCCCAAGAAGTCCTATGAAGCATACATGGAGCTTGAAGTATCAATTTGGGAAATGATGGAGTGTGATACCCCAAGCGCACATCAGTGGAAATCCATGGAGCGGTTTGGAAAGACAAAGTACATTCTTCATTCCTAAAGACAAGCGTCATACACCAAGGAGCTGATTGGGCGAGGACATATCATGAAGCAGATTTTTACTTTATGATCTGTTAGGATTGGATTTGTAATTTATTCCTAGGAGTTACGGATTCAGTTACAAAACTCTAAATTAATCCGATCATTCAGTTATTGATCTTCTTGGAAGACCTATTATTTTATGTATATATTTGCATCTTTTTTATGAGATGGGGGTTGGAACCCATCGTGTTGCGAAATAATTTTGGAGAACATATCTATTTTTTTGAATAACAAAGTGAATGCATGAGAGTTTTGTTAGAGATTCCTGTATCATTGATATTACAGTCTGTGATTCTTTCTTTATGTGATTGTATTTCCCTTGTGTAACACTCCATTTTGTTTCTTCTTCGTATCTAGAATACAGTGTTGGATGATTGGAATTCATATGTTTATGCTCTAGTCATCATTTCAGATATTTTATAAATTTTTCTGCTAAAGTTGATATAGAATTCATCTTTGATGCTCTGTATTAATGGGATGTTTCCTCATCTCTTCTGTCTCACCTGGATCGAATTGAATGACTGTAACGATGTGATTATCTTGCCTTTGATGAATCTCGTGTATACATCTTTGTGATCTCCTTATATGTATATGACTCCATGCCCAATGGTTATGTGATTGTTTCAGCCAAACATATAAATCTTTAAGTGTTGTTTATTATCTGGTCTTGTTAAATTTGTATTGAGAGATCCCTCTATGTAAGAAAATACCAATTTCTTTCTAAAGTGGTTTTGTTGTTACCTTGGAGTTTACCTTTCACAAAATGGGTACATTCTGAGTGATAACAAACTGGCGTCATTGCCGGGGAATGAAAGTGCATTATCTACCTTGGGAGAACGACAAAGTTGAAGAAATATTTCTGTGGGCAAACAGGAATTTTGAAAAGAAAAGAAGGTTGTATATTTTCCCTGGCGACTCCATTGTGAAACCTTTTCAGAACTTAAAGAGTCATTCTAGCTTCAAGAAGGCATACGCGAGGTAACTCTGATACCCAAATTTTCAAAAGTTTTGAAGACCCATAAAAGTTATTTAAGAAGAAAAATAAAGAAAAGGTAAGTTTTCCTTTGTTTGGTGCATCATCATCCCAAGATTCTTATATTGATCTAGAATGGGGAGTTAACACTGGAAAAAATATGTTGAGAGCCAAATCTAAATCTGACCTTAAAAACACTGAGTTCAATCCTCGTAGGTTAGAATCTTACCTGTTATATTCCCTCTAGAGAGATTTACAACAAACCACCAAAGTTGAAACATTTACCTCTTAGAATACTCAAAGCTCTTCAGTCCCTGTGAATCCATCTAGACCTATGGCTGCCAGATTTGCCCCTTTGCGTTTGCCCGCTTTATTGCATGATCTCCCTCAAAAATATTCCCAGAGAATTTCTTTGTTTGATGGAGAAGGTGATATAACTGCGAAACAACATGTTGCCAAATTTGAGGATTTTATTGACTTAGAAGAGGTTGATTATCCTGATGTTAAAATGCGGTTATTTTCCCAAAGTTTGTCTGGGGAGGCAAAGAAGTGGTTTAAGGACTTGCCAAATGGATCTATAGCAAATTTTCAGGAGTTCCAAAATGCTTTCTTGGATAGGTGGGATGATAAACAGAATCCTTTGCAGCTTTTATCTCAGTATAACAGTCTTAAAAAAGGGGGTTTTGAGTCTGTTCATGAATTATCAAGCAGATTCATGAGGGCCTACAACTCTATTCCACAAGATATAAAACCTTCCTCTGCAGCTGCAAAATTACGTTATGTTGGGGCCTTTGATAATGATTTTGCATTTTTGTTGCGGGAAAGAAAATCAGCAACTCTTGCTGCCATGCTTACTGATGCCCTAGAAGTGGAAGCTAACATGATGGCAAGTGGAAAGATGAAGCATAGAGATATGGATAGAAGGAGAAAGGAAGAAAATTTGCCTTCTACTTCATCTTCTTCTGCTGATGTTAAATTTGAGATGATGTTGAAAACCATGGAGAAGTTGATGGATAGGCTAACTATGGATACTAAGCCTTTCAATAGAGAGCAAGGGGATCCCCAGATCAGGAATCCAAATTTCAGAAGACCAAATCCCCCTGTTACCCCACAAAATAAACAGAGAGACCAAAGAAATCCAAGAAATCAAGAAGAACAGCCCATCCGTCCACCTTTCCCTGAAAATTATGTTGCTGATGAAGAGGATCCCCCTGAAAATGAGATTCATCTATTTGGAGAGCAAGATTCAGAAATATATCTTACCAAAGAGGAACATAATATGTTTGCACAGGAAGATGCAAGTGAAGAATTTGAGATGGAAAATGAGTACTATCAAAGAGGTTATTTACATGCTATGGATGATGTGCAAAGGAAAATCAGATTGAGGAACATAGATGTCCTCATAAATAAAGGGAAGGAAAACCCAAATCAGCCTTCCTCTAGTTATTTGAATGGAGAAAAAGGAAAAGAACTACCAAAAGATTCTTTTGTAAATAAAGAGGTGGAAAATGATGTACAAAGAGATAAAGTAATAAAGAAGGCGACTCTAGTTGATGTGGAAAAGATTGGTGCTAGTTTTAATCTACAAAATGAGCTTTCAAAGCTAAAAATCTCTGTTCCATTTAATGAACTATTGAGAAACGCTGAATACAAAGATACTATCACAAAAATGGTCAAAAATCAAGGGGAATGGCAGTCTGACATTTTAGAACTGAATGACGATAATCCCACTATTTCGTTTGGATCAAAAGTTGAAAATATGGAAGGTGAAGAAGTTCCTCCTTTCTATTTAAGCCTAAATGTGCATGACAAAGTGGTCCATAATGCTATGTTGGATTATGGGGAATCACACAATATAATGCCCAAAGGGGTGGTAGAAAGTTTGGGATTGGAGGTAACAAGACCTTATAAAGATATGTACTCTTTTGATTCCAAAAGGTTAAAATGCCTTGGATTAATTAAAGACATGGTGGTAACCCTAAACAAACTACCTTCTAAAACTATAGTCATGGATGTGGTAGTAGCAGATATACCACCCAAGTTTGGGGTATTGTTGTCAAGATCTTGGACTTCCAAGCTGAAAGGTAGTTTACAAATGGACATGTCATATGCTACGATTCCTGTTTGAGATGGGAGCAGAAGGTTATATAGTGAAAAGAGAACTCCTTATGTGGTTAGCATTCAATATAAACCCGAGGTTCATCACATATATGCTGTTGATACTGATTTGGGATCCTCTATTTTCTTTAATGATGCTGTCCCACATGATTTAGAAAAGGCCTTGCAGGAGAAGTCTGAGGAAAATAAGGAAAAAGAAGTTTTGGAACAGGATGCTTGGGAAGCAAAACAAAAAAGGGAAGGCCAGTGGATTATGTATTTTGATGGGTCTGTTGCAAAAACCGGTGCCGGAGCTGGTGTATATATAATTTCTCCTATTCGAGATTTCAAAGCTCTGACATATAAGTTGATGTTTGAATGTACAAATAATGTGGCTGAATATGAAGCTTTATTACTGGGTCTACATGCTTTGAAGGATTTGGGAGCTCAAAAAATAAAGGGTCTTGGGAGATTCAGAGTTGGTAATAAATCAGGTAAATGAAAGCTATCAAACCAAGTATCCTCGGATGAGGGCTTACAGAAATGAAGTATGGGACATGTTGGGAAACTTCTTTACAGAGCATACAGTTCAGGTAGTTCCCAGACTTGAGAATTTGGTAGCTGATTCTTTGGCCATGTCTAATGGAAAATTTGATACTCCTATGGCTGGTCAGAAGGAATACCAGATTGAAATGGTAAATAGACCATCTATTCCTAACAATTCCAAATATTGGAAAGTGTTTGAAGATGATATGCAGATCTGAATATTTTTAGAATTATCAGGAGAGTTTGTGAATACTCATTTTGACAATGAAAATGATAATGATGAATCCCTTGAAGATGATGAAGAAATTGAAATAGAAGAAGAAGATACTAAGAAGTTGAAAAAAACCCTTGGAGGTAAGGATATTATCCAGCTGAAAAATAATTTCATACCAAGAGGTCTAATTCCTTTAGAAAAGATTTTTGACCAGAATGATGTTGCCAAAAATCCAAAAGTCAAACCTGTTGGAGATGCTGTCGAAGATAGAAACATTGGTACTTAACAAAATCCCAAAATCATAAAATTATCCAAGAAACTGCTTGAAAGAGAGAAAGAAGAGTATGTGAAGTTGATGAATAAGTATACAGATGTGTTTGCTTGAAGTTATGATGACCTTAAAGAATATGATACATCTATCATACATCATACTATTCCTATAAATCCCATGGAGAAGCCTTTCAAACAGAAACCCAGGAGGATAAAACCTTAAAAACTCCCTGTCATCGAGAAGGAAATAAAGAAGTTGTTTGATGCCAAGATCATTGTGACACTCAGGTTTTCAAAATGGGTTGCGAATTTAGTACCTCTCAGAAACAAGAATGGAGAGATAAGATTGTGCATAGATTTCCACAATTTGAATAAGGTCTCCATGAAGGATAATTATCCTCTACCCAAGATGGATCATATACTGCAGCAAGTAGTGGGAGCTGAAAGGATTTCGATGCTGGATGGATTTTCCAGGTATAATTAGATCAAAGTGTTACCAGAAGATCAGGAGAAAACTGCCTTTACTACACCATGGGGGACTTTCATGTATGCGAAGATGCCTTTTGGTTTGATGAATGCAGGATCCAGTTTCCAGCGAGCTATGGACATCGATTTTGCAGGGGAAATTGGAAATTTCGTAGTGATATACATGGATGATATCACAGTTTATTCAAAGTCTGATAGAGAACATCTGTGTCATCTGGAGAAGGTTTTCATGAAGTGTAGGAATTATTGTATATATCTGAATCCGAAGAAATCTAATTTTGCATTAGAAGAAGGAAAGCTGTTGGGCCATATAATATCCAAAGATGGCATAAATATTGATACTGAAAGAGTAAGTGCAATTCTGAAGGTAGGAGAGCCCAGAAGCAAGAAGGAGATATAGTCATTCCAGGGACAGGTAAATTTCTTGAGGAGATTTGTACCAAGCTTTGCTGAGATTTTGATGAATATCACAAATATGTTGAAAAAGGGTCATGAAATAAAGTGGAATACAGAATCTAGGGAGTCTTTTTGGGAAATCAAGAAAGCAATTTCAGAAGCTCCTGTAATAGTAAGTCAAGATTTTACAAAAGACTTTTTAGTATTCTCATATGCTTCAGAACATACTATAGCAGTGGTGTTATTGCAGAAAAATGATAAAAATATGGAACAACCCATAGCTTTTTTCATTAAAATGCTACGGGATGGAGAGTTGAAGTATGACATCATGGAAAAGCAAGCTTATGCTTTAGTTAAAGCATTAAAATATTTTAGGGTGTATGTTTTGCATTCACATGTAATTGCACATGTTCCAACTGTTGCAGTAAAGGCAATTTTGACACAACCAGACCTAGAAGGTAGGAGGGCAAGATGGATAGCTACATTATTGGAATATGACATAGAAATAAAGCCCACGAAGATGGTTAAAGGACAAGGATTGGAAAAAATGATGACAAACTCAAATTGCAAATCTTTGCACATCAATTTTTTGTCTCATCAATCAGATCAGTTGGATACAGAGATAGAAATAATGGTTGATTTTGTGACATCTCCATGGTATTTTGATATTGTATATGTCCTCCAAAATTTGCAAGCACCAGAAGGATTAAGTAAATCAAGAGCAAGATTTGTAAAGTTAAAATCTGCTAAATTTTGTATCATAAATCGATATCTTTATTGGAAGGACCCTGGAGGAGTGTTGCTGAATTGTCTTTTGGAGGATGAAGCTCAGCAAATTGCCAAAGAATTTCATCAAGGAGACTATGGCGGACATCATTCTTGGAAAGTAACTACAAACAAAATCATAAGAGCTAGTTATTATTGGCCTACATTATTTTCAGATGTGTATAAAGAAACCGGTAAATGTCATCAATGCCAAATTTTTGATGGTAAGAGAAAAGTACTGCCTCTCCCTTTGAATCCAATAACAATTAAGGCCCCTTTTCAGCATTGGGGTTTGGATTTTATTGGTAAAATAAACCCCAATTCATCAGGTCAACACAAGTGGATTTTGACAGCCACAGACTATTTTACTAAATGGATAGAAGCAATTCCTACCAGGAGGGCCACTGAAAATATGATCATGGATTTTCTTGAAGAAAATATATTGCCTCGATTCGGGTGTCCAAAAAGGATAGTAACAGACAATGCAGCTGCTTTCAAATCTAAGAAAATGATTAATTTTTGTCATAAGTATCATATAAGCCTCAATCACTCAACTGCCTATTATCCTCAAGGAAATGGGTTAGCTGAGTCTTCAAATAAAAGCCTGGTGAGGATCATCAAGAAGATGTTGGAGGATAATAAGAGGTCTTGGCACACCAAACTAAAATATGCTCTATGGGTGGACAAGATTAGCACTGAAAGGGCTATCGGCATGTCTACGTTCCAACTGGTGTATGGAGCTGAAGTGGTTTTTCCAACGTCACTAGGGGTTCCAGTTATGAGATATTTCCAAGATCAGCAAGAAGAACCAAATCACATACAGCAAAGAATAAATCAGATCATCGAACTGGAAGAATGAAGAAATAAGGCTTATGACAAAGTGCAGTCACATGAAGAGAAAATGAGGAATACTTTTGACAGAAGAATCAAGGAAGAGCAGTTTCAAATTGATGACCTGGTTTTGAAGTGGGATGCTCCTAATGAAGACAAGCATGGAAAATTTGATCCTATGTGGGTAGGACCTTATGTTGTTGCTGGATACAGAGGGAAAAATGAATTTGTGCTGGAATATACAAATCGGGTTATTTTGGAGAGTAACCCTGTAAATGGACGATATCTGAAGCATTACCTATCCTGAGGAGGAAGGTAAAATTTGTATCATAGATTGTACATACTTGTTTTTCTTTACTAGTCAACATGAATGGTAAGCTGAGTGTATTTGAAGCTCACAGTGAAATCCCTAAGATTCAGGAGGCATACCATTATTTTTCTAAAAATATATAAAAATGGTATAGTTACAAAAACAAAAGATGAGTTTTGGGGATTTATTGTATAAAATCAAAAAACAGGCACCTAGTCTACGAGTTCTTTGATACCTCACAGAGAGGATATCATCCCCAGATGGAGCCAGCTGCTAACACCATTATTTAGCAGGGGGATGAAGAACCATGATGAAGAAGAAATAATAAGTTGCTTGTCGAACTTTGGTTAAAATATATGTTGTAAGAGTATGATGATATGCCAAAAAATCGATCCCGTTATCAAAGATATGATGGTGCGAATCGAAAGGATAGAAATCAATGGCCATGATTGCCTCCACACTCTCAGAGATGCGAGGAAGATAAAGTATGTCCAGGCGTTTATCAGGTGCACAGATCAATGGCTATCAATCTGGCTCGGGTAGATCCACGGTTCATATTTAATCCGCCTTGTGAAATTGCATGTTGGTTAAAGCAATAGAGCCCGGCAGAATCAAGTACATACCACTCAATCCAACGGTGACGAGATGAAGGCGTATCACATCCACGATGAGGGGTAATTCCAGAGCCAAAACTTGCACGAAAGATAAATCCAAGGCACCCGTTGGAATTGGTTATGAGGCGAGTGATCTAACGATTGAGAATTAAAGGTAAAGTGGATCAACGACTGTTGACGATTCTGGAACATAAACTTGCGTGGTGGTTAAAATAACGGAGCCCAATGAAATTTGGTAGTTGTCACCCAATCCGAAGGCTCACAAATAAAGGTTGATCACATCTACGGATGTGGATGATTCTGGAGCATAAATTTGCACAAAAGATAATGCTAGGAGACTCAGCGGAATCGAGTATTTCCTTCTTGATCTGACGGTGGAGAGAGAAGGTCGATCATATCGATGGCTGAGAATGATTCTGGGGAAAAAAGTTGCGTGATGTTTACGACCGAGACACCTGGTGGAATGAGGTATGTGGCACATGATCCAAGGGTTGGAAATTAAAGAGGAATCAGATCAATGGTCTTGAACGAATCCAGAGAATGGAAGTGCGCGACAGATAAAATAGGAGGCGGTTGCGGAATATAAACCACTGATCCACGTGGCTGAATGTGGTAGACTCTGGAGATGAAAGTGGTTTATGGAAAACCGCCCAAAGCACGCTCCAGAGTGGGTCCTATAAAAGCAAGGTTGACTTCTCTCATGATTATTTTATCTGCTCGGGACAGGTGAAAAGGACTAGACGATTCGTCAGCTTCCATTTGTCAGTTTCAGGCATGCTCCAAGCACATGCCTCTACAGTCAATCAATTAAGGCTTAAAACCTATAGTTCCTCCATCTGAATTGCCATTGTTAATTAAGTGATGGACCAGGGGAAAGGATTACCAATAATCTGGTTAGGTCGTAGATGACAGAGAGGATTTTTTAGTAGACAGAGACAGGGGCGTGTGCAACTTCTTCCTATATATAGGGAGCGTGTCTGTCAGTAAGGAGAAATTGTGGTATTACAAATCACAAGGGAATGATGTATTGAATGTATGTAAATCTTTTCTGTACTATTTTTCTATTGAGCAAAGCCTCCATTTCCCAGAGTTCGCAAAGTGGTGTGCTATCAACTATTATCCTTCTCAGAGGATTATTGTGAGTCGGTCCACATCCACAATACTTTGTAAATTCGATGCCACAATCATCAGAGAAAACCTCAATTTTCCTGAAAATTACCCTGTTAATCGTGAGTCGGTAAATGAGTCGGTCCTTGCTGAATTTTACAAGAATTGTGTAACTGAAAGTCGCTATCAATTCCTGTCTAGTATTATGAAAGAAGCTCAATCCCTTAATGGTATTTTCCTACCTTATCCTGTGCACATTTTTAAGAATGAAGTCCAATTGGTAGTATCTCTGGTCTGTCAAGTGTTAGGTCTGGATGAGGATTGTCGTGTGGGCGATGTCATCCTAGGTTTTTTATTGAGAATAAGTTCCTCAAGCTCTGATTCCCAGTCAATCCATGTGTTTAATTTAGATGAGTACCTCGCTGAAGCAATCCATCTTCAGTTAACTGAGTTTCCAAATGTTCGTTTCTTTAGGTTTCAGACCTACTTGCTCAACATGTTGTTATGCTCCAATGTCACTGAGTTGAAATTTTTGAATACTCTATGCTCTTCTAATTTTCCCAAGCAAATCAACATGTTCAAATTTGCTAATTCGATCATGTCGAAAATGTACAATGTTTAATGCAGTCTTCACTAGAGGATCGGGTTGGGGACTGGTTCATGTACAAATATTGCACTGTGTTAAGAATATATGGGTTTACAGGTCAGCCTTATACGCTACCCTCCTTTTTAACCCCAAGGATTTTCACACTAGAATTCATGAGGCAGAGATTGATGTCTGAGGAAGAGCATTTTGGTGCTTTCAAAAAATATTCAAACATTAAATTTCCACTCAAAGTCAGCTCTTTCATTTTTAATGGTAAAGGCGCCTTAGTATTCATAGAGAAATTGCTGGAGAATATGGATTTCCAAAAGGATTGAATAGTGAATTACGATCCCCACCATGTGATCTCATTGAGGAAGCAGGCCTACAAGAATAAACCATTTGAGCACCAGCCTATTGAGGGGTTGGCTGAAACTGCCAATTTGTTGCAATTTATTGAGAGATCAAAGTCTGATGAAGATGCACATACTGTACCTGTCACAGTAACCCAAATAACAGAAGGTGCTAGTATTGTGATTAAGAGGAGTTTGTCTGAAATTGAGAGTATGGAATTGGATGAATATGGGTCCCATAAAAAGGCAAAGCTGCTTGAAGGTAGTGAAATTGTAAATGAGGAAGTTTCTGATGGTTTCAAAAAGGTTTCCCTAGTTCCCATGAAAGCTGTGTAAATAAATCAATTCTCTTTTAAAAATATAGAAGGTGATGTAGATAGTTCAGAATCAAGCCCAGTATTTAAGTCAAAGGAATAACTCAAATCCAACTATATGGAGAAGAGGAAATAGTCTCTAGAGGAGACAAGAAACTTGCTCCCGCGAGTGAGAAGTTTATACAGTTCAAAAACCTCTCTAGTTTATGCCAGAGATGCTGAGAGAAATACATTTAAGATGGGTATGGTAAACGACAAGAAGATGTATGAAATGGAGATCCGACTGGACAAAATCAGTACTCCAGATAAGATACAACTTCACAAACAAACCAGTGATATCATTTACTCAGACTTATTACAAGCAATTGTAAGGATTAATAAATTGCAAGTTTTGATAGACAAATTAGAAATTCAAGTGAAGCATGAGAGAGTTGAGAATAAAGCAAATGTCATTCAGATTAGGAAGCTGCAAACAGACATTGTTAGTTCAGATAACACCCAGGAAGTCAAGAGGATGCTAGAGGAAAAGGACAATGCACTCCAGGTCCTAAAGAAAAAGCTGAAGATCCCAGGTGCTGAACATGTTCAGTTCTCTGAGTTATTGTCTCTCCAAGAAGAGAAGGATAAAGTCCATCAAGAGATGATGGAGTATAAAGGAAGTGCTGGGGGGCTACAGGAAGAAAAATACAGGTGGGAGGCTGAATGAAATGAACTATTGTCTCAAATTTCCTTGATGAAAAAGATCAAAATGATGAAAATTAAATTATGGAGGAGTTAATGAGTCAGACTCCCATCGGTGAAGATTTGTCCATTGTGAATATCGAAAAGCCATTGGATGACTTCTCTGCGGATGATTTGTTGGTGCCTATGTCCCAGGTAAGCTTAAAAGATGAAGCAATTAAAGAATTGAAGGCAGAGAATGAAAAAATAAAATCTGAATTGGCCAGAGTAAATGAAAGTAAAAAACAAATACTGCAGGACAGAAATCAGTTACAGAAAAACTCAATGAGCTAAAGGAGAAAAACATTGGGAAGGGCCCTCTACAGGGGGAAAAACATATCATTTGGGATACCTTGTCTATAGAGATTACCAAATTTCGGCACTATCTAAATTTTATTGATGATCTGAATATACTGATAAATTTGTCTCACCAGAGATTAAAGCTGGTAAATGAACACATGGAGAGAAGACCTCTTACTACGGCCCAGAACACACTGAATTTTCTAAATTCACTGACATATCAGAAATTGCACGATATGGGGATAAAATACAAAATATCAATAGTGCCGTGGGAAAATAAATTCATCCACAAGCATCACTTAATGAAGATGGTCCAAGATAAATCAGAAGAACTGCTTTTGCAGGTTAATAATTTTAAACAAGATTTTAAGGAGCTGTTCGAGGATGGATTGCCTTCCTTCTGGGAAGAGGAGGGGTGGATGTTCTCACAAGAACACTATCATAGCTTGCTTGTTCAGTGCCACATGGACCACTGCAAATTTAATGATTTGGAGAAAATCCTAATAGGGAAAACTATTGTGGATATGTTAACAGAATATTTCGAAATTCTACAGAAGTTCACAATTATCAGAAGCAGATTGCCCAAGAAGTCCTATGAAACATACATGGAGCTCGAAGTATCAACTCGGGAAATGATGGAGTGTGATACCCCAAGTGCAGACCAGTGGAAATCTGTGGAGCGGTTTGGAAAGACAAAGTACATTCTTCATTCCTAAAGACAAGCGTCATACACCGAGGAGCTGATTGGGCGAGGACATGGAGCTGACTGGGCGAGGACATATCATCAAGATGATTTTTACTTTATGATCTGTTAGGATTGGAGTTGTAATTTATTCCTAGGAGTTAGGGATTCAGTTACAAAACTCTAAATTAAGCTGATCATTCAGTTATTGATCTTCTGGGAAGACCTATTATTTTATGTATATATTTGCATCTTTTTTATGAGATGGGGGTTGGAACCCATCATGTTGTGAAATAATTTTGGAGAACATATCTATTTTTTTGAATAACAAAGTTAATGCATGAGAGTTTTGTCAGAGATTCATGTATCATTGATATTACAGTCTGTGCTTCTTTCTTTATGTGATTGTATTTCCCTTGTGTAACACTCCACTTTGTTTCTTCTTCGTATCTGGAATACAACATTGGATGATTGGAATTCATATGTTTATGCTCTAGTCATCATTTCAGATATTTTATAAAGTTTTCTGCTAAAGTTGATATAGAATTCATCTTTGATGCTCTGTATTAATGGGTTGTTTCCTCATCTCTTCTGTCTCACCTGGATCAAATTGAATGATTGTAACGATGTGATTATCTTTCCTTTGATGAATCTCATGTATACATCTTTGTGATCTCCTTATATGTATATGACTCCATGCCCAATGGTTATGTGATTGTTTCAGCCAAACATATAAATCTTTAAGTGTTGTTTATTATCTGGTCTTGTTAAATTTGTATTGAGAGATCCCTCTCTGGAAGAAAATACCAATTTCTTTCTAAAGTGGTTTTACTGTTACCTTGGATTTTACCTTTCACAACCTGGGTACATTCTGAGTGATAACAAAGGTCATATAGAGAGGTTAGGGATTAGGGGTTTAGAGAGGGAGAGAGAGAGAGAAACTCAAGGTTAACAATTTAGAGAAATAGATTGAGGGTTATGCATTTTGAGAGAGTCATAGATTTGGGGTTAGGGTTTTGGGGGGAGAGAATGGAGGATAGGGGTTTAGAGAGAGAGAGAGAGAGAGAGAGATTACTATTTAGGGGTTACATTTTTAGATAGATAGATGGTTAGGAAAATAAATAAAGAGATAGAGTGATATTACTATTTAGGATTTTAGAGAGATAGATAAAGAGAAAGATAGAGTTATGGGGTTAGGGGTTTAGAGAGAGAGAAAGACAGAGATATATTGAAGGTTAAGTGTTTAGAGAGAGATTTTGTGGGCTAGGGGTTTAAAGAGAGAAAGATAATGGGTGTTGAGAGTTTAGAGGGAGAGAGAGAGATAAAGATTGGGGTTTAGGGTCCTAGAGAGAGAGAGAGGGATATTGGGGTTTAGGGTCTTAGAGAGAGAGAGAGAGAGAGGGATATTGGGGTTTAGGGTCTTAGAGAGAGAGAGAGAGAGAGAGATATTGGGAGTCTTTAGAGAGATATTATTGGTTATGGGTTTACCTAAAGAGATGAGAGAGAGAGAGATATTTTAGGGGATTAAAAAGAGAGACATGGAATTTAGTGGCTTAGAGACAAAGAGATAGAGAATGCATGTTACAGTTTTAGAGAAAGTGATAAAGAGATTAGGGGTTAGTGTTTTAGAGAGAGACATAGAGAGAGAGTTTGGGGCATAGTGGTTTAGAGAGAGAGAGGAAGAGATTGGAGGTTAGATGTTTAGAGAGAAAGAGATTGGGGGTTTGGGATTTGTAGAGAGAGAAAAGCAACGCGAGATATTAGTGCATATGTTTATATATATACATATATATATGTAGAGAGAGAGAGGGAGAATAAGATAGATTGGGCGTTAGCATTTAGAGAGAGAGAGAGAGAGAGAGAGAGAGAGAGAAATACAATCAAAGAGATTGTGACTTAGCTTTTCACAAAGAGATAGAGAGAGAAACTGGAGGTTATATTTTCAAAGTTAGATAGAAAGAGATTGGGGCTTAAGGGTTTAGAGAGATAGGGGGGAGAGAAAAAGAGAGAGACTAGGGGTTAGGGTTTATATAAAGGGAGAGAAAGTGATGTGATTTTATGGGATTAGAGAGAGAGAGAGTTAGATTAGGGGTTAGTGGTTTAAAGAGAGAAATAAAAAGAGAGAGATTATGGCTTAGGCATTTACATAGAGAGAGAGAGAGAGGGACATAATTGAGGTTAGGTGTTTAGAGACAATGAAAGGGAAATTGCTGGTTAGGGACATAGAGAGAAAGAGAGAGGTTGGGGGTTAGGGGCTTAGAGAGAGATTGGATATAGTTTTATAGAGAGGGGATTTTGAGGGTTAGAGGTTTAGAGAGAGAGAAATATTATAAGTTAGGGTATTTGAGAGAGAGATTATGGGTTAGGGGTTTAGAGAGAGAGAAATTGGGGGTTAGGGATTTAGTGAGAGAGAGAGAGAGATTGCAATTTAGCGGTTTAGAGAGAGAGATTCAGGGTTAGTGATTTAGAGAGAGATATTAGGGTTTACAATTTAAGGTTTTAGAGATAGAGAGGGAGAGGGAGAGGGATATTGGGGATTAGGGTTTAGAGAGAGATAGAGATGAATAGATAGATATGAGGATAGGGATTTAAATAGAGGGAGACAAAAAGATGTTGAAGGTTAGTCATTTAGATAGAGAGATAGAGAGATTGGGATTTAGGAGTTGAGAGAGAGAGAGAGATTTTGAGGGTTAGATGTTTAAATAGATGAAGAGAGATATTGGTGGTTAGGGTTTTGATAGATAGAAAGAGATATTGGGGCTCAGAATATTAGAGAAAAAGAGAAATAGAAAAAAGATATTGACTATTAGCATTTTAGAGAGAGACAGAGATTAAAGGTTAGGTTTATATAGAGAGATATAGAGAGAGATAAAATGGGGGTTAGGTGTTTAGAGAGAGAGAAAGACAGAGATGGGAGGTTAGGGTTTTAGAGAGAGGTAAAGAGGAAAAGATAGATAGGGAGATAGGAGTCTGGAGAGAAAGAGAAAGAGATATTGAAGTTTAGGGGTTTACAGAGAGAGATATTCGTAGTTAACCATTTAGAGATATAGATATAATGGGCATTAGCGGTTGAGAGGGGGTAATGGGTTTAGAGAGAGATAGAGAGGTTAGGCATTTAAAAATAGATATAGAGGGGGTTATAGGTTTATAGATATAGAGATATAAATAAAGAGATCAATGGTTATCAGTTGAGAGAAAGAGGTAGAGAGAGACACACACACACACACAACAAGTTTCAATCTTAGAGAGAGAGAGAGAGCTTGGCAGTTAGGTGTTTACAGAGACAAACATTAGGGGTTAGTGGTTTAGAGAGAGAGATAGAGATAGAGAGAGACAGAGACAAAGCGAGAAATAGATTGGTGGTTAGGGGTTTAGAGAGAGAGAGATTAAGGCTAGGGTTTTAGTGAGAGAGATAAATTTGAGGTTAGGGATTTAGAGACATAGACAGAAAGATTGTAGGTTAGGGTTTTATAGAGATAAAGAGAAAGATTCTGGGTTAGGGTTTCAGAGAGAGAGACAATGGTGTTTAGGAATTTAGAGAGAGAGAAATTGGTTGTTATGGGTTTAGAGAGAGACGGAGAGATTGAGGGTTATTAGTTTATAGAGAGAGAGAGAGAGAGAGAGAGAGAGAGAGAGAGAGAGCAAGAGAGAGAGAGAGAAGTTTAGGGGTTTAGAGTGAGGTATAGAGATTTTGTGGGTTATAGCTTTCGAGATAGAGATAGAGACATGAGTCTACGGGTTTACAAAGAGAGATATTGGGAGCTAGGGGTATAGAAAGAGAGAGGGAGGGAGATAGATGTGAGGATAGGTGTTTAGAGAGAGAGATATTGGAAACTAGGGGATGGGAGAGGGAGAGAGAGATAGATAGATTAAGGATAGGCCTTTAGAGAGATATTATTGGTTATGGGTTTACCCAAAGAGATGAGAGAGGGAGAGAGAGATTTTAGGGGTTTAAAAATAGAGACATGGAAATCAGTGGTTTAGAGACAAAGAGATAGAGAATGCATATTTCAGGTTTAGAGAAAGTGATAGAGATCTTAGGGGTTACTGGTTTAGAGAGAGACATACATAGATATTTTGGGGGTTAGTAGTTTAGAGAGAGAGGGATAGATTGGAGGTTAGAATTTTAGAGAGAGAGATATTGGTGGTTTTTTATTTATAGAGAGAGAAAAATAAAGAGAGAGATTGGGGGATATGTTTATATAGAGAGAGACAGAGGGAGAAGAAGAGAGATCGAGCATTAGCTTTTAGACAGAGAGAGAGATTGTGGGTTAGGTATGTATAGCGAGTGAAAGAGATATATCAGGGGTTAGGTGTTTAAAGAGAGAGAGAGAGAGAGAGAGAGAGAGGTTAAGGCTTTATAAGGAGAGAGAATGGGGGTTAGGGGATTAGAGAGAGATATTGTAGGTTACAAGTTTAGATAGATAAATATTAGGATCTAGGGTTTTAGAGAGAGAGGAAAAGATCAAAGGTTAAGGATTTAGAGAGAGGGAGAGAGA
>LPNX010018610.1:25576-37748 GCA_001517045.1 Pseudotsuga menziesii | reverse complement strand
TCCTGATTCAGAGTTTTCTTACTCCTCCAGTTGGTCTCTTTTCCAATTATATGGGGAATCTGTCAATGTCTCCTACATTGCAGATTTGTTTCGTTGGTCTTATTTCATGTTAAAAGCTGCCTAAGTCACTTTTGTGTCGTGCTCACTATTCAAGGATTAAACCTTTCTCGGCCATTCTACAGTTGCCTTGACCTTTTTTGTCGGCCATTCCCTGGTATCCGTTCATTACATCATGTCTTCAGCGGTCCTTTTTGTTAAATTCAGTACCAATTCCAGATCCACTTAGTCTTTGACTTACCTCGTGTTGGATGATGAAGGATGCCTTAATGCCTTCCTTCCAACGGATCTCTTCCTATCGAATGCAACACATCTTTCTCTGGGAATGAGATTTAGAGTTTTATGACAGTACCTTGGGAATTGTTGTCCTCAATGGCAATTTCCCTCACTATTGGGTAGTGGGGATACCTTAATGTCTCCTACTCGATGGATTCTTCAAGTGTTCGACTTCAAGTCCTTGTAATCACACTTGTTAGAATGTACTAGGTACCTTGGGGACCATTTTCATTAATGGTGGTTTCCCTCGTGTTTGTTAACGGTTTTCATTATTGACCGGTAATCAAACGACTTCCTCCATGTTCGACTTCAGCTCCTTTATTCGCATGGTTAGGATTTGTACCTTTGTTGGGCGGTTTGGATTGAAGACCTTGGGCCAACAGTAGCATTGTCTCTTTTGCTATTGCCCAAGTTGCGCAAGACCTTGTTATACTTTATATGACATTTTTGTTGAGACATAGATCCACCTTGTATTTTTTGTGGCTATGATCGATTGTTGAGTATGGATCCACCTTGTTCATTTGTGGCCATGACTCCTTTAGATTTGATATGGCGCCTTTTTGCATATTGAGCGACCATGATAGTTTCATCAGTTATAGATATGTTGGATCTGCCTATCTTTATGGTGATGTTTTTTATATGGACGTGTATGTCCCAGAGACCAGAGATCAGTTTTTCTGACATTTATCTCTCTTACAGGTACCTTCACTTGAGCCTTTTGATCTTGGATTCTCTACTCTCTCCATACTCAGCTCTTTCCTTTATAATGTATTTCGGCTATCATCTTCCCCTCTAACCTCACACATTAGGGGGCATCTGTTATAGCTCAAAATGACACTCCTCTTCCTATGACCACTTTCCCATGATCCCATCGCATGTTGACATTTCCATGACGACACTTCATGAAAGTCACTGAAAGTCACTAAAACAACACCTATCTTGGAGGATACATATCTTGAGTTTTGTAACTCTGAATGACCTCATTTCTACACCATTGGAAAGATATTTCAGTTAGCTAAAACTTTCCAGAAGACACCAAAGTCTGAAAATTCCCAAAAATACCTTAAAAATGCGTTTTTTGTGTATTCGTGACTCTCCTTATGTGCAACTCATGAATAACTCGCGACTCTTGTGTTTTACAAGTCGCGAATGGCTATATTCGCAGGTTGCTCTTGTGGAAACTTGTGGATCATTCGTGGGTTGTCCTCCTTCATAGTCGTGAATCTATCTCTTAACATTAAAACATAAAAACATGCTTTTTGAGTTAGTTTGGGTAGTTATGCAACCGACTCCTTCAGTTGTAACTACTTTGGCTTCACCCCTAACTCTTCTTTAGCATATAAATAGAGGTAGGGAGGTCCATGAATGGGGACTTAAATTTATGCATTGTTATGCTGGAGGAATCGGGACTCTCTTTGCCCACACCTTTGCCCTGGAGTTCTTTCCCTTAGTGTTGCAGAGCTTGGAGGCTAAGTTCTTTGGAGAAGAGAAGCAGCAGAACCAGATCAAGGTTTCGTGAGGTGCCAAACTTGAAGAGAAGGTATACTTGTACTTGTTTTCAAGATTAATAAAGATGTGATGTCCTTATTCTTCGCAAATCATTATTCAATGTGTGATTGAATCTCTGTTTATGATCATATTATAATGTTATTCAGATCATTGTTTCATATTCATTTGGTTATCATTGTTTTATATGTGGTCATAATTGTTTGAGGAAGGTATAATTCGTTTTGCGGGTCTCTTGGAGCGAGAGGAGCAAGAAGAGGATTGAAGAGAAAGCTTGGACCAGCCTTCAGTTAGTCAGGTGTGGATCTTTCTCATCTCTGAATCTTTTTTATATATACTTATTGAACATTGTGCATCTCTCTTTCAACCCCAGTACGTTGATGGCCTCTTAAACCCTAGCCATAGGACATTTTCCTTTACAATAGGGCTAGGGTTTTAGTGTGAGAGAGAGAGATTGGTGGTTACGGATTTAGAGAGATAGCTAGAAATATTGTAGCTTAGGGCTTTAGAGATATAGAGAGAAAGATTATGGGTTAGGGTTTTAGAGAGAGATATTATGGTTTAGGGGTAATGGAATTAGATAAAGAGGGAGAGAGAGTGGGGGATAGGGGTTGAGAGAGAGAGGGAGATAGATAGATTTATATTTGGGGTTAAGGGTTTAACAAGAGAAAATATATAAAGATAGATTATGGGTTATGGGTTTAACCAGGGAGATATAAAGATATATTCTAGGTTAGGGGTTTACAGAGAGAGAGAGAGAGAGAGAGAGAGAGAGATTGGGGAATAGAGGTTTAGAGAGAGAGAGATTATGAGTAAGGTGTTTTGAGAGAGAGATTTTGGTTAAGATTTTAGAGAGAGAGAGAGAGAATTAAAGGTTAGGGAATTAGAGAAAGAAAGAGATTATAGGTCAGGGGTTTAGATAGATAGAGAGATTGGGGGTTCATAGAGAGAGGGAGAGAGATTGTGGTTTAGAGAGAGGGAGGGAGAAATTGGGTGTTAGGTGTTTACTGAGAGAAAGAGAGAGAGATTTGGGGTTAGGGATTTAAATAGATAAAGATAAAGAAAGTGATAGGTGATATGGGTTTAGATGGAGAGAAATACATAGAGAGAAAGATATTGGGGTTTAGAGAGAGGGAGAGATTGGGGGTTAGTGGTATACCTAGAAAAGAGATTGGACGTTAGGTGATCATAGAGAAATATAGACAGATTGTGGGTTAAAGGTTTAGAGGGAGAAAGAGAGAGAGAGAGTGAGAGAGAGAATGGGGGTTTAGAGAGAGGGAAAGAGGGAGTGATAGAAATAGACATTAGTACTTAGGGGTTTGAGAGAGAGAGAGAGAGAGATTGGTGGTTATGATTTTATATAGAGAAATAGAAAGAAACAAATTGGTGCCTAATGCTTTAGACAAAGAGATATTTATTGTGGGTTAAGGGTTTAAAGAGAGAGAGAGAGAGAGATTGTTGGTTAATGTTTTAGAGAGAGGGAGAGAGAGAGAGAGAGAGAGAGAGAGAGAGAGAGATTTCAGGTTAGGATTTTTTAGAGAGGGAGAGAAAGATATGTGAGGCTAATGTTTCAAAGGGATATATAGATTGTGGGTTAGGGGTTTAGAGAGAGATTTTGGGTTAGGTGTTTAGAGAGAGAGAGAGAGAGAGAGAGAGATGTTAGGGGTTTAGATACACAAAAAGGGAAATCAAGGGAAGGTATCTAGAGAGAGAGAGAGAGAGAGATTAAGGGTTGTAGGTTTAGTGAGAGAGATATTATGGGTACATGGTTTTGAGAGAGATTTTAGTTTAGGGGTTTACAGGGAGATAATTTAGAGTTAGGGGATTAGAGAGAGAGATATATATTGGGTTGTGGGTTTAAAGAGAGAGAGAGAGAGAGAGATTGTGGGTTAGGGGTTTAAAAAGAGGGAGATAAAGAAACGTGATGTTAAAGTGTCATAGAGATAGATAGATTGGGGGTTAGGGGTTTAGAGAGAGAGATAGAAAGAGATATTTTGGGTTAGGGGTTTACTGAGAGAGAGAGAGAGGTTAGGGGTTTAGAGACACAAAGAGGGATATTAGGGAAAACTGATATATATATAGAGAGAGAGAGATTAGAGATTAGGGGTTAAAGTTTTAGAGGGAGATATACTATGGGTAAGGGGTTTTGAGAGAGAGTTTGGTTTAGGTGTTTAGAGAGAGAGAGACAATGGGGTTTAGGAGTTTAGATAGAGATAGATTGGGTGTTAGGTGTTTAGAGAGAAAGAGAGGTTAGGGGGTTTGAGTTTTAGATAAAGAGATATACAAGGGTATATGGATTTATATAAAGAAGGATAGATAGAGGGTTGAAGGTTAGTCTTTTAGAGAGAGAGAGAGAGAGAGAAGGAGAGAGAGAGAGAGATTGAAGATTATGGTTTAATACAGAGAACAATAATGGACATTAGGGTTTTATATATATATATATAGAGAGAGAGAGAGAGAGAGAGAGAGAGAGAGAAACATGGTTGGGTTTTAGGTGTTTAGAGAGAGATATTGGGGGTTCGGGATATACCTAGAGAGAAAGAGAGGGGAGGTTAGTCATTTATAGAGAGACATTGGGGGTTAGGAGTTTAGAGAGAGAAAGGAATATAAGGAGAGAGAATAGTATTTATGGGTTGAGAGAGAGAGAGATTGTAGGTTTGGGTTTTAGTGATAGAGATAGAAATAAATATTGGGTTAGGGTTATAAATATAAAGACATACAAATTTGGGGTTAGTGATTTACACAAATATAGATACATTGGTGGTTAGGGGTTTGAGAGAGAGAGAGAGAGTTTGGGGATTACGAGTTTAGAGAGATAAATAAAAATAAAGAGATTTGGGATTTGTGGTTTAGAGAGAGAGATAGATTAGAGGTTAGGTGATGAGACACATTGTTAGATAGGGGTTCAGAGAGAGAGAGAGAGAGAGAGAGAGAGAGAGAGAGAGAGAGAGATTTGGGTTAAGGGTATAGAGAGAGGGAGAGGGGGAGAGAAAGAGATGCGTGTTTAAGGGTTTAGAGAGAGAAATAAAAAGAGAGTGATTTTGGGTTAGGGATTTAAAGAGAGGGAGAGAGATTGGGTTTAAGGGTATAGAGAAAGGGACAGATGGAGAGAAAGAGATGTGTGTTTAAGGGATTGGAGAGAGAATTAGATTGGTGGTTAGGGTTTTAGAGAGAGAAATAAAAAGAGTGATTTTTGGTTAGGGGTTTAGAGAGAGAGAGAGGTTAGGGTTTTGAATACATGGAGAGAGATATTGGGGGTTAGTTGTTTAGAGAGAGAGAGATTTGGTTCTAGGGATTTAGACAAAGAGGAAGGGAGAGAAAGAGAGAGAGATAAATACATTGAAGGTTAGGGGTTTAGAGAGAGAGAGAGAGAGAGAGGTTGAGAGAGATAGATATTATACATTAGGATATTAGAGAGAGAAATATGGGCTTAGATTCTTAGAGAGAGAGAAATAGAAAGACATAGATTGAGGGTTATGGATTTATAGAAAGAGAGAGAGTTAAGGGGTTAGGTTTTTTTATTGATAGATATATAGAGAGAGAATGAGAGAGATTAGGCATTAGGAGTATAGTCAATTAAATATACTGAAGACTAGGGATTTAGAAAGAGAGAGACTGGTGGGGGGTTGGGGTTTGAGAGAGGGAGAGAGAGATTAAAGATTAAGGGTTTAAGGATATAAAGATATTGAGGATTAGAAAGAGAGAGAGAGAGACTAGGGGTTAGGGGATCATAGAGAGATAGAATTGAATTTAGATTTTTAAAGATATATATATATATATTAGAGGTTAGGGGTTTAGAGAGATAAGGAGAGATATTGGGAGCGAGTGGTTTAAAGAGAGAGAGAGAGAGAGAGAGAGAGATTGGATTCTAATGGTTTATTGGGGAGAGAGAGGGAGCGAGAGAGAGTGCGCATGCGAGAGAGAGAGGAGCATAGGGGGAGATTTGGGTTTAGACATTAAGAGAGAGAGAGAGAGGAATTGGGGTTTATGGGTTTTGAGAGAGATAGAGAAATTGGGGGTTAGGGATTTTGATAGAGATATATAGAGAGAGATTGGAGGATATAAGTTTATAGAGAGAGAGAGAGAGAGAGAGAGAGAGAGAGAGAGAGAGATTGGAGCAAAGAATCTTATAGAGAGAAATAGAAATACATAGATTGGCTCTTAGGGATTGAGAGAGAGAGATAGATAAAGATTGGGGACTAGGGATTTAGAAAGAGAGATATTGGAGTATAGAGATTTAAAGAGAGAGGGATAGTTAGGGTTAGGTGTTTAGAGAGAGAGATTGAGGGTTAGGTTTTTAGATATATAGAGAGATATTGTGGATTTAGGCATTCAGAGAAACATGTAGAGAAAAATAGAGGATTTGGATTAGGGTTTAGGGTTTAGAGAGAGAGAGAGAGAGAGAGAGAGAGAGGGAGGGAGAGAGATTGGAAGTTAAGGTTCTGAAAGAGTGAGATAGATTGTTGGTTAGGAATTTAGATACATGGAAATAAAGAGAGAGAGATTTGTGATTGGATATATAGAGAGAGGTATTGGAGTTTAGGGGTTTAGAAATACGAAACATGAGCCTGGGGATAGGGATCTAGAGAGAAAGAGAGAGATTGGGGACTTTGGTTTTAGGGAGATAGATTGGTGGATATGGGTTTAGAGAGAGGGAGAGATTGGGGCCTAGGGGTTTAGAGAGACATATTCTTGGATATTGGTTTAGAGAGAGAGAGAGAGAGAGAGAGAGAGAGATTGTTAAGGCCTAGAGAAGGAAGAGGAAAGGAGATTAGGGATTAGGGTCATATAGAGGGGGTAGGGATTAGGGGTTTAGAGAGAGAGAGAGAGAGAGAGAGAGAGAGAGAGAGAGAGAGAGAGAAGGAGAGAGAGACTCAAGGTTAACAATTTAGAGAAATAGATTGAGGGTTATGCATTTTGAGAGAGACATAGATTCAGGGTTAGGTTTTTAGGGGGAGAGAATGGAGGATAGGAGTTTATATATAGAGAGAGAGAGTTATGTGTTAAATAAATAGGTGATTAAGGGTTTAGAGAGAGAGAGAGAGATTACTATTTAGGGGTTAGATTTTTAGATAGATAGATTGTTAGGAAAACAAATAGAGAGATAGAGTGATATTACTATTTAGGATTTTAGAGAGATGGATAAAGAGAAAGATAGAGTTATGGGGTTAGTTGTTTAGAGAGAGAGAAAGACAGAGAGATATTGAAGGTTAAGTGTTTAGAGAGAGAGTTTGTGGGCTGGGGGTTTAAAGAGAGAAAGAGAATGGGTGTTGAGAGTTTAGAGGGAGAGAGAGAGATAGAGATTGGTGTTTAGGGTCTTAGAGAGAAAGGGAGAGAGAGATCGTAGGTTAGGTTTTTACCTAGATAGAGAGAACGAGAAACATAGAAACTAGGGGTTATGTTTTTACCTAGAGAGAGAGAGACTTGAGATTAGGCATTTGCAAAGAGAGACATTGGGGGTTAAGGGTTTAGCGAGAGAGATATTATGGGTATGTGGTTTTGAGAGAGCTTTTAGTTTAGGGGTTTAGAGGGAGATAATTTAGTGTTACGAGATTAGAGAGAGAGAGAGAGATATTTGGGTTGCGGGTTTAAAGAGAGAGAGAGATTATGGGTTAGGGGTTTAAAGAGAGGGAGATAAAGAGATGTGATGTTAAAGTCTCATAGAGATAGATAGATTGGGGGTTAGGGGTTTAGAGAGAGAAATAGAAAGAGAGATATTTTGGCTTAGGGGATTTACCGAGAGAGAGAGAGAGAGGTTAGGGGTTTAGAGACACAAAGAGGGAGATTGGGGATAAGGATATATATATAGAGAGAGATAGAGATTACAGATTACGAGTGAAAGGTTTATAGGGATATATATTATGGGTAAGGGGTTTTGAGAGAGAGTTTGGTGTTTAGAGGGAGAGACAGAATGGGGTTAAGGAGTTTAGATAGAGAGAGATTGGGTGTTAGGTGTTTAGAGAGAGAGAGAGGTTAGGGGGTTTGAGATTTAGATAAAGAGATATACAAGGGTATATGGATTTATATAGAGGAGAATAGATAGAGGGTTGAAGGTTAGTGTTTTAGAGAGAGAGAGAAAGAGAGGGAGAGAGAGATTAGAGATTATGGTTTAATAGAGAGAACAATAATGGGCATTAGGGTTTTAAATATAAATATATATATATATATATATATATATATATATATATATATAGAGAGAGAGAGAGAGAGAGAGAGAGAGATGGTTGGGTTTTAGGTGCTTAGAGAGAGAGATATTGGGGGTTCAAGATATACCTAAGGAGAAAGAGAGGGGAGGTTAGGCATTTATAGAGAGACATTGGGGGTTAGGAGTTTAGAGAGGGAAAGGAATATAAGGAGAGAGATTAGTATTTATGGGTTGAGAGAGAGAGAGATTGCAGATTTGGGTTTTAGTGATACAGAGAGAAATAAATTTTGAGTTAGGATTATAAAGATAAAGACATACAAATTTGGGGTTAGTGATTTAGAGAAATATAGATACATTGGTCGTTAGGGGTTTGAGAGAGAGAGAGAGTTTGGGAGTTATGAGTTTAGAGAGATAAATAGAAATAAAGAGATTTGGGCTTTGTGGTTTAGGGAGAGAGATATATTAGAGGTCAGGTGATGAGAGACATTGTCAGATAAAGGTTTAGAGAGAGAGAGAGAGAGAGAGATTGGGGTTAAGGGTATAGAGAGAGGGAGAGAAAAGTATGCATGTTTAAGGGTTTAAAGAGAGAATTAGATTGAGGGTTATGGGTTTAGAGAGAGAAATAAAAAGAGAGTGATTTTGGGTTAGGGATTTAGAGAGAGAGAGAGAGAGATTGGGGTTAAGGGTATAGAGAGAGGGAGAGATGGAGAGAAAGGGATGTGTGTTTAAGGGATTAGATAGAGAATTAGATTGGTGGTTAGGGTTTTGGAGAGAGAAACAAAAAGAGTGATTTTGGGTTAGGGGTTTAGAGAGAGAAAAAGAGGTTAGGGGTTTGGATACATGGAGAGAGATATTGGGGGTTAGTGGTTTAGAGAGAGAGAGAGATTTGGTTCTAGGTATTTAGACAAAGAGGAAGGGAGAGAAAGAGAGAGATATAAATACATTGAAGGTTAGGGGTTTAGAGAGAGAGACAGAGGTCAAGTTTGAGAGAGATAGATATTATACACTAGGAGATTAGAGAGAGAAATATGGGCTTAGATGCTTAGAGATAGAGAAATAGAAAGACATAGATTGAGGGTTATGGGATTAGAGATAGAGAGAAATATTGAAGGTTATGGATTTAGAAAAAGACAGAGAGTTAAGGGGTTAGTTATTTTTGTTGATAGATATATATATAGAGAATGAGAGAGATTAGCCATTAGGAGTGCAGTCAAATAAATATACTGAAGACTAGGGATTTAGAAAGAGAAGGAGTGGTCGGGGGTTACGGTTTGAGTGAGGGAGAGAGAGATTAAAGATTAAGGGTTTAAGGATATAAAGACATTGAGGATAAGAAAGAGAGAGAGAGACTAGGGGTTAGGGGATCATAGAGAGATAGAATTGAATTTAGATTTTTAAAGATATATATATATATATATATATATATATACTAGAGGTTAGGTGTTTAGAGAGATAAGTAGAGATATTGGGAGAGAGTGGTTTAAATAGAGAGAGAGAGAGAGAGAGATTGGTGGTTAGGGATTTAGAGTGATATCAAAGTAGAAATATAGATTTTGGGGGTAAATTGTTTAGAGATAGAGAGGGAATGGAGGTTTGAGTTTTAGAGAGATACATAAAGAGAGATAGGGGTTTATGGGNAGAGAGAGAGATGGTTAAGGTTTAGAGAAAGAGGAGGAAAGGAGCTTAGGGATTAGGGTCATATAGAGAGGTTAGGGATTATGGGTTTAGAGAGGGAAAGAGAGAGAAACTCAAGGTTAACAATTTAGAGAAATAGATTGAGGGTTATGCATTTTAAGAGAGACATAGATTCGGGGTTAGGGTTTGGGGGGGAGAGAATGGAGGATAGGAGTTTATAGAGAGAGAGAGAGAGAGAGAGAGATTTATGGGTTAGATAAATAGGTGATTAAGGGTTTAGAGAGAGAGAGAGAGATTACTATTTAGGGGTTACATTTTTAGATCGATAGATAGTTAGGAAAATAAATAAAGAGATAGAGATAGAGTGATATTAGGGGTTAGGTGTTTAAAGAGAGAGAGAGAGAGAGGTTAAGGGTTTATAAGGAGAGAGAATGGGGTTAGTGGACTAGAGAGAGATATTGGAGGTTACAAGTTTAGATAGATAAATATTAGGATCTAGGGTGTTAGAGAGAGAGGAAAAGATCGAAGGTTACGGATTTAGAGAGAGAGAGAGAGAGGGAGAAAGATAGATAGATGGATAGAGAGAGAGAGATTGGGGGTTAGGGGTGGAGAGAGAGATACACATTGGGGGTTAGGGGTTAGAGGTTTAGAGAGACAGAGAGAAGCATTGGTTGTTAAGAATTTGAGAGAGAGCGATTGTGTTAGGAGTTTAGAGAGAGAGAAATAGAATCAAAATCATTGCGACTTAGCTATTCAGGGAGAGATGGAGACAGAAATTGGAGGTTAGATTTTCAGAAATATATAAGAGAGATTAGGGGTTAGGAGTTTAGAGAGTGAGGGGGGGGAGACAAAGAGAGAGATTGGGGGTTAGGGGTTTATATAAATGGAAAGAGGGAGATAAAGTGATGTGATTTTATGGGATTATAGAGAGAGAGAGATTCGGGGTTAGTGGTATAAACAAAGAAATAAAAAGAGAGAGATTATGGGCTAGGAATTTACAGGGAGGGGGAGAGAGTGAGGGACATAATTGAGGTTAGGTGTTTAGAGATAATGAGAGGGAAACTAGGGGTTAGGGACTTAGAGAGAGAGAGAGAGAGAGGTTGGGGTTTAGGTACTTAGAGGGAGAGGTTGGGGGTTAGGCACTTAGAGAGAGAGAGAGAGGTTGGGGGTTAGGGGCTTAGAGAGAGAGAGAGAGGATATAGGTTTATAGAGAGGGGATATTGAGGGTTAGAGGTTTAGAGAAAGAGAAATATTATAAGTTAGGGTTTTTGAGAGAGAGGTTATGGGTTACGAGTTTAGAGAGAGAGATATTGGGGGTTAGGGGTTTAGTGAGAGAGAGAGAGAGATATTATAGTTTACGATTTAGGGGTTTAGAGATAGAGAGAGGTTGGGAGTTAGGGGCTTAGAGAGAGAGAGAGAGATTGGATATAGTTTTATAGAGAGAGGATATTGAGGGTTAGAGATTTACAAAGAGAGATAGAGATTATGAGTTAGAGTATTTGAGAGAGAGATTATGGGTTAGGGGTTTAGATAGAGAGAGAGATTGGGGATTAGGGGATTAGAGAGAGAGAGAGAGAGAGAGAGATTGGGGATTAGGGGATTAGAGAGAGAGAGAGAGAGAGAGAGATTGGGGATTAGGGGATTAGAGAGAGAGAGAGAGAGAGAGAGAGAGAGAGATTGCAAGTTAGGGGTTTAGAGAGAGAGATTTGGGGTTAGTGGTTTAGAGAGATATTAGGGTTTACGATTTAGGGGTTTAGAGATAGAAAAAGATAGAGATAGAGAGATTGGGTATTACAGTTTAGAGAGAAATAGAGATAAATAGATAGATAGAGAGATGTTGAAGGTTAGTCATTTAGACAGAGAGAGAGACTGATCTTTAGGAGTTGAGAGAGAGAGAGATTGAGGGTTAGAGTTTTAGAGAGATAAACAGAGACATTGGTGGTTAAGGGTTTGATAGAGAGTGAGATCTTGGGGTTAGAATATTAGAGAGAAAGAGAAATAGAAATTAGAGATTAGGGGTTAAATTTTTAGAGGGAGATATACTATGGGTAAGGGGTTTTGAGAGAGAGTTTGGTTTAGGTGTTTAGAGAGAGAGAGACAGAATGGGGTTTAGTAGTTTAGATAGAGAGAGATTGGGTGTTAGGTGTTTAGAGAGAGAGAGAGAGAGAGAGAGAGAGAGAGAGAGAGAGAGAGAGAGAGAGAAGGAGAGAGAGAGAGATTGAAGATTATGGCTTAATAGAGAGAACAATAATGGGCATTATGGTTATATATATATATACACAGAGAGAGAGAGAGAGAGAGAGAGAGATGGCTGGATTTTAGGTGTTTAGAGAGATATATTGGGGGTTCGGGATATACCTACAGAGAAAGAGAGAGGAGGTTAGTCATTTATAGAGAGACATTGGGGGTTAGGAGTTTAGAGAGAGAAATGAATATAAGGAGAGAGATTAGTATTTATGGGTTGAGAGAGAGAGAGATTGCAGGTTTGGGTTTTAGTGATAGAGATAGAAATAAATATTGGGTTAGGGTTATAAAGCTAAAGACATACAAATT
>LPNX010018606.1:30005-94561 GCA_001517045.1 Pseudotsuga menziesii | reverse complement strand
TTTGTTTTAGAAGTGTTTAGAATTTGTATTAGATGGTAGTGATTTCCTTTGATAGGAAGTTGATAAATTTTTGGATAGTTTGTTAAGAAGGCTAAAATATTTAGATTAATAAAATAATAATAATAATAATATAATAATATTTATTTAATTAAAGTATATATTTTAATTTAGCTTAAATTGATTTATAAAAAAAAAAAATTTATTTTTAAACCAAAATTAATAAAAAAATATATTAAAAATAAATAAATTGCTTACTGTTTTTTAACAAAATTATTTTGTTTTATATAAAAATTATTTTTCAAAATAATTTTTTTATTTTTATTTTCTATATCACAAAGTCTTAAAATACATTTATAACATAGAATTGAAAATTATAAACTTTTATAAATTATTTTAATATAAATCTAAGATAAACATAAACAAATAATTAAAAATAATTCATCCATGGTCTTGAAAACTTATTGTCCTTGACTTTGAAAATAATCAATAAACGTTTTTTTTATTTATTAAATAACCCCAAAAAATTTCATCTCAATGTATATTTATATTTGAAAATAACATAAAAAAATATAATCTCATCTTAATATAAATTTATATTTAAAAAATTTAATATAAATATGTTTCTTATCTTAATATAAATTTATATTTAAAAATTTTAATATAAATATATTTAAAATTTCTCACTAGTAAAATTTAGATTTGGAAATCCAAACCAACATTGTATTTACTTTAACATTCAAAATAATTAAAAAATATATATAGTATCACCTAAATAAAAATTTATATTTGACATAAATATTATAAGAATTTTAGTACCACCTCAATAAAAAAATTAGATTTAATATAAATATATTATATTTTATTTTAAGGTGGTTAGAGTAATTGGTAATAAGTAATGATAATGTTGAACAATTTGTAATTAGTTATAAATAAAAGGTTATTAAGTCAAATTATTTTTGATATATTTTTTAACCTTAAAAGATAGAAGGCTCCCTATATCCATGGTGAAATTTATTGTTAGCTCCATGTTTGAGAAGCTAACCCTCACCTAGACTACTTCAATGAAATTTCCTTTTATATATATATAATTATTTTTAAAAATTAAAGAAAAAAATATTTTATTATTATTTAATTTATATATTATATTTTCTTTTAATATAGTGGATTATGAAGTGTTTGTTAATTCTTTTCCAAATTTATTTAATTTAATTTAAAGGTGTAAATTCAAGTTTATGTAAAAAAATAATTAAAATATTTATTTAAAAATTTATATATGAGAAATTGTCAATGAAATTATCATGATGATGATGATGATGGTTAATGTTCACTCACACCAAATTTGGTTTATCGGACCTAAAGAAGTGAATTATTTTGATTGTTTTAAAATTGTATTCCTATGCTCAAAGAGCTTGGAGAGAAGCGTCTCGAGCTCACTATAATTTTGACATGTTAAAAGGCTAGGAAGGTCGGCATTGCAACAAAGATTATGAAACTAAGATCTAATGTGGGTGTACGCAGGGCACTCTATGAGGAAGTGATTTTCATCTTCAATGTTCATATTCTCACAGAGATAGCAAATCCTTTCCGCCCATGGAGTTTAAGGAATTGTCCAACGACTTGTTTCACTATGGAGCTCATGAGAGTTCGTTCTTATCTTGGCTATATTAATTTTTTTCTTTGAACTAGTTAATACAGAGAGATACTTTTGATCTTCTAGAGTAAGGATGACTTCCTTATAATATCTTAATTTTCTTTTAGCCTCTAAATCTTTCTCACACCACATTTTCATTTTAAACTTAGAAGTAACAATATTTTTAATGTTTTTAATATTTTGTAATGCAACATTTTCGTCGATCTCCCAATGGTTTAACCAGGCCTTGGTATCTTTATACCAACCTCGCTTGAGCCTTAGGTGGTTTTGGCTTGAATTAAAAGCTAGCTTAGGAAGTCTACGGTTTCCCACGTTATTGATTTAGTGGTTGTACAACAGGAGCCTAGTCATAGCCAGGCTCTCGATAGGGGAAAGACCCACTTCAATAAGGAGAATAGGATAGGACGTGTTGCTTTTAATTTTGAGGTTATACATTATAAAGCGCTTCTGGATTTGCTCAATCTCTCCATGATTCTCTAGAGATGCTGCAACCCCAAACCTCACACCCATACAAGATAACATGAGTGACTAAAGTTTCAAAGAGGAGCTTCTTTTTATCCCACATCACAAGGTTGGTTGCTTTACAATTATTTTCAAGACCGGAGTAAGCTTTCCACCCTCCATTAACCCTGTTCTCAATGATATAGTTCTAGTTAAGCTTGTGATGAATATCAATTCTAGGTATTTGTAAGAAGACACTTCCTCCAAGTTGCTATTGTCATACAACATGCCAATGCCATTATTTATAATTTAATATTGTTTTATGCATATTTTAATTTTGTTATCTTTTATATTATTTTATACATATTTAATTTTCTAGCATTACAACATAGTTATTGGTTATGAAGTATATTTTACAACATCGTTCTTCGTTATTTTTAATTTAATGTATATATTATATTTTTTAAAGAATTATGGGTTATGAGGTGTTTGTAAATTTTCCAAATTTTATTTATAATGAAAATTATTTATTCAAATTTTAATAATAAAAAGTAATTAAAATATTTAAAAAATATTTTAGAGTGCAAATACGATGATAGTTAATCGGACCTAAAGAAACCAATTAATTAGCTTGTTTTAAAATTGTCTTCCTATGCTTAAAGAGCTTGGTGAGAAGCATACACAGCTCAATATGTATTACAAACAAATTCATAAATAAATAATAATAATTTTAAAAGTATCCTTATAATTTTAATAATAAAAAATAATTAAAATATAATTTTATTTGAAAATATTTATTACAAAACAAATTTATAAATAAATAATAATAACAACTTTGAAAAATATCTTCACATATAGTTTTGGCAAGTTAGGAGGTTATAAAGGTTTGTATTGTAACCAATACTATGAAACTCAGATCTAATGTGGGTGTAAGTAAGGCACTATAAGAGAAAGTGATTTTAATCCTCAATGCTCATAGAATCACATAGATGGAAAACCCTTTCCGCCCATGGAGTTTTAGGAATAAACCAAAGCCCTATTTCGCTATGGAGTTCATGAGAGTTCGTTCTAATCTTGGCTATATTAATTTTCTTTTGTGAGATAGTTACTACTGAGAGATACTTCTGAATTTCCAAGTTTTTTTTTTTGGATGGTACCCTCAAGTACTTCTCCATTTTTTTGGATGGTACCCGAGGTAAACCGTCGGCCCTAAATACGGGGCCTAACCCGGTGGGTACATCGAGTGAGGCCCCAGCATAGCCATTTGGGGATTTGACCCCGATACCTTCTGCTAGCATAAACAACTCTCAACCACTTGAACTAACCCACCGGGCTTCCTCATTTTCCAAGGTAGGATTAATGACCTCCTTATAGTATCTTAATTTTCTCTTAACCACTAAATTTTCCTCACACCAGAATTTCTCTTTATACTTAAAAGTAATAATATTTTTGGCATTATCAATGTTCTACAAAATGTTATTTTCATTAATGCCACAATGGTTTAACCAAGCCATGGTATATTTAGAGCAACATCGCTTGAGGCGTAGTTAGTTTTGACTTGAGTTTAAGGCAAATTTTAGGAACTCTTATGTTTCCCTTGTTATTTATCATATGCATGTACAACAGGTATCTAGACATAACAGTGCTCTCAATGGGGAAAAGACCAACTTCTAAGAGGAGAATAGGATAAGGCGTATTGCTTATAATTTTGAGGTTATAAGTTATAAAGTGCTTCTAAATTTGCTTAAAGTTCCTCCAAGATTCTCTAAAAATGTTGCTCCCCCATATTTCACAACCATACAAGATAACACGAATGGCAAGAGTTTCAAAGAGGAACTTATTGTTAGCCCACATGACCAGATTGGTTGATTTACAGTTATTTTCAACACCAAAATTAAATTTTCACCCTCCATTAATCATTTTCTCAATGCTATAGTTCCAATTGAGCTTGTGATGAATATCAATTCCGAGATACTTGTAACACTTCCTCTATATTTTTATTATCAGAAATAAAATTTGCATAAGTGCCCTTCTTAGATTTTATAATCATGATTTTTGTCAGCAAAAATCTTTAAGAATTCTTAAATGCTTATCGAGATCAGAAAAAAACCTTGCCATAAGAACAATATCATTGGCATCAACCTACTTCTTCTAAACACTTTTCTAGCTTATCAATTATATTAATTACTAGTAACAACTACATTAATTTTATTATTGTGTCCTAATACCTTCTTAAATTAGGCACATGTATTTCATATTAATTATTTTTCTCATAGTATGGTGTTCCTTATAGTATGTGTCTAAATGAGTAAATATATCTACAAAATATTAATAAAAAAAATATTATTTAATTAATAATATCATATAACTAGTAAATATTCATAATAATAATAATATGATATTATTTAATTAATATAAACAACATAATCAATATAAACAACATGTAAATTATACAAACAATACTTACTTACGACATTTATGTAAATTATACAAGATGTAAATTATGACATATTATTATACTTATGTAAATTAGAAAATATAATAATTAATTAAGTATAATTAAATAATAATATCATTTAGATAATACTTTTTAATAATATTATATTATTTTATTATAAAAATATATTATTTAATTAAAATATTAATTTAAAAGTATAAAAATATATTAATTAATTAAAATAGCATAATCAAAGTGATAATTAAATAATAATATGAAATTGAAAATCGTAATATTTGGTTATAATATTGTATTATAGTATAATACTTATTATATTGATGGTAGATAGAGATATATAAAAATTTAATTAAAAAACAATTATTGAATAATATAAGAAGAAAAAATTATGTACGTGAAAACATTATTATTATTTAAATATAATAATAAAATAAGAAAACAAAAATATATATACCAAGATAAATTATTATTTAATTTTAATTTTATAATATGATAATGAAACTTTTATATTCATGATAGGTAGAGATGTTTAAAAGAAATGATTATAAATTAATGTGTTGATGATAGATATAGTATTAAAAATGAAGTATTATTATGACACGTTTATATTGTTAACATAACAATATTTTCTCATTAACTAATGAGTTAATAAATTATTAATATTTTATTTTATTTTAATATTACGTAGTGGTTATTATATTTTATAATGATTTTATTCTCTTAGTAAGGTTGTGTCATTAAGACATTCATTATTCATTTTGTTGCATAATAAAAGTTTAGTTATTAAATTGTGAAACTCTATTTATATTTTTTAACCATGGGAACGACAACTTCGCAAGGTATATCTTGCATCTCGCAAGCCAGATATACCAGTAACTTATGACTCAGCAGAGTCCAAGCTGTCCCGAATCCCACTAAGATGTGTCTCTATCCCAGGGGTTTCCTACCTTTCAAGCCTTGACTCAACCTATGACCTCCACATAGATAACACATGTTCTTAACCATTAGGTCTACTCAGGTGCTCTGTGAAACTATAATTATAACTATATAGTGAAAAAAATAACGATGGGTCATTTGTTGGGATATTATAAACCAACTTCATACATAGGATAACAATATTTAATCATTATTAATTAATTTCCTATGTACTAGCCTAGATAGTTAGCATCCACTTGCACCACTTCGTCAACACTTTCCATATATACCCCAGGAGTTCCTTTATCCTAATTCTGGTTAGATCCTTCCTACTTTATTGACTCCCAGAATTAGTAACTGTGTCTTCCTGCATATTTTGTCTTTATACTACTTTTATCATGCTTTTTAGTGGACAAGGTAAAACTAGTCAACTAGGAAACTGCTATCTTTTGTTGCCAACCCATCCTCCATGATTTTCTCTCCATATTCCATGATTAGCATATTTTTCCATCACTCATGACAACTCACTCATGGTTTAACCAATTTGTGAGGTCCTTGACAGATTTGGAAAGTGCTTGAGCCAACTATGTGGGTTTATCATATTTTGTAAGTTTGCGTTATGATCTAGCATGAGTTTTCTACTAAGAAACTCGAATTTACCTATGAAGGATGTATTATTTATGTACACTAAGTTGATCAATAATACATGGAAAGAGATTGGATCATTCTTCACTTCTCTTGTATCTAGTCTTAGTATTCATCTCTCTATTTTCCTTGTGCACGCTTGTGAGAATTGTCTTTGTAGCTAGATCTACATCATGTGCTTCTTCTTAGCATCAATTATATATTTCTTCATAGTATCAGAGTTGTTATTTATACATGGTATCAGAGCACAAGGGTTATCAAGTTCTACAATGTTGAAGAGCTATTTGTTCTCTCTATCAGATCGCATCCAGACTCCTATCCCTCTCTAAAGAAGAGCTTGTATTGAGCTTACAATATTTTCTCCTAGTTTTATTTGTTCAAGTTGCAGAGAGTATCTACTTGAGTGCATCAAAATCTCAGCATGGATTCTTCTGTAGCTATGATCTTGACTCCATGAACAATTATAATGAATGGAAGGCCAAGATTGGCATATTGTTGTGCAGTATGGGACTCTATAGAGTTTCTATGGCTTTAGAAAATGAACAAAATTTTGTTGATGAGAAAGCTAAGTGGCATAATAAGTTGGATGAAGCCTATATATTACTTTGCATCTCTATTTCTCATGATCTACTCTTTCATCTAGATGGTTTGACCACTCCAAACCAAGTATGGACAAAACTTGAGTCTCTTTGGAGTTTAATATGAGATAAAAGCTCATCAATTGGAGAATGAGTTATTCTCATTGAGTCCATGCAGTTTCGATTCTATTGGTGGTTTCTTAACCAAATTCAAGTCACATGTTCTATTTCTCAAGAAATGTGGGATTCAGAAAAAGGAAGATCAATTAATCCTTTCCATCCAATCAAAATTGGGTCCTGGATACTCAGTTTTGTGTCAACTTTTCATGCTACTAGGCTTGTTATTTCAAATTGGAAAATGCCTTCTTTGAGTACATTCTTTGATTCACTGACAAAGGAGAAAGATAAATTAATCCAGTTGGGGGCTCTTAGATCCTCCAAGGGAAAGGATCATTCTCTCATATTTCAATGAAGCAAGAATGCAAGATAAAAAGAGAAGCGAATTGTGAAAGAGAAAAATCCAAAGTAAGATAATGAAGATGAAAGTTCAAGGCCTACTGATGAATATTCAATAAAGAAAGCAAAGAAGAAAGGAAGTACATCCAAGTGTTCATATTGCAGAAAGGTATTTCATCTTGAGAATAAATGTTTCAAGGAGAATATGGACAACATTTCTCAGTTAAGAAGCATAACATTGAAGTTCGAGACGATCTAGAGAATCCTGTTGAATCCTCAGAAAACTATCATAGTGCGTAGTTCCAAGGTAATATGAACTATGCCTTGAGTGTCAGAGTTAAATCCTTTCCTCAAATCTCTGATATAGATTCACTTTCTAATATATCGCAATTAGAAATATCAGATTCTTTCTTGAATAATCCACCTATGAGTCTCCTAGATTCATCTCCTAATGAATGTGATTTTTCACTAGATCCTGACTTGTCTTTAAGAATATCTTCTTCACTTCATTCAAATGGATATAATTATGATTTAGAAGCATGTTTGTAGGATTATATGCATTTTATTACATCATCCATACCATCTACCATACATTTGAATACTCCTAATACTATACAAACCCCATGTTCACTAGTTGATTCCTCATTGGTTTCCTATGCAGTGTTACTTATATGTAATGGTTTCAAGTCGTTTATATTTTTCACCGATTGGTTATACATGAACATAGTCATCATTGGACTTATCTTACACATGTTTGGATTTTTTCTAAACACTTATGGCTTAGATCTCAATTCCATCCATCATTCATATTTTTACATTCGTCAGTTTTCCCCAGATGCTCAAACTTTTCCTACGTTAGTCCTAAATGCTCATGGATACATTGAAACTTTGGTCTTTGATATTCCATATGATAATATTTCTGATATATCAGATTCTTTTCAGCCACATTTCAGATTTTGGAAGGAGCTACATCATATTGGAAGAAAGATATGTGATTGACATCACCATTTTGCAACTTTACAAGGAACTGATTGTGTAACTGTTGTCTTAATTTTTGTACTCTTTTGGAATGAGTATGCACATATATCTTTTTCTTTTCAGATTGTGAAT
The DNA here is from genome assembly GCA_001517045.1 of Pseudotsuga menziesii. Taxonomy (NCBI): domain Eukaryota; kingdom Viridiplantae; phylum Streptophyta; class Pinopsida; order Pinales; family Pinaceae; genus Pseudotsuga; species Pseudotsuga menziesii. Next base: position 86,310 of record LPNX010018606.1, on the reverse strand, counting down.
TTGCAGATCATAGTATGACAACAACAAGAAGCATTCATATAATTCTCCTACTTCATAAGATGATGAGATACAAGGAGTCTCTCCTCGAGTCTTTATTGTAGATTCTACACTCTAGTGCATGATCATGGAGTCTACAAACTTCTTCATCAAGTATTTAACCAAAAGAAGTTCATTCAACTCATTCAAGTGAAGATAAAGACATATTGAATGGCATGTTTTCAAATTTTGTTCCTTGTCCTTTCTTGAGGGAGAATTTTCCCCATGTGGTTTTTCCTTTCCTTGACTTTTCTGGACATGAATAATTGTAAAGGGTTACCATAGCCTTGTTGTTGGGCCCTATATACACCTATATGCATCTGATTATTTCATACATATCATCATAAAATCAGGCTTAAATAGGATATTATAAACCCACTTCATACTTAGGATAACAATATTTAATCATTATTGATTAATTTCCTACCTGCTAGACTAGATAGTTGGCATCAACTTGCACCACTTGGTCAACACTCGCCATATATACCCCAAGAGTGCCTTTATCCTGATTTTGTTTAGATCCTACCTACTTTATTGACTTCCAGAATTAGTAAACAGGGATAATTTTAGGGGTGAATTTTAGCCCAGTGGGCTATTTTCCATGTTTTTCTCCCAAAAAAGATTCGCCATTTTGCATTTTTTGAAGCCCTATTTCGCCCAATTTTGATGGGGTAAAAACTTTTCACCCTAAAAATCGTCAAATTCTTATATAAACGATATAAAATCCTTGGAAATTAAAATATTTTTTAAAAATATTGCCAATCATTTTATAGTTGGCGTTTTAAGAATTGGTAATATTCGCCAACATTTATACACTTTTAAATAAATACGGTTCCTTAAAATCATCCCTGTTAGTAACTGTCCCTTCCTACAAATTATGTCATTATACTACTTTTATCCTGCTTTTCAGTGGATAAGGTAAAGCTAGTCAACTAGGAAACTGCTATCTTTTGTTTCCACCCCATCCTCCATGATTTTATCTCCATTTTCCATGATTAGCATATTTTTTCATCACTCGTGAGAACTCACTCATAGTTCATCCAATTCATGAGGTCCTTGACATATTTGGATAGTGCTTTAGCCACCTATGGGGTTTATCATATTTTGTAAGTCTACTTTAAGAGCTAGAATGAGTTGTCTCATAAGAAACTCGAACATATGAAGGATGTATTATTTATGTACACTAATTTAATCCGATAATACATGGAAAGATATTGGACCATTCTCCACTTCTCTTGTATCCAGTCTTACTATCCATCTTTCTATTTTCCTTGTGCATACTTATGAGAATTATCTGTGTAGTTAGATCTACATCATGTGATTTTTCTAAGTATCAAGGCTCTCTTTCTTCATAGTATTAGAGTTGTTATTTTTACACCATTATAACAAGAATGTATTTAATTAAGATATTATAAAACAACATTATATCATTATATAATTATAAATTCATAATGGAACCTAAACAAAATGTGGTATAACATATTATTAATGTACCAAGTCAACACATGTTCATTGTGATTAGAATGAGGATGATGAACATCACAATACGACATAACCAATGTTTTTCTCTATAGTATGTTTTATTTAATGTACCAAGTCAACACATGTTCATTGTGATTAGAATGAGGATGATGAACATCACAATACGACATAACCAATGTTTTTCTCTATAGTATGTTTTATGTCGCAAAACATTGGGGGATGTGACATAAAACCCTTGCAAATTGTGACAACGGTGAGATGGCCTTTGTTTAATTTTGTATTGTTACAAAGACATTGGGGGATGAAAGCATTCAAATAGTATGTAAGAGGTTCATGAAGGGTTATGACACGCACCATAACACGTTGAATGCATTTTCTCCATGAATGGACCATAATATGACATAAGAATGGACGAATATCACATTGTTACAATCATGAAGAGATATTTCAATTGCTAATATGGGATTATCTTAAGGACACAATTTATATGACAATACAGTAAAGGCTTCGAGGAACATTGCAAAGATGAATTGTTACAATTTGAGATGAGTGAAACAATAAACTAGAATGTAACATAACAATTGATTAATGTACCAAGATGAAATAAGTAAAACGTCATTAGAAGATGAATGTTTCAATCAAACATGGCACTTGATGAACATTGAAATGTGACAAAACCATTGCAAACCCTTCAACGAAGATTGAAAAGATGAATTTCAAATTGTGACCTAACCATGGACGGATGTCGCAATCATGCATAAAAGTTGATGAATGTCAGAATGTGACAAAACATCAAAATGCGACATAACCCTTGATGAACGTCGAATGTTGCATTATTAATGTATTGCATATTTGGATATGTTGGCATATACCAGACACCGCAGCAAACCATGGTTGGCGTTGGTTAACCATGTTTGACTATAGTTTGACCATAGTCAACCATGGTTGACTTTATCGAGGCATGTTTGACTTTAGAACCATGTTGCCATAGTTCACAATACAACATGAAATTTTTTGAATAGTGAATGTGACATTATTAGCGTGTCACATCTTGGCACTAACGCATGTGGCATAACCCTTCACCAATATCGCAATGTGACATAACCCTTGACAAAGGTCACAATGCAACATAACCCTTGATAAACATCATAATGCGATATAACCCTAGATGAAGGCTGAATGTCACATTATTCATGTCTCGCATATTTGGTCATGTTGAGAAATACCAGACACTATAGCAAACCATGACTAACTTTGGTCAACCATGTTTGACTTTAGTTTTACCATAGTTAAGCATGGTTAACTTTAGCGAACCATTTTGATGTTAGTTAACCACGGTTGACTTTGCTTAACCATGCTTGACTTTATTTTTACCATAATTAGACATGGTTTACTTTAGTGAATCATGTGGCCATAGTTCACAATGCAACAATTTTTTTTTAATGTCGAATGTCACATTATTAATGTGTTGCATCTTGGGAATTCTGCAATGTAGCGTACCCCTTGACTAATGTTGCAATGTGACATAACCCTTGACGAATGTCGCAATACAACATAACCCTTGATAAACATCACAATGTGACATAACCCTTGATGAACATCGAATGTCACATTGTTAATGTGTAGCATCTCCAATTGTGTCAGCATATACTAAACATTGTAGTGAACCATGGATGACTTTAGTTTTACAGTAGTCAACCATGGTTGACTTCAGTGACGAATGTTTGAATTTAGAACTAGGTGGCAATAATTCATAATGCAACATGAAATTTTTTGAACATCGAATATCACATTGTTATTGTTCCACATCATGGGCATTGTCGTAATGCAGCATAACCCTTCACTAATGTCACAATGTGACATAAAGCTTAATGAATGTCATGACACAAGGTAACCCTTGATAAACACCACAATGTGACATAACCCTTGATGAACACTGAATTATGTGTCTCATATTTGGTTGTGTCAACATATACTGCAAACTACATTGAACCATGGTTGAGTTTGCTTAACCACGTTTGAATTTAGTTTCACCAATGTTGCAATACGACATAAACCTTGAATAATGTCGCAATGTGACATAACCCTTGATGTGTTGATTGAATTGTCATTGACTTGCAATGGCCCCACAGGTTGTCATTGATGCCACCAAATCCCTATTGCAGTGCACAGGTATGGATGATCCTAGTACCCTCACATCTAGTGCCTTGGATCCCATACAGAGATGGGTTGTGCCTTGAAGCACCTTGTATCCAGTTGACAAGGTCCCTGTACCCACAAGGTTGGATCTTAGAGCCACCACCTTGTTGACGATTCTGAAGACACTAGTGATGATGTTGAATATCCTAGAGATGGTGTTGAAGCCCTTGTAGATGATGGAGAAGCCCTATATGGGTTGGAGAAGCATCAATGTCCCATTACGTGGTAATTTATGATTTGATAAGGTCACGATACCCTAGGATAAGGCCTAGCAACCCCATAGGAGGTATCATGATGGATCTTGACCCTTGGAGGTTCTCTTTTATGGTTGAGGTGGTTGAAGAAGTCCATGAATCCCTCTTATCATGATCATGATGTCCTTGTACCCCTATCACTTGAAGGAATGTATGATGAGGCCCTTCTTGTGTTGGCGATGACCTTGCAACCCTTGTTGGGGTCATGGAACCCTTGTATATGATACTTGCTACCATTATGATGATGATGACCTTGTATGGCCTTTGACATGTGTGTGGAAGTCCTTGAAGAATCCTTTGGACCCACACATGGTGGTTTGATGGTCCTAGGGAATGAGAAATACTTGGCATGATGGACCTTGGAATTTGCATGGTCATACCCTTGCATACAATGACTATATGATCATAACTACACATGAAAATTTGGGTCTTGGAACACACAACTTAAATCTTGATCATCTAGCATGTGGAATATTTGAAGTCCTAATAATCCAACATGGCAGCCCATGTACAACATGAATAATCCCATAAGATAGATATTGGAGCTCTACACACAAGGAAAAATGTTTTGTTCAAAGTGGCCCTAGGCCTACTCATGCAAAGGGTTAAAGGTGTGACCTAATGATGTCAAGCCCTTTTATTCAAATATCAAATGATGAAGCCCTTGCTAACATGTTGATGGTGAAGAGGATAATTTATTGAAGATAAAATTCAAAGAAAGAATTAAATACATTTCAAGAATGGTCAAAATGTTTTCCTCACAACCACAAGTTGGCTCCAAATAAATTAATTCAAAAATAAATTCAAGTTCAAAAATAACTATTTTTTGACAAAGTCGAATCCATAAAAATTCAAAAAAAATGTGGATAAATAGAGGCAATCCGCCTCATTTTGGAGTGTGTAAATTCAGATCAGCTATGTGATTTTTTGGGACAGAGGCAGCATAAGAAGAGGAAAAACGCAGCAGCAGACAAGGTAACAGGGGAAAAAAAATGCAGCAGCAGAGGAGAGGACCCGAGTTTTACAACTGAGAAAACTTTTTGTTTCTTTTTGGCAATCCAATTTTTGGACTTGCTTGGGTTTATCACAGCTTTTTATCTTTGAACAATTACAAATATTTCATGTTTATTGATGTCCTCTAATAGTATCAACATTGAAGGTCATCCTAGGGTTACATCAGAGACATTTTTCAAGGTTCTCCAAAGTCCTAAACAGTCCTCAACCAGTCCTGAAGTTTTGTTGAAGATCATACACAATATGGTGAAGTTTTCTACAACACATAGATACGAGATTTCACAAGTTGAAGGTCTCCTCAGTAGTCTCGAATTTGATGAGTAAAAAATTCCTGAATTTGCATGATGAATGCTTCTCCTTCGCAGCATACAATCCTATTTTTCGATACCTGTTTTGATGCTTGACAATTGTTTTGTTGTTTCCTCTTTCATTCACTTAACAATCTGAGGTATGATATATACACTATGATGGTAATGCATGTGATGATGTATTATCTATGATTTATGATGCATGATACACTATATACTCTATATACATATTGTATGATTCATGCACACAATGATGATATGATGATGTTACCCTATGCAATTGATGCACGTGACTGGTGTAGAACTACTTTCTAGCATCAATGTATGAAGGGTTTGCATTGTAGAGACTACATTGCATTTGAAGAAGGAATAATTCATGGTTTGAAGTGAATAAGGGATCTGATGACTCTACCCTAGCAGGGAGTTCAAAAGTGAAGAGAATCCTGAGGATTTTTTTGTCTCAGCAATGAAGTAAATTCGGACAATCGAGGATTATGCAATGATAATCTCCTTGCATACACATACCTTACTCACCTTCGTAAAGGACTGGTCTTGAAACCCATTCCAAGGACTGATGAAACAATGTCTAAAGGCCACTCTCTGTCATGTGATGATGCATACAGTGGTGTGTGAATAGTGATGTTTATAGTGGTACAATATACAGTGATGTGTGAAGTGTTATATTCAATGATGATGATTATTCAATGTATACACTATGATGATGCACACAAATGATGATGATGTGATACATATCTTTACACCATGATGTATACACTAGAATGATCCCTTGTGCACTATTAATGACACAAACACTATGATGATGCATGCAAACAGTCCACAGTTAGGACCTCATCTACAGCAGTAACAAGTTTGATGTCACCTATAGCAGGTTGAGAAGTATTGAACAGTCTAAGTTTGGGGTCTTATACAGACAAACACAGTGTCCAAGTGTGGGTTTTTCATGAACAGATAAATACCTTGATGAAGATCGTGATGGATACTCTTGATGGTGATAAAGACATGAGCAGACCTAGATGAACAAATTGACTTGGCATAAGGACTATGAGCAGACTTTTGATGCATAGATTGACCAATAGTATTGAGTAGAGATTGACCAGCAGTGTTGATGAGCAAATTGCAAAGAGATATGAGTAGAGATTGACCAGCAATGTTGATGAGAAGATTGACAAGTAGAGACAGTTGAGCAGCAATTTGATGACAATCAGAGATTCGCATCAAGCTTGCAAGTAGAACCTTGCACTTGAGTATTGGACACCTCAACCCTTTCTTAGTTGAACCTAAGAAAACCAGGCTAGGTCATGTCATAAGAGTTGGTTATCTTTTCATCAATTGGTGTTGATTGTAATAGAGAAGATTGTAGTCTTCCATCACCATAAATAAATATTAAAATTACATGTATTCTTGTGTCTCTCTTGATGTGATTATTGTACTTATGAGTTATGGTTGATTTAGTTGATGGATATGATGATTGGTAACTCTAATTGGTTTAAAGAAAATAAAAAATATATAATTTCTCTCACACTGATTCACCCCCCCCCCTCTTAGTGTGGCCATTATGTCCAACAATTGGTATCAAAGCAGGCCTTCGTCATAAGCCTTGCAAGCTTGAAGGAGATCCATGGAGACACAATGGAAGAAAAAGAAGAGTGATCAAGAAAGGATGTGCATGTACTTGATGTTACAGACTATTTCGATTAGAGGAGAAAAATGAAGGAATATCTGAAGAAGTTTTCCATTTGGGAGATTGTGATCAATCCACCCGCTCCAATCAAATAGAAGGGAAAAGCAGGTGCACAGAAGGAAGCAAAGAAGCACAATTCTATAGCCTTGAAGTTCCTCATGGATGGACTTCCCATCTAAGAGAAATAAAGTGTAGGGGAGTACACTTCAACCAAAGAACTATGTCTCAAGTTGGAAAGCGAGTATTAGAACGAAATATTAGACACTGAAAAGATAGATCAAGAATCAGAAGATAAGCCCCCGGAAGAAGCCAACCAAGAAGAGAAAGAAGTGGACTCTAGTAAAGGTATGGATTCTTTTGATTGTAATGATAACTTGTTTGATGAAATTGAGAAGGATCTTGCAGAATATGATGAAGGGCTATCAAAATTTTCACGTGAGATACACCTCAGCATTATAAATATTGATCTCAGAGAAAATTGGGCCTTGAACACAGTAAATATGAACCATAGTGAATTCACAAAATTTAGAAAGAAAATATTGGACTCTTTAAATGAATATCAGCAGAAGACCATGGCAATGAAAGTGTTGCTTGTGAAGCTCAAACACAAGGATAAAGAGTTGTGGGATCAGTTGAAAGACAAGGATGTTGAAGTTGAACAACTAAATACTGAATTGATCAATCAAAAGGAAGAACAAGAAGATCCTGGTGAAGACTCAAAAGATCTTGAAGAAACTAGAAAGTCCAATCATGATTTGAAGACTCATCTAGAGGAAGCCAAAATGATAGATGAAATCTTGAATAATCACTTGGAAGAAAAGGAGCAGGCAATCCAAAGGCTCGAAATGGAGGTAGTTGATCTCAAGAAGAAAGGTGAAAAGAATGATGCATTTTTCAAGTTCAAGGACATTTCAGTTGTCCTAGATAAGATCTTGGATTTCCTAATATCTCCATGTGACAAGACTGGTCTTGGTTACAAGAAGAAATAAAAATATGAAGATAGAACTTGGTCTCCCAAGACTCCAAAAGCAGGTCCATCAACGTCCAAATCTACTCCCCATGCACCTGCACATGACAACAAAGACCCTGGAAGTTCAAGAATGTAACAAGGAGTTAGGTCTATTCCTCAAAGCAAGCCTAGAAAAGAAAAAACTCTAATAGAGAACCAAAGTTCTAGGTATGAAAATGGATTTAATGGTTATTGTTTTTCTTGTTCTAACTTTGGTCATAAGGCTATGGATTGTAGACTCTACAGAAGAAGAAGTGATGGAAGCCCCAATGACAAATTTGGATTTTGGACATGTAACCAAGATGGACATATTTCTGCTACTTGTTACACATTGAGATACTACACATGTAGTGAGTTTGGTCACAGAGACCAAGAATGTGCAAGTCAAAGAAGTCAACCAAGGAAGAGTCCTTCATACACATCAGCAATAAGAACCAGTGAGCCTTGGAAGAAGACCAATGTAGGAATATTTGAAGATCATAAGACAAAGGCCTACAGTCAAGGACACTCTCATGCATGGAGAAATGAAGTTGATCAAAGAAGTGTTAGAAGTTCCAAGAGCTTAGTCAGGTGATGGGCATGCAACCATGTTGGTCACATTGTTGCACATTGTCATACGATGAGATGTTATGGGTGTAGTGGCTTTGGGAACAAATATCAAGACTCTTAGGGTACATGGAAACAACCCATGATACATTTCTCATACATATCACCAGGGAAAGTCAGTACAAATGAAGGAACAAATGTTGAAAGGACAAATGTCAAGAAGTAAGTATGGATGAAGAAGATTGAACAGTTACAAATAGGAGAGGTTGATCAGAGACAGGAGGATGGATTCCTTATGGCAAGCCAAGATTAAGGTCTCTAAAAGAGATTAAGGTCTCTAAAAGACCTTAGTACACCTTGAGTTCATAAGGATGGAGGATGAACTCAAAGGAGAAAGGATGGCTACTCCAAGCATACAGACAGGTCCTAGGATCGTGCATATTAATAGGGGGGCAGTGATCAGTGATCAGTGACTTCAGATGCAGATATGTGGACACCCTTTTCCATTGATGCCAAATGGGAAGACATGAATACAAAAGGGGAGCATGCTCACAGGGGGAGCATGAGTTGTTGTCATCAATGAAAAAGGGGGATATTTTCTATTGAATTATCATTGATGCCAGCATGGAATTGCAGTGGCCCCACGGTTTGTAATTGATACCACCAAGTCCCTCTTGTAGTGTAGAGGTATGGATGATCTCAGTACCCTCACATCCAGTTCCTTGGATCCCATACATATATGGGTTGTTCCTTGAATCACCTTGTATCCAGTTTACAAGGTCATTGTACCCACAAGGTTGTATCTTGGATCCACCACCTTGTTGATGATGTTGAAGACCCTGGTGATGATGTTGAAGAGCCTGGATATGGTGTTGAATCCCTTGTATATGAAGGAGAAGCCCTATATGGGTTGGAGAAGCATAAATGACCCATTCTATGGTAATTTATGCTTTGATATGGCCAAGGTACCCTAGGAGAAGTCTTGGAAACCCCACAAGAGGTGGCATTATGGATATTGACCCTTGGAGGTTATCTTGTGTGGTTGAGGTAGTTGAAGAATTCCATGAAACCCTCTTGTCATGAGCATGATGTCCTTGTACCCCTTTCACTTGAAGGAATATGAGATGAGGCCCTTCTTGTGTTGGTGATGACCTTGCAACCCTTCTTGGGTCATGGAACCCTTGTATATGATCATTGATACCATTATGATGAGGATGACCTTGTATGGTCTTTGACATGTGTGTGGAAGTCCTTGAAGAATACTTTGAACCGACACATGGTGGTTTGATGGTATTAGGGAATGAGAAATACTTGGCATGATGGACCTTGGAATTTGCGTGCTCATGCCCTTACATACGATGACTTGATGATCATTACTACACATGAAAATTTGGTTCTTGGAACACACAAATTAAATCTTGATCATTTGGCATGTGGAGTCTTTGAGGTCCTAATCAATACAATATGGCATCCCATGTACAACATGAATAATCCCATAAGATAAATCTTGGACCACTACACACAAGGAAATATGTTTTGGTCAAAGTGTCCCTACGCCTACTCATGAAAAGGGTGAAAGTTGCGCCCTAATGACGTGAAGCCCTTTTGTTCAAATATTAAATGATGAAGCCCTTGCTAACATGTTAATGGCGAAGAGGATAATTGATTGAAGATCAAATTCAAAGCAAGAATTAAATACATTTCAAGAATGGTCAAAAGGTTTTCCTCACAACCACAATTTGTCTCCAAATAAATTAATTCAAAAATAAATTCAAATTCAAATTCGAAAATAAATATATTTTTACAAAGCCGACTCCATAAAAATTTTAAAAAAATGTGTATAAATAGAGGCATTCTGCCCCATTTTGGAGTTTGGAAATTTAGATCAGCTCTGTGATTTTTTGGGACTGAGGTAGCAGGAGAAGGGGAAAAATGCAACAGCAAAAAAGGTAGCAGGAGCAAAAAAAAATGCAGCAACAGAGGAGAGGGCCTGAGTTTTACTAAAGAGAAGACTTTTTGTTTCTTTTTGGCAGACTAATTTTTGGACTTGCTTGGGTTTATCACATCTTTTGATCTTTGAAAATTTCCAAATATTTCATGGTTATTGTTGCCCTCTAATAGTCTCGATGTTGAAAACCATCCTAGGGTTACAATAGAGACATTTTTCAAGGTTCTTCGCAGCCCTAAATAGTACTCAACCAGTCCCAAAGTTTTGTTGAAGATCATACACAGTTTGGTGAAGTTTTCTATAGGACACAGATCTGAGATTTCACAAGTTGAAGGTCTCCACAGTAGTTCTGAATTTCATGGGTAAAACAATCCCGAATTTCAATGATGAATGTTGCTCCTTCTCGTCATACAGTCCGATTTTTTTATACCTGTTTTGATGCTTGAAAATTGTTTTATTGTTTCCTCTTTCATTCACTTAACAATATGAGGTATGATATATACACTATGATGGTAATTCATGTGATTATGTACACTCTATGATCTATGATGCATGATACACTATATACTCTATATGCATTTTGTATGATGCATGCACACAATGATGATATGATGATGTTACCTTATGCAATTGATGCACATGACTGGTGTAAAACTACTTTCTAGCATCATTGTATGAAGGGTTTGCATTGTAGAGACTACAATGTATTTGGAGAAGGAATAATTTGTGGTCTAAAGTGAAGAAGGGATCCGAGGAATCTACCCTAGCAGGGGGTTTAGAAGTGAAGAGAAGCTTGAGGATTTTTTGTCTCAGCAATGAAGTAAATTCAGATAGCCAAGGATTATGCAATGTTTAGCTCCTTGCATACATAGACCATAATCACCTAAGTAAAGGATTGTTCTTGACACCCATTCCAAGGACTAATTCAACAATGTCTAAAGGTCACTCTCTATCATGTGATGATGCATACAGTGGTGTGTGAACAGTGATGTTTACAGTGGTACAATATACAATGATGTGTGAAGAGTTATATTCAATGATGATGTGATACATATATTTACACCATGATGTATAAATTGCAATGATCCCTTGTACATTATTGATGATGCATGAAAACAATCCACAGTTCTTAGCTCATCTACAACAGTCACAAGTTTGATGTCACCTACAGCAGGTTGAGCAGTATTGAACAACCTGAGTTTGGGGTCTTCTACAGACAAACACACAACCCAAGTGTGAGTTTTTTCATGCACAGATAAATACCTTGATGAAGATAATGATGGATACTCTTGATGGTGATGAGTAGACCTAGATGAACAAATTGACTTGGCAGAAGGACTATGAGCAGAATTTGGATGCAAGTATTGGCCAACAGTATTGAGCAGAGATTAGCCAACAATGTTGATGAGTGGATTGCAAAGAGTGATGAGCAGAGATTGACCAGCAGTATTGATGAGCAGATTGACAAGTGGAGATGGTTGAGTAGCATATTGATGACAAACAGATATTGGAATCAAGCTTGCAAGTAGAACCTTGCACTTGAGGATTGGACCCATCAACCCTTTCTTAGTTGGAGATAAGAAAACCAAGTTGGGTCTTGTTACAAAGTTTGGTGCTCTTTTCATCAGTTGGTGTTGGCTGTAATAGAGAATATTGTAGTCTTCCATTACCATAAATAAAGATTAAAATTACATATATTCTTGTGTCTCTCTTGATGTGATTATTGTGCTTATGACTCATGGTTGATTTAGCTTATGGATATGATGATTGGTAATATACTTTTATTGATTAAAAGAAGGTAAAATTTTTATAATTCCTCTCGCATTGATTCACCCTCCCTCTCAGTGTGGCCATTGTGTCCAACATAATGAATGTCACAATGCAACGTATCCCTTGATACACATCACAATTCAACATAAACCTTGATGAACGTCGAATGTCACATTATTAATGTGCCACATCTTAATTTGTGTCAGCATATACCAGACATTGTTGTGAACCATTGTTGAATGTTTCCATGTGACATAACGCTTGATGAGTGTTGTAATGTAATGCAATCCATGAGAAACATCAGAATGTGACATAATCCTTGATGAATATCAAATCTCACGTTATTAATATGTTACACCTTCGGTTTTGTCGGTGTTTATCATTTTTTAATCCTTAATGGATGTCATAATGGGACATAACCCTTTGTTCTATTATACATATAGCCCTTTATCAATGTCACAATGCGACATAGCCCTTGATGAATGTTGTAATGCTGCGTAACACTTGAAATACATCATAATGTGAATGTCGAATTATGTCACATTATTAATGTGTCACAACTTGGGAATTATCATCATATAGCATTTTTTATAGACATCATGCTACGACATAACCCTTGATGAATGTCATAATGCAACCCAACCTTAATAAACATCAAGATGCAACACAATCCTTGATGAATGTCGGATGTCACTTTATTAATATGCCGCATCTTGGGTTATGTTGGCGTATATCATTTTTTAATCCTTAATGAATGACATAATGGGAAATCACCCTTTTCTCATATTACACATATAGCCCTTGATCAATGTCACAATGCAACATAACATTTGTTGAATGTCGTGATGGAATAAATATCGCAAGGAATGCAATATCGTCATTGAAGCTGTTGAGAAATGTACTTGAATGTAGCTTAACCAATATGCACATCACAATATCATAGTCAAACATAACCCTTATTGAATTTCACACTGCAACAAAACCATTAACAAATGTACCAAGTCAACATAATTCATCATAATCAAATCATAATTATTAATAATAAAAAGATGATAACAATGAAAATTAATGCAATATGCATAACCATAGAGTGTATATCATTATTAATATGTAACTTTTTGGATTGTATTTATGTATATCATTTTTTAATCCTTAATGAATTTTAGAATGGGACATAAATTTATAATGGGTCATGAATTTCGCAATGAGACATAAACCTCGATGAATGTCCCAATGCAACGCAACACTTTATATACATCAAATATGAATGTTGAATGTCATGTTATTAATGTGTAACATCTTGGGTAGTGTCAACGTATATCATTTTTAATCCTTAATGAATGTTAGAATGGGACATAACCATTTTTCATATTAGACATATAACCCTTAATCAATGTTGCAATGCAACATAATAATTAATGAACACTGCAATGCAATGAAACACTTGATATACATCACAATATGGCATATCCCTTTATGAATGCCAAATGTCACATTATTAATATGCCATATCATCGGCATTGTTAGTGTATACCATTTTTTGTAAACATCAGAATGTGACATAACCCTTGGTGAATGTTACAATGAAACACAACCTTAATAAACATCAGAATGAAACATAATCCTTGATCAATGTCAAATGTCACATATTAGGTTGTGTCAGTTTATTTCATTTTTTAATCCTTAATGGATGTCAGAATGGGACATAGCACTTTGTCATATTAGACATATATTCCTTGATTAATGTCGCAATGTGACATAACCCTTGATGAATGTCGCAATGCAACGTAACACTTGATATCCATCACAATATGACATAGCCCTTAGTGAATGTGAAATGTCACATTATTAATGTGTCACATCATGGTCATTGTTAATGTATACTATTTTTTATAAACATCTGAATGTGGCATAACCCTTGATGAATGTTACAATGCAACACAACCTTAATAAACGTCAAAATGCAACATAACCCTTAATGAAGGTCAAATGTCACATTGTTAATGTGTCACGTCTTGGGTTGTGTCGTTGTATTTCATTTTTTAATCCTTAATGGATGTTAGAATGAGATGTAACCCTTTTTTCATATTGGACATATAACCATTGATCAATGTTGAATTTTGACACAACCCTTGATGAGCGTCGATATATCACAATGTGAATGTTAAATGACACATTATTAATCCGTCACATCTTAGGTTGTTTAAGTGTATATCATGTTTTAACCCTTAATTAATGTCAGAATTAGACATAACCCTTTGTCATATTAGGCGTATAACCCTTGATTAATGTCACAATGAAACATAACCCTTAATGAACACTACAATGCAACATCACAATTGATATACATCACAATGTGAAGGCCGATTGTCACATTATTAATGTGCCACATCTTGGGTTGTCACATTATTAATGTGTCAGATCGTGGGAATTATCACTATATACCATTTTTATAAACATCAGAATGCAACATAACCCTTGATGAATGTCACAATGTAACACGGCCTTAATAAACATTAAAATCCAACATAATCCTTGATGAATGACAAATTTAATAAAATTAATTTGTTACACCTTGGGTTTTATCGGTGTATATCATTTTTTAAGCCTTAATGGATGTCAGAATGGGACATAACCCTTTTTCATATTAGATATATAACCCTTTATCAATGTCACAATGCAACATAACCCTTGATGAACATCGCAATGAAGCATAACACTTGATATACATCACAATGTGAACGTCAAATATCACACTGTTAATGTGTCACATTTTAGGCTATTTCAGTGTATATAATTTTGTATCCCTTGATGAATGCCATAATTTGACATAACCCTTTTTCATGTTAGACATATAACCCTTTTTCATGTTAGACATGAACATCGTAATGCAACATAACAATTGATATGCATCACAATGTGAACGTTGAATGTCACATTATTAATTTGTCACATCTTGGGTTTTGTTGGTGTATATCAATTTTTAATCCTTAATGACTGTCAAAATGGGACATAACCCTTTGTCATATTGGACAGATATCCCTTGATGAATGGCATAATGTAACATAACACTTGATATACATCAGAATGTGACATAGCCCTTGGTGAATCTCAAATGTCACATTATTAATGTGTCATAGCTTGGGAATTATCGTTGTATACGAATTTTTATAAACATCATAGTAGGACATAACCCTTGATGAATTTCAATGCAAAAAAACCTTAATAAACATCAAGATGCAACACAATCCTTGATGAATGTCAAATGTCACGTTATTAATGTGTTACATCTTTGGTTTTGTTAGTGTATATCATTTTTTAATCCTTAATGGATGTTAGAATGGGGCATAACATTTGTCATATTAGACATATAACCCTTGATCAATGTCACAATGTGATATAAATGTTGATGAGCGTTGCAATGCAGCGTATGTGGCATAACCCTTGATGAATGTTACAATTCAACACAACCTTAATAAATGTCAGAACGCAACATAATATTTGATGAATTTCAAATGTCACATTATTAATGTGTCACACCTTGGGTTGTGTCAGTGTATTTCATTTTTTAACCCTTAATGGATGTTAGAATGAGACATAACCCTTTGTCATATTGGACATATAACCCTTTATTAATGTTGAATTTCGACATAACCCTTGATGACCGTCGATATATCACAATATAAATGTTGAATGACACATTATTAATCTGTCATATCTTAGGTTGTTTCAGTGTATATCATATTTTAACCCTTAATGAATGTCAGAATTCAACATAACCCTTTGTCACATTATACATATAACCCTTGATCAATGTCACAATGCAACATAACCCTTAAATGAACATCACAATGTGAAGGTCGACTATCACATTATTAATGTGGCACATCTTGGATTGTCACATTATTAATATGTCACGTCATGGGCATTCTCACCATATATCATTTTTTTATAAAAATCAAAATGCGACATAACCCTTTGTTAGGATATTTAGACACTTGGGAGTTAATTAAGATCAACTTGTGTAATATATTCGTTAGGTAAAAGTGTGTTTCTTTAGTATGCATTACTATGCATTTGTAAATATTCTAATCCGACGGTCACGATATGTTCTAGACATAGAGTGATCCGACGGTTCAACTTCTCTTAGATCATACCTACCATTGATCCGTGGCTTAACATCCGATTGGTCTATAATCTCTATTTAAAGAGCATAGAGGGTCCTTGGCTAGTTGATCGATTATGAGAAGCTCATGTAACTTTCTTTCTTTTGCATAATAAATTGCTCCAAGTAGCTATTTGGCTAGGGCCGTGGACTGTTTCCCTCTCGAGGGTTTTAACCACGTGACAAACATCGATGTGTTGATCAGTGATCTATTTGTGTGAAGCAGTTTTTGAAGGTGTTCAGTCTTTTGAGAGTACCCTGTGTACCCGAACATGGTATCAGATCTTTTATGAAGAGCCGCTTTCGGTTTTAATCAAGATCAAGAACCGGTGTTGCCAAAACTTTGAAAGGCTTTCTGGTTTTAGATTTTCTGTGCATTTTTTGCCTATGGGAGCTATTCCATTGTGTCTGGAGCTCCATTTCCATTGGGAAATGGTTTTCATTTCACCGAAAACCATTTTCGTTTGCTCCAGAAACACCCATTTCGGCAAATTTGAAGGTATAATGTTATAGTGACGGATTTGTTTTTTCTAAATCTCTCATATTTTATCATTTTATTATTAGATCTTTTATGTTTTAGTCTCGGACTGTTGTTTTCCCTGACTGTGTATGCTCTTTGCCGTGCACCTTGTGTGATCGCGGCGAATCAGAAACAGTAAGGGAAAGTTGTTTTTCTTGTCTTCTCGACTACGTATGCTCTTTGTCGTGCACCTTTTGCGATTACGGCAAATCAGAAACAACGAGAAAACTTGAAAACGTAGACTTTCCGGGTAAGCTAACCAAGATCTAACCCCATTGTGTGAAAATATTTTTTTTTTTTCATTTTTTTGTGATTTGCAGGAAAAGAAAGCAAGCACAGAAAACGAGAGAGAAGAGTTATAAAAAATAAAAATAAAACCCTTCCACTTTCCATACTTTTACGTACCTTTTAAACTTAACTCACTTGGTCCAAAGTTGCTTTACACCTTGATAAGTCTTGAGTTCAAGTCTTATCAAGCTACTCTTTAGTGCATGCAATTTCTATTTTCAAGTTACTTTATTGTAAAAGTGCATCTCACATAAATAAAATAAAATAAAAGTGAGTCATTTAAGTCTTTTAATTTATTGTCACACTATTTAAAAGTCACATTATTGTAAAAGTGAACATCGCTTATTCTACAAAAGTGATTCACTTCAAAGCAACTTTATTGTAAAAGTGATTATCAAAGGTCGATCTTGGGAAGAGGGGGCTTCTTTTTTTAATTGGTCAAGTTAATATTTGCCACGTCACTATTGGGGACATCTTCAACATTTTCTTTGATCGAGCATAACTTCATCATCCAGAATCAGTTTTAAGTGTCGTTTTTTTTTAAACCACATATTTTTTCGAGCTCTTTGCATCTAGATAGTTAGTTTCTGTTCTTTCAGCCACTATTTTATAGTATGGCCACCCATTTTGATATTATACTTACAAGTTCTAACTATTTCTCATGGAAATCTCGTATGGAGGATGTTCTACGAAGTAGGGAACTTTTCAGGATAACCTCAGGGAAATAAACAGAACCCACTGATGATGATAGGAAAATTAAATGGGAAAATTGATGTGATGAAGCTCGTGGATTGATTGGGATGTCAATCTCTACTGATTTGCAATTCCACATATCTAGAATTGATGAACCTGATCTCGCTTGGGAAATGTTGGAATCTGTGTTTGGTAAACACAATGAAATTAGGGTTCATCAACTTGATAATGAGTTGCTTTCCTTGAATCCAAATGATTTTTCATGCATTCAAGACTATTTATCTAAGTATAAAACTCTTAGACTATTATGTGTCGAATGCAAGATTAAGAAAGAAGACAAACAATGTATTTATCATATTCTTTCAAAACTTGGACCTGCATATTCTATTTTTGTATCTACATTCTACTCCATGAAAGAATCCTTGATTGCGGCTAGCTATCAAGAGCCTAGCCTTGAATCTTTTTTTGATTCCTTAATTAAATAACAAGATAAGCTCATTCATCTTGGAATAATTAGCAATGCAGATACATCTGGGAAAGCCTTATTGTCCCAACAGAAAGAAAAGTCCAAGCCTCCCAAGAAATAGAATTTTCACAATAATAAGCCAAACAACAAGGGTCCCAAACCCTCTCAGTCAGCTCCTCCTTTAAAAAATGACAAAGGATCCAAGCAAAAAGGAAATAAGACTAAGCGACATTACAATTTTTGTGGGAAAGATAATCATGATGAATCTAAATTTTTTAAGAAGATGGCAGTCTTGGAAGCAGCAATGAAGAAGCACTACATCAGCCTAGATTCGTCTTCAGAATCTAACTCTCATGGACATGCACTTTGTGCTTCTAGTTACTCTTATACTACATCTTCTTCTTTTACTTCAAATGAATGGCTCATTGATTTTGGAGCATCTTATCATATGGCTAAGGATCAAGCCATCTTTTCTACTATGCATGAATATAACACCGAACAAATATTTGTTGGTGATGATAGATCTCTAAGTGTTGTAGGATCTGGAATAGTTCCAATAGAAAATGGCCATTTCAATGATGTACTATGTGTTCCAAAAATTTCCTGCAATTTGTTATCAGTCTATCAAATTACTCATTCAGGTGAAGGTAAAACTGTGATGTTTACACCTCACCAAGTTGTAATCAAGGATTTTAAAAATACTCAAAATATCCTTGCTACTGGAACTGTTGATGATATTACCAGGTTGTACAAATTTAACAACTTTGGGTCATCACCTTTTCTTTCAGTTTTTGTTGCTCATAATGATAACTTGAGCAAACTTTGGCATGAGCGATTTGCTCACTTAAATTATCGCTCATTGCAACAACTATGTAAAGACAATATGGTGACTGGTCTTCCACTGGTATCTTGCAAGGATGGTGTTTGTTCCGGTTGTGTACTCGAAAAACATTATCGGGACACTTTTGACAAACGTGCCTCTTGGCACGCCTCGGTTCCCTTGGAGCTTGTGCATAGTGACTTGTGTGGCCCTCTTCCATCTGCTTCCTTTTCTGGTTTCAAATATTTCTTAAATTTCATTGATGACTACTCCAGACGCACTTGGGTTTACTTCCTAAAACTTAAGAGTGAAGTATTTAACATGTTATTGGCCCACAAGGCCCTTGTTGAAAAACAATCTGGTCATCAAATTATTAAGTTAAGATCTGACAATGGAGGAGAATATGTTAACAACAAGTTCACTACTTTTTGCATTGAACAAGGAATCCAACAACAGCACACTGTTCCATATACACTACAACAAAATGGTGTAGTTGAACGGAAGAACCGCACTTTAAAAGAAATGGCTAATTGTATGATACAATCTAAGGGACTAAGTCTTCAATATTGGGCTGATGCCATAAATTGTGCAAATTACATAGTTAATCGCACACCCACTAAAGTTTTACAGGGTATAACACCGAAAGAAGCATAGAGTAAAAATAAACCAGATGTAACTCACTTTCGTGTGTTTGGTTGTGAAGCATGGGCTCACATTCCGGATGAAAAACGGAAAGCATTGCGGCCTAAAAGTGAAAAGTGCATATTTGTTGGATATTCTGAAGATGTAAAAGGTTATAGAATTCTTCAACCACATTCTCATGATACAATCATTAGAAGAGATGTTAAATTTGATGAAAATATCTTGGCCTGCGAGCCTAACTTGGCGGGTGTGCCATCTTTGGCCTGCGAGCCTGATTCGACAATTATTCCTTCTTCTTCTTCTTCTTCTAGCTTCCTTGACAAGTTTCCAGGTCTATTTTTTTATGATGACAATGAGGATGAAAATCCACCTCCACCTGCTCATGTTCCTCCAATTGCACCAGCACCAATACTTCCTCGATGGGTCCGTTCAACATGTGAAGTAGCTGGTGATCTTGCCGGTGATCCTAGATATCAACGTCGAACACGTTCTCAGTTTCAGCGAGCCTCTTCTCTTTTGGCTCAAGTTTTCGAGAACCATGATCCATAAACTTTTGCAGAAGCTTCAAGAAATCCATATTGGGATGCAGCTATGGATGAAGAATATCGTTCCTTAATGGCAAACGATACTTGGGATCTTGTTCCTCTTCCAAAAGGAAGAAAACTTGTCAGATGTAAATGGGTATACAGAACTAAGTATGCATCAGATGGAAGTGTTGAAAGACTTAAGGCAAGGTTAGTTGCCAAAGGCTTTTCCCAAGTTGAAGGGATTGACTATAATGAAACCTTTGCCCCTGTAGCAAAAATGAATTCCATCCACCTTGTTCTTTCCCTTGCAGCCTTACATAACTGGGAAGTCCATCAAATGGATGTCAAGTTCGCCTTTTTACATGGTGATTTACAGGAAGAAATTTACATGGAACAACCTCCTGGATATCTTCAAGACAACTCTAGCCTTGTCTGTCTACTTAAGAAATCCTTATATGGCCTTAAGCAAGCTCCTAGAGCTTGGTATGCCAAAATGGATAGCTTTCTCCTTGACACTGGTTTTTCTAGATGCCATTCTGACCTCAATGTCTATACCATGAAAGTAGGAAACCATCTCATCATACTTGTTCTTTATGTTTATGATCTTATCCTTACTGGTAGTGACCCTAAACTTATAACCCATGTGATGTGAAATCCAGTCTTAAGCAAAATTTTGAAATGTCAGACTTAGGACATTTGCATTATTTTCTTGGTCTCCAAGTCTTGCAAATAAAAGAATGAATCTTTATTTCCCAGTCTAAGTATGCTTGTGACCTTCTTCGTCTCTTCCACATCGAAGATTGTAAACCAACCCCTTCTCCCTTCCAGTCTAGAGTCAAACTTTCTACCACTTGTACTTCCCCTGAAGAAGATGCCACCTTATATCGTCAGCTTGTTGGTAGTCTTTTATATTTGACTCGTTCTCGTCCTGACCTTCCCTTTGTCGTTGGTCGTGTTGCCCGTTATATGCAAACTCCTCATGAAATTCACTGGAAAACAGCAAAAAGAATACTTCAATATATTCGAGGTACAATTCAGTTTGGGATTCATTACAGTACAGGGGGGAAACCTTTGTTGGTTGGTTTCACTGATTTAGATTAGGCCGGCAATCCTGATGATCAAAATTCTACTGTAGGTTATGTTTTCAGTCTGGGATTTGGACCTGTCACTTGGGCTTGTAAGAAACAACAAGATCTTTTTCTTTCTTCAACAGAAGCAAAATATCGAGCCGCAGTTAATGCCAGTCAGGAAGCTTTATGGCTTCGACAGATTCTTTCAGAGTTTGGATTCGAGCAGCAGCATCCTACTCCACTTTGGTGCAACAATCAAAGTGCCATCAAGCTTGCCAAAGATCCAGTTCTACATCAGAGCAGAAAACACATTGAGCTACACATGCACTTTATCAGAAATCGTGTTCATGATAGTGTTATTGAAGTTCTTTATTTCCCTACAGATGATCAAGTTGCAAACATCTTCACCAAGTCTCTTACAGAAACGAAGTTTTCTAAACTTCGGTCTATGTTAGGAGTTCAGGAATGTGTCCTTAAGGGGGGATAGGCTCTAATTCCTCCTTCCTTCTCCTAATAGTGTCACTTTTGTAAATCCTTAAATCCTATCCCAAGTTGTTCTTAAGGGGGGATGTTAGGATATTTAGACACTTAGGAATTAGTTAAGATCAACTTGTGTAATATATCCATTAGGTAAAAGTGTGTTTCTTTAGTATGCATTAGTATGCATTTGTAAATATTCTAATCCGACATTCATGATATGTTCTAGAAATAGAGTGATCCAACGGTTCAACTTCTCTTAGATCACACCTATCATTGATCCATGGCTTAACACCCGATTGGTCTATGATCTCTATTTAAAGAGCATAGAGGGTCCTTGGTTAGTTGATCGATTATGAGAAGCTCACGTAACTTTCTTTATTTTGCATAATAAATTGCTCCAAGTAGCTATTTGGCTGGGGCCATGGATTGTTTCCCTCTCGAGGGTTTTAACCACGTGACAAACATCGGTGTGTTGATCTGTGATCTATTTGTGTGAAGCGGTTTTTGAAGGTGTTCGGTTTTTTGGGAGTACCCTGTGTACCCGAACACCCTTAACGAATGTCACAATGCAACCCAACCTTAATAAACATCAAAATCCAACATAATCCTTGATGAATGACAAATTTAATAAAATTAATCTATTACACCTTGGGTTTTTGTCGGTGTATATCATATTTTAATCCTTAATGAATGTCGGAATGGGACATAACCCTTTGTCATATTAGGCATACAACCCTTTGTCATATTATACATATAACCCTTTATCAATGTCACAATGTGACATAACCCTTGATGAATGTCCCAATGAAGCGTAGCACTTTATATGCATTACAATGTGAATGCCAAATGTCACGATGTTAATGTGTCACATTTTAGGTTTTTTCAGTGTATATATTTTTTTAACCCTTAATGAATGCCAAAATTTGACATAACCCTTTGTCATGTCAGACATATAACCCTTTATCAGTGTCGCAATGCAACATAACCCTTGATGAACACCGTAGTGCAACATAACAATTGATATACATCACAATGTGAACGTTGAATATCATATTATTAATATGTCACATCTTGGGTTGTGTCGATGTATATCAGTTTCTAATCCTTAATGAATGTCAAAATGGGACATAACCCTTTGTCATATTGGACATATATCCCTTTTGAATTCCATAATGCAACATAATACTTGATAAACATGTCACAATGTGACATGGCCCTTGGTGAATGTCAAATGTCACATTATTAATTTGTCATAGCTTGGGAATTATCATTGTATACGAATTTTTATATACGTCAGAGTAGGACATAACCCTTGATTAATTTCATTGCAACACAACCTTAATAAACATCAAGATGCAACATAATCATTGATGAATGGCAGATGCCACATTATTAATGTGTTTCATCTTGGGTTTTGTTAGTGTGTATCATTTTATAATCCTTAATGGATGTTAGAATGGGACATAACCCTTTGTTGTATTAGACACATAACCATTGATCAATGTCGCAATGCGACATAAATGTTGATGAATGCCGCAATGCAGCGTGAGACTTTATATACATCAGAAAGTGAACGCCGAATGTCACACTATTAATGTGTCACATGTTAGGTTCTTTCGGTGTATACTATTTTTTAACCCTTATTGAATGTGAGAATTCGGCATAGCCCTCTGCCATGTTAGACATATAACCCTTTATTAATGTCACAATGCAGCATAACCCTTGATGAACGTCGTAATGCAACGTAACAATTAATATACATAACAATGTGAAAGTCAAATGTCACATTATTAATGCCACATATTGGATTGTGTCGATGTATATAATTTTTTAATCATTAATGAATGTCAAAATGGGACATAACTATTTGTCATATTAAACATATATCACTTGATGAATGTCACAATGCAATGTAACACTTGATATACATCACAATGTGACATATCCCTTGGTGAATGTCAAATGTCACATTATTAATGTGTCGCAGCTTGGGCATTATCATTGTATACCATTTTTTATAAACATCAGTCTACGACATAACCCTTGATGAATGTCACAATGCAACACAACCTAAATAAACATTAGAATGCAACATAATCATTGATGAATGTCACAATGCAACACAACCTTAATAAACAACAAAATGCAACATAATCCTTGATGAATGTCAGATGTCACATTATTAATGTATCTCATTTTGGGTTATGTTGTTGTATATCATTTTTTAATCCTTAATGAATGTCGGAGTGACAAATAACCCTTTTTCCTATTAGACATATAACCCTTGATCAATATCACAATGCAAAAGTATCTTTGTTGAATGTCATGATGGAATAAAACCAAGAAGGAATGCAGCCATAACGCAACATAGCCATTAAAACCATTAAAAGTCATAGTGCGAGAAAACCATTAACAAATGTACCAAGTCAACATATTTCAACATAAATAAGTCATAATGATTAACACTCAAAAGATGATTACAATGAAGTTCAATGTAATAAGTCATAATGATTAACACTCAAAAGATTATTACAATGAAGTTCAATGGAGTATGCATAACCATAGAGGAATGCCTTAAATCACATAAATAGACAATGAGGTGAATGTTAGCCACAAATCATAATAATGGTTTCGTATTATAAATATAATTTTATTATAGATTTAAACATATTCTTTAATTTTAAAAGACAAAATGTAATAATAGTATAGGTTTATATTTTTCAAAATATTTTACAAAATATTAGTTCTTATCTTCTAAGAAAATTCTAAAATATTAGTTTAATTTCTTTATAAGAAAATTATAATATACTTAGAGAAATATATTATTATAATTAAAAAATAAACATTCATCTATTTTATAATTGTAATTAAATATTTTTTTTTTAAGTTATTGTATTTAAAAATATATATATTATAATAATTAAAAATTAATATTACATAGACTGGATTGAGAGCCTCATTATCCAAGGGTTCCCTAAACCTTGGACTAAGAGCCTCATTATCCCTATTTTTAAAAGTGGGAATACAAATAACCCCTCTAATTATCGGACAATTATGATTAGCCCCATCTTAGTCAAGTTATATGGTATTATTTTGGAAAAAAAGCTCAGCAAATGGCTTGAAAGTGAAGGTAAGTGGGCTAAAGGCCAAGCGGGATTTAGAAAGAAGCACTCAACAATGGACCACCTTGTTACCCTTAGGATCATTGTGGAGGGATGTCATAATGATAAATCCAATCTCTTTTGTTGTTTTGTAGACTTTATAAAGGCTTTCGATACAGTACCTAGAAAAAACCTTTGGAATAGATTAGAAGAGCTAAAGGTTCCTTTCGAGTTGAGAGCTGATGCAATAAGGTTATACGAGAATGTTATTGCCAAGTTTAAGAGAAACGAGGGGTGGTCGAGAGATATTAAGTGCAATATCTGAGTTAAACAAGGTTTCCCTCTCTTCCCTACTCTATTTGGCATTTACATCGATAAGCTAGAAGGTTGTTTAGAAGAAGCAGGTTGTGCTGGCATGTTCTTAGCTGGGATAGTCATCATCCTTCTTCTCTATGCTGATGATATTGTTCTTCTGGCAAGGAATCCATCTGATCTTGATAAGTACTACGACTTCTTAAGGATTTCTTCTCTACCATGGTTATGACTGTCAACACTGACAAAACAAAAGTTATGATTATCAAATCCAAGAAGGACACTTACGTTAATTTTGTATATGACAATAGCAACTTGGAGGAAGTGTCTTCTTACAAATACCTATGAATTGATATTCATCACAAGCTCAACTAGAACTATAGCATTGAGAAAAGGATTAATGGAGGGTGGAAAGCTTATTTTGGTCTTGAAAATAATTGTAAAGCAGCAAACCTTGGAACGTGGGATAAAAAGAAGCTCCTCTTTGAAACGTTAGTTACACTTGTTATCTTGTATGGTTGTGAGGTTTGGGGTTGCAGCATCTCTAGAGAATCCTGGAGGAATATTAATCAAATCTAGAAGCGTTTTATAACGTATAACCTCAAAATTAAAAGCAATACACCATATCCTATTCTCCTTATAGAAGTGGGTCTTTCCCCTATTGAGAGCCTAGCTATGACTAGGATCCTGTTGTAAAAACACAAAATCAATATCATGGGAGACCATAGACTTCCAAAGATGGCTTTTAATTCTATTCAAAACCACCTAAGGCTCAAGCGAGGTTGGTATAAGGATACCATGGCCTGGTTAAACTACTGGGATATCGACGAAAATGTTGCGTTGCAAAATATTAATAACATTAAAAATATTGTTACTTCTAAGTTTAAAGAGAAACTGTGGTGTGAGAAATATTTAGAGGCTAAAAGAAAATTAAGATATTATAAGGAGGTCATCAACCATACTCTAGAAGATCAAAAGTATCTCTCTGTTTTAACAAGTTCAAAGAAAAAAATTAATATAGCCAGGATAAGAACGAACTCTCATGAGCTCCATAGTGAAACAGGTCGTTGGACAGTTCCTAAAACACCATGGGTGGAAAGGATCTATTGTCTCTGTGAGAATAGGAACATTGAAGACGAAAACCATTTCCTCTTAAAGTGCTCTGCGTACACCCACATTAGATCTCGGTTTCATAATATTTGTTGCAATACCGACCTTCCTAGCCTTTTTAACTTGTCAAAATTATAGTGAGCTCGGTACGCTCCTCACCGAGCTCTTTGAATATAGGAATACAATTTTAAAACAAACTAATTAATTTGTTTCTTTAGGTCCGATAGACCAAAGTTTGGTCTAAGTGGACGTTAACCATCATCATCAATTATTAAAAATTTTAATTTAATTTTAATTTTAATGAAATATTAACCTTTGATTAATAAGACTTACTATATTAAAAACTATTATTATATATATTTTTTAAGATTGAAATATTTTTTTTAAATGTTATAATAATAAATAATTAACATATATATTACAATATAAAATAAATAAATAAAAATTTAAAATTATTATTTAATTAGAATTAAAGAATAAATTAATATTGAAAAACTTATCCCATTTAAATTAAATTCAAATTCAAAAGTACTCAGGATAAAGATTAGAGATGCATGATGATGTCCATGTAGAATATTTTGACTTACTTCATCCATATAGAATTTTTTTACTTACCTTATATGCACTGACATTGACAACGTGTTGCAGCTGCAACTATTTCCAAAAATTTTAAAATTTTGGACCCTCTTTTTAATTTTAGCTTGCCTGGATTTGTTTGGGATTGTTGAACTTTGTTGTTCCTTTGCTACATTTTGGATTGTTTGAAGTTGAATTGAGGTCAATTTCTTTCATGTTTTTCGGAACTGCTTTATGTCGGCCAATGCTTTGACTATGGAATTTCGAGTTTGATTTGAAAATGATGTCCTTTTGGTCTGATTGATCTCCTTCATCGCTATTGGAAGTCTATTTATGTTTAAGTCGGAGCTTTAGTTCTCTTCGTTGCCGCAGTTTCAGAGGTGAAACGAACTACCTTTAACGTTGCCTAGCCGAAGGTATTTTGAACACTTAACACTTTATTTTTTGTTTTCCTTCATCGCTATCGGAAGTGGTTTGAACAGTGAATCGGGGCGGTAGTCCTCTATGCAGCCGCCGTCGCGGAGGGTAAGCAATGAATGTCCCAATGGATAGTTTTTATGTTCACTGATGTGCTTTTATCTCATTTGTTTTATTGAACTGTCAGCAGTTTTTATTTATCAAGGTCGGAGCATTAGATTTCTATATCTCTGTCGTTTCGGCGGATGGATAATGAACATACCAACAGTTAGTTCTTATTCTTGCCGATTCCGTGGTTTTATTGCCTAAACCTTTTTGCCTTTCGTTGATGTTGTTTTTGCTATCGAAACAGTTTTTGGATGGTTGATTGGAGGGCTAGTCCTTTGTGTCACCGACACGGCGGCGGCGTTTAGCTCACCATCGCCGACACTCAATCATTAAAACTTCCAATCGCCGCAGTTTTTATTTGAAAGAGGAAGTCGTAGTCCTTATGTCTTCCACCGTTGCGGCTCCCTAGTGCACTAACCATCCAACTTATAGTGTTTATGCCCACCGATGAGAGTTTTGTTTTCGCCCGATGCTTAGTATTTTCCCACCGGTGAGGGTTTTCCCACCTTTCTCGTATCCTTCTACTCTATTTTTCTATGGCAGTTAATTTGTCATTTTTGGTGTTTTCATCGGAGGATGTCGATTTGGTCCAGATGCGGTCGAGATTGAGATAAATAGTATGTTCTTTCAGGATTGTGATTTTAGTTGGACAACGGGTTTAGAGGATTTTCAGAGCCAGCTGGCAGGACCTTTGCATTATCATGTTTTCTTTTCATGCATTAACATTGCTTAGAGTTCATTTTACAGAATGCTTGTATTGATACAGTTCGTATTACTTTATTAAACCCTAAATGGTCTAAAATCTGTTATTTTCATAACAGGGTGATTACTGCAAGTAAGATGTGTTTAGCAGAAAAAGTAGAAGGGAAGCAGCAAGGAATGAAGAAGCAGAAATAGAGAAAAGAAGAAGAAAGTCAGGTCTAAGTTCAACAAGATCTAACAAGGGACCAACGGATTACTGAGCATAACAACAGAAACAGAGGCCCAGGCTTGGAAAAGTTCATCGGCGACCAAGCTAGTCCCTCTTTATTAAAGTGCTATTAAAATTAGGTATTAATCTGAAATGTAACGTATTGTATGAATCATGAGCACTCACAAAAGGACAAAGATTGTGAGATTAAACGGTTGGGGGAGCCCAAAGGTCACACAAAGAGGCGGGAAACCCAAAGGTTTTGTTGTTTTGTATAAATATAGGAGAGTTAGAAGGAATAGAGGACTTTTTCCCAGATAGATTTGTGAGAGTATGATGTAAGAAGAACTATTTCCTTTTGCATAAAGAAATTACAAGTTTCCTGTTGGAGAAAGCTTTGTGGAAGGTTTCAAATGTTGTGCTATGGATTTGTTGAATGTGAACTATTTCGTTTTCAGCTGTTATCCATTAACTGTGAGATCGTTCTAACTCTTTGAACATATTTTCTTGTTATGAATGAGCTCTAGTTTATTCTATGAAATTTCCACTATGAGTAATGAATGATGTTCATAAACAATTAGCTATCTGGTTGTTCATATATCTATAAATGTTCATGTGTTTTGAAATAAGTAACAGCTATCTATGATTTTTCTTAATGCATGCACAAAATACATTACTCATTGATGAATAATAATCTTGCTCCCTAAGGATAGGTTAGATAGTTAGTTTTAGTTTTTTCTTGTTGTGTGCGGTTTAGATGTGAGAGAGTTAAGACGAGAGGTAAGAACATGCGCATCACATTGTGACCGCTCCTCGTATTTTCTATCAATCTGCATTTTTAGATAAGCACTTGCATCTCATATTTAAATACAAAAAACTAAAAACATACACGGTGGACCGAGCCGTAACTGGTAAAACCATTTATTTTTGTTACTTGACCTACAATAGTCGGACCGTAAACCAGACAGATTCCCCATACCAAACAGTAATGGGCTAGTTGGGAACGTTTACTGGGGAGAATCCCTAACTGTTGTTACCTGTGATTTTCCAGGCCTCAACAGTTTTTGGTGCTAGAAGGAGGGCCGCCAGTGCATGACTGGCCAAGGAAACTTATTTTCTCAAGAATATTCCACCGGTGATGGTTCTGAAAGCAGTTTGTTTCCCAATCCAATTCCTGAAGAGAAGGGTAAAGAGCATTTGTATTCTGTCGATAACGAAGTAGTTAATGATCTGAGAAGACATACTAGCGCATATGTGAAGAAGATTGGAGGATTACCAATTATTCATGTCTTGCCCAGAAGAGAATATGAGAAGAAAGACTGTCCTATATTGGAACACGCAGTGTTGGTTGGAGATTTTAAAGAACTGGTAGAAACAGCGTTACAGGAAGTTGTTCAGCCTTTGAATCAAGTGGGACCAGATACACCTTACTATTCACATGTTCACTCACCACCTCATTCTCCACCCAGAATCATGGCAAACGTGAATGCAAATCAACCACCTAACCCACCTAATCCACCCCCTGCTTGGAGGGCTAGGTCACCTTTAAAACTGGCACCCCCTTTACATGACTTACCTCGGGCTTTTGAGAAAATGATGCCCAAGTTTGACCCAAGTGAAAAGATTTTGGTAGATGATCATTTGCAAAGCTTTTACTTGGCTATATAAGGACTAAGGGTTGGAGAACATGAAGATGTAGTCTGCATATTGTTTCTGCATACCCTGAAAGGAGCAACAGCCTCATGGTATTTTGCTCTGTCTGCAAACTCAATCATAGACTGGGATACATTTGAAAGAATATTTAGAAATAAGTACGTAGTCCAAAAAACTCATGCAGCATTAATGAAAGGGTTGTGCGCTTTAAAGAAAGAAAGAAAAGAAAAAGTGCATAGTTTCACCCAAAGGTTTGCTGCTTATCTTAAGAATTTTTCTGCAACTGATAAATCGTCTAATAAGGTTTTGATCAAATAATATACTTCAGATTTAGGGCCTGACTTGGCCATGTTTTCCAAGATGCAATTAAAACCTACGTTGTCAGAAACTTATGAAGAAGCCCAGAGAGTAGAAGCTGAAAAAGAGAGCACAGAAGATTATCTTGAGCAGTCGGGAGAAAAAACTTTTGGTAAGAAATCCTTATTACTGTCTAATCCTAAGGAGGAGCAGTCACATGACTTTGAAGGAATGGTGAAAATGATGCAAAAACTATCTAATAGAATAATAGATTTGGAAAAGGAAAAAGAAACTCAGAAATCTTATAAGCCTTACTATAAAAGGAGAGAGGACAACAATCAATATAAACCTCCTCCACACAGCCCTGCATCAATGAATTTAACTGAGGTGGGTATGGATAATTTTTGCACCTTTCATCAACAACCTCATTCTGGAAAAAATTTCCCTCAATGGATCAATTCGATGACATTAGTAATGAATCAGCTATTGGACTCTAAGCTAACAGAAGCTGATGATGAAGAGGAAAAGGGAAATAAATCCACAGAAAAATAAGAAGAGGATACTCTGGTTTTATGGGATTGTGTCTCACTTTTTGATACAGAAGATGAAGGTACTCTGAAACATGAGGAAATATCAGAAACAAACGTGACAACAAGAAGTCAAGGTTTGTTAAATAAAGACAAAACAGTAATCCTGAAAATTAAGAGACTTCAAGAGAATGTAAAGAAAATTCAGAAGAGCACCACCGCTGATAAAATACCCGAATTCACCATTATGAGTCAGGATCCAAAGCAAATCAACATGCCTGTTAAGCCCATTGAGGAGAAGACTAATGATGTAAAAAAGAATCTCAAAGAACATAAGATGGAGTATGATTTTGTGGAAGATATTAAGAGGGTTAAGGAAAATATCTTGTTGTTTGAAATGTGTAATGTGCCTCAGCAGAAAGAAAGGTTGTTAAAAGCACTTGAAATACCTGAAGAAAAGCTTCCCACTGACAATCAACCTAAAGAAGAAGAAATTGGTGAAGCAAGTGTGGGAGGTAAACCTAAATGCAAAACCGCACCATTTCTCCTGACTTTTGAAATTTTCAACCATAACGTGCACAACTGTTTAGTAGACTCGGGGGCATCAGTCAATGTTATGCTGCTATCAGTCTGCAAAAAGATAAATGGACAGCCTAAACCATCTACCTGGCAGGTTATTCAGTTAGACAGAACAAATGTGAAGGTAATTGGGGAAATGGAGGATGTTCTGATTCGATTATCTTCAAATGAAAAGGTATGTCAGTTCGTCGATATTGTAGTAGCAGACATAGCTGAGGCATATGGACTTGTTTTGAGTCAGGATTGGTCAGCAAATCTAAATGGATATTTTGCATCAGATTGGTCACATCTGTGGTTGCCTTATAAGGGAAGTCCCAATCAAATAAAATTATTAAGAGAGCCCCATATGAAGCACAATGTTACTCAATTGGAGGGTAAGAATGAACCAGTGAATTTTGTGTTGGGAAATTACCTTATTGAGCTTGAACCGGGAAATTACCAAGCAGAAGAATCCAGTGTTACACCAGACACACAGCCTGATCTCCTTTGATTTTCATGGGCTGATGAATTTGACTGTAAAATAGTAGACTTAGTTTCAGATGTAGTTTTTTATTCAAGTACAGTAGAAGTAGATAGTTTTTGGACATTTTTTTTATGGATCTAAAACTTTGGAAGGATCAGGAGCTGGCTGTGTCCTGATTGATCCAAAGAAAAATAAACATTTTCTTTCATGTAGATTAGAGTTTGAATGTACCAATAGCACAGCCAAATATGAAGCATTAGTCCAGGGACTAAGAAAATCAATTGAATTAAAAGTAGAAAATCTGAAAGTATATGGGGATTCTGAAATAATTGTAAAGCAAATTTGAAAACAGATACATTGCATCTCACCTCATTTAAAAGCTTATTAGAATGAAGTGTGGGATTTGCTGACAAATTTTCATGCATTTAATATTGTATCCATTCCTAGACTTAAGAATGCAGTAGCTGACTTGTTAGCTACCTCAGCTGCAAGGCTTGTACCTTCAAATAATAAGTGTTCTATTGAATTACTTTTCAAGCCTTAGGTTCCAGACATGATTACTAATCTACGAGTTTTTTATGATGATCAACAAATCTTGGAATGTTTGATGAATGATGAAACTTTCAAAGGGGCAATTATCGATGACGAAGAACACCAAGCTGAGTTAAAATTTGACAACTTTATTCCTAAAGGGGTCGGGACCTTAGAGATGATGTTTGATTTAGATAGCAAATTCAAAAGACCAGCAAATGTCAAGACTCATAGCTCGTCTTTGCAATTTGAACTGATAAATTTGGGAACTGAAGTTAAACCCAAATATGTAAATTTGGGAAAGTGTTGTTCCCCAGGTGAAAGAAATAAGTTCATTAGTTTGTTCAAACAGTACAAAGATGTATTTTCCTGGACATATGAAGAGCTTAAAACATATGACACCAAGATTATACAACATGTCATTCCTATTAGATATGGAGTCAAGCCTTATCAGCAACCTTTGAGGAAGATGCATCCAAAATTGGAGCCTTTAATTCAGAATGAAGTGAAAAAATTATTGGATGCCAGAATTATATTCAAAGTCAAACACTCAGAATGGGTTTCAAATTTGGTACCAGTGAGGAAGAAATCTGGAGAAATCAGGCTATGTGTGGATTTCATAAACCTAAATCGTGCTTCGGACAAAGACAACTATCCAGTCCCACCCATGGAACAGATATTGCAGATGGTTTCGGGTTCTGAGTTATTTTCATTATTAGATGGATTCTCTGGCTACAATCAAGTATTAGTAGCTGAAGAAGACAGACTAAAAACTACATTCAGAACAAAATGGGGAACTTTTGCTTACAGAAGGATGCCCTTTGGACTCGTCAACGCTGGAGCTACTTTCTAGAGGACTATAGATATAGATTTCCGCGGTCTAATTGGCCGTAGTGTTGTAGTATATCTCGAAGATGTCACGATATTTTCAAAGAAGAGAGAAGAACATGCATTCCATAAAAAACAAATTTTCGAGCGTTGTTGAAAATATGGCATCTCACTGAATCCAAGGAAATGTATGTTTGCGGTTATAGAAGGAAAGCTATTGGGTCACGTGGTTTCTAAAAAGGGGATCTCCATAGACCCAGAAAGGATCAAAGCCATCGAACAAATCCCCTTACCCCATAACAAAAAAAGTATGCAATCATTCATGGGGACAATAAATTTGTGCGAAGGTTTGTACCAGATTTCGCTCAAATTGTTAAACCTTTGTAGAAAATGGTGAAGCAAAGTGTAAAATTCAAGTGGATTGATATAGAGAAGAATACATTCAGTAAAATAAAGACATCTATTGCTCACGCACCATCTCTTAAAAGTCCAAAATTTGAAAAAGAATTTATTTTGTACACTTTCTCATCTGATGATTCATTGGCAGCGATGCTTACTCAGAAGGAAGATGGGGGAGAGGAATACCCCATGTCATTTATGAGCACTAGTATGCAGGGGGGCGAATTGAATTACCCAGTTGTGGATAAACAAGCTTATGTAGTTTTCAAAGCAGTAAAACAATTCAGGCCGTACATACTTAAGAACCAGACAAAGGTAATAGTTCCACACCCAGCTGTGAGGTCTCTTTTCGTACAAAAGGAATTAGGAGAAAGAAGAGGCAACTGGGTAACAGATTTACAAGAATATGACCTCGAATTTAAACCAGCATCCATATTTAAAGGGAAAGGACTGTGCAAACTAATGGCTGAAGGTAAAAACAATGAAAAAAACAATTGGAAAAATGAAACTGAGTTACATATGATGGATGTATGTCCTCTTTTCACAGCTCTAGATTCCTGGTACCGAGACCTTGTTCATTACCTTCAGGAATGATTGTTTCCAGAACATTGGAATTCCAAACAGTGAAGAGTGTTGCACCTTAAATCACCTGCATATCAAATCATTGATGGAATTCTATTCAGGAAGAATTATGATGGAGTCCTTCTCAGATCCTTAGAGAAAGAAGATGCAAAAAAGGTCATAACAGAGTTACATGATGAGCCTGCTGGAGGTCATTTTTCCGAAGATACAACAGCTCACAAGATTCTCAGAGCTGGATACTATTGGCCCACGATGTTCAAGGAGGCGCATGCCCATGTTAGAAAGTGTGATATCTGCCAGAGGTGTGGGGGAATACAAGCACAAGTAGCAGGACCATTGAAGCCTGTGATGATAACAGAACCATTTGAGCAATGGGGGATTGATATCATCGGGGAAATAAAACCAAATTCTTCCTTGCAGCACAAATATATTTTAACGGCAACTAACTACTTCACTAGATGGGTCGAGACCATTCTGTTACGTAAAGTCAATGAAGACGCAGTCATGGATTTCTTGCAAGATCATATTATGACCAGGTTTGGGGTTTCAATTTCCCTGGTTTTTTATAATGCTACTTATTTTTTTTCTATTAGATTAACTGCTTTTGCTCATGAAAGAGGAATTAAGTTGCATTATTCTGCAAACTACTACCCACAAGGGAATGGTTTGGTAGAATCTACAAACAAGAATCTGATTAGGATCTTAAAAATGACTGTGATAGAAAACCAGAGAAGTTGGCATTTAGCATTACCGAATGCTCTTTGGGCTGATAGGGTCACACCCAAGAATTTCTTAGTTGTGTCACCGTATACCCTTGTTTAAAGAAAAGAAGCAATCCTTCCTCCTAACATTATGCTACCATCTTCCATAATAGCTCAAGAGTCTAGAGGCACAGATAACGAAATCCTGCAAATTAGAATCTATAATCTTTTGAAGGCGGAAGAATCTAGTTCCAGGGCCAAAGAACGTTTTCAGCATCAACAAGAAGTAGTGAAAAGGTGGTTTGATAAACACAAAGCTGGAAAAAAGGAATTTGAAGTGGAAGACCCGGTTCTTAAGCGGGATCACCCGCATAATGAAAAGGGGAAACACACGAAATTTCAATAGTTATGGGTAGGCCCTTTTCAGATTGCAGCAAAACTTGGCCCCTCAACCTACAAATTGCAAGATTTATAGGGGTGGGAAGAGAACTTACCAGTTAATGGCTTAGTTCTCAAACCTTATTTTTCCTAATTTTTGTTTTTGTTTTGTACATAAATAAACTGATTTAGTTGTTTATTTTTTATTTACTTTATTTATGTTGTTTTTTAGATTTTGATGGATTTAAATAAAAGAAGCAAACGTTTGGTTGCACGGAGAGCATCAGAATTCTGGATTAACTAAAATCCTTGCTATAAGACTGTGTACTTTTGTTTTATCTGAAAGAATTTCTTATAGTTTAGCAGTTTTCCTAAATGGATATGAACACATTGAAGTCCTACTTAATCCTTGTAAAATAACTCAGGATCAAAAAGGTCTGGAATACTATTTCGAGGCTCCATCCATCTCACATTTAAAAATGTCTTAGGGGGTGACAGCAAAAGACCCATGGAAAGGAAGAAAGTTAAACAGTATATTATATATAAATAATCCCATGCCAAGAATTGAAAGCCAAAAGGAAAATAAGAGTCAAAAAATCTCCTAAGGAAGCAATATGTATCAAAATAAAGTCCTGAAACAAATGAGTACAAAATGGCCAAAGTTCTTCTCCGTCCGTGAGCTAAAAATTAAATACATCTCTCACACAAAAGGACACTATGAATAGAGGAGCCTGAATAAAAAATTCAAAAAGAAAGGCATGTAGGAGGACTCAAAAGAAATGACAAAAGTCCAAAAGCACAAAAAGTGCAAAATGGCATGGGAATGAGGAACAAATGAATATTTATGTTTACCATATGTTACAATCATGTGGTGTCCAAGCTAGAAGCTACCCAAAGACAGAGGTAAAAAAATGAAACTCATTTTCCTGGCCTCAAAAGAGTTATCTTGATTTCCATTTTCCTAAATTGGACTATCATCAATGATTAAAAGTACAAATGTTTGCCATTTGAGAAATCCAGACATCTAGAAGAATTCAACATGTTGGTTTTATTGTTAAATAGTCTATTACTTAAGGAAGAAATTGTCCAGAGATCTTGGTTCACCAGGTAGTCGCCAATTGTTCCAGCTGCAACTATTTCCCAAATTTTTAAAATTTTGGACCCTCCTTTCAATTTTAGCTTTCCTGGATATTTTTGGGATTGCTGAACTTTGTTGTTCCTTTGCTAAATTTTGGGTTGTTTGAAGTTGAATTGAGGTCAATTGCTTTCATGTTTTTCGGAACTGCTTTATATCGGCCAATGCTTTGACTGTGGAATTTTTAGTTTGATTTGAAAATGATGTCGTTTTGGTCTGATTGATCTCCTTCATTGCTATCGGAAGTCTATTTATGTTTAAGTTGGAGCTTTAGTTCTCTTCACCGCCGTAGTTTCAGAGGTGAAATGAACTAACTTTAACGCTACCTAGCCGAAGGTCTTTTGAACACTTAATGCTTTATTTTTTGTTTTCCTTCATCGCTGTTGGAAGTGGTTTGAACAGTGAATTGGGGCGGTAGTCCTCTACGCAACCGTCATCATGAAGGGTAAGCAATGAACGTCCCAATGGAGAGTTTTTATGTTCACCAACACGCTTTTATCTCATTTGTTTTATTGAACTGTCGGCGGTTTTTATTTATCAAGGTTAGAGCATTGGCTTTCTATATCTCTGCCATTTCAGCGGACGGATAATGAACATGTCGACGATTAGTTCTTAGTCTTGCCGATTCCGTGTTTTTATTGCCTAAACCTTTTTGCCTTTCGTTGATGTTGTTTTCGCTATCGAAACAGTTTTTTGATGGTTGATTGGAGGGCTAGTCCTTTGTGTCGCCGACACGGCCGTGGCGTTCATCTCACCATCATCGACACTCAATTATTAAAACTTTCGATCACCGTAGTTTTTATTTGAAAGCGGAATCCGTAGTCCTTATGTCTTCCATCGGTGTGGCTCCCTAGTGCACTAACCATCCGACTTATAATGATTCCGCCCGCCGATGAGAGTTTTGTTTTCGCCCGATGCTTAGTATTTTCCCATCGATGAGGGTTTTCCCACCTTTCTCATATGCTTCTACTCTATTTTTCTATGGCGGTTAATTTTTTATTTTTTGTGTTTTCATCGGAGGATGTCGATTTGGTCCAAATGCAGCCGGGATTGAGATAAAGAGTATGTTCTTTCGAGATTGTGGTTTTAGTTGGACAGCGGGTTTAGAGGATTTTCAGACCCAGTTGGCAGGACCTTCTTTGCATTATCATGTTTTCTTTTCATGCATTAACATTGTTTAGAGTTCATTTTACAGAATGCTTGTATTGATACAGTTCGTATTACTTTATTAAACCCTAAATGGTCTAAAATATGTTATTTTCATAACAGGGTGATTACTGCGAGTAAGATGTGTTTAGCAGACAAAGTAGAAGGGAGGCAGCAAGGAATGAAGAAGCAGAAATAGAGAAAAGAAGAAGAAATTCAGGTCTAAGTTCAATAGGATCTAACAAGGTACCAACGGATTACTAAGCATAATCAACAGAAACAGAGGCCCAGGCTTGGAAAAGTTCATCAGCGACCAAGCTAGTCCCTCTTTATTAAAGTGCTATTAAAATTAAGTCTTAATCCGAAATGTAACGTATTGTATGAATCATGAGCACTCACAAAAGGACAAAGATTGTGAGATTAAACTGTTAGGGGAGCCCAAAGGTCACCTAGGGAGGGGGGCAACCCAAAGGTTTTTCTATTTTGTATAAATATAGGAGAGTTAGAAGGAATAGAGGACTTTTTCCCAGATAGATTTGTGAGAGTATGATGTAAGAAGAACTATTTCCTTTTGCAAAAAGAAATTACAAGTTTTATGTTGGAGAAAACTTTGTGGAAGGTTTCAAATGTTGTGCTATGGATTTGTTGAATGTGAACTATTTCATTTTCAGTTGTTATCCATTAACTGTGAGATCGTTCTAACTCTTTGAACCTATGTTCTTGTTATGAATGCGCTCTAGTTTATTCTATGAAATTTCCACTATGAGTAATGAATGTTGTTCATAAACAATTAGCTATCTGGTTGTTCATATATCTATAAATGTTCATGTGTTTTCAAATAAGTAACAGCTATCTGTGATTTTTCTTAATGCATGCACAAAATACATTACTCATTGATGAATAATAATCTTGCTCCCTAGGGGTAGGTTAGATAGTTAGTTTTAGTTTTTTCTTGTTGTGTGTGGTTTAGATGCGAGAGAGTTAAGACGAGAGGTAAGAACCTACGCATCACATTGTGACCGCTCCTCGTATTCTCTATCAATCTATAGTTTTAGATAGGCACTTGCATCTCATACTTAAATGCAAAAAACTAAAAACATACACGGTGGACCGGGCCATAACCGGTAAAACCCTTTATTTTTGTTACTTGACCTACGGTAGCCGGACCGTAAACCAAACGGATTCCCCATACCAAACAGTAACGGGCTAGTTGAGAACGTTTACTGGAGAGAATCCATAACTGTTGTTACCTGCGATTTTCCAGGCCTCAACACGACACAATGAGCACTAATTAACGAGGCAATCCGCACTAGTCTTATTTTTCTTTGAGAAGACGACGCGAGATAAGTTACAGATATCATAGTTACTCTATTTTTTCTTAATAGAAAACTAAAGTAAAGCAGTATTAGTAAACGAACCATTAAATATAAGTAAAAAATTAAATATAAGTAAAAAAGTACAAAAATCATAGTTATTTCATTTTACTTTATTTTTCTCGTAATAGAAAACTAAAGTAAAGTAGTATATTAAAAATAATCATTAAATATAAAATGTTGTTTATATAATTATTTTCTTAATGGAAAAGAAAAGTATAGTACGGATAAAAAAAACCATTAAATGTAGTTATTATTTTTTAATAAATAATAATAAACATTATTTATATATTTCTTTTAAAATAAAAATAATAATAAAATAATTATTTTAAAAATAAATAATAATTTTTTAATAATATCCACATACTTCTTTTATTTTATTATTTTAATATGCAATAAAAATGGACCTTTCAAAACCTTATCACTCTAAGTTTTAATCTTTTAAACAAGATATACAAGATATAAGAAAGGGAACACTAACATTCAACCTCGTTTGAGTGATGAATGTGAGCTTTTTATGTTATGAAAAGAGAACTAAACTTGATAACCAACTAGATAAACCCCCTTATTAGAGTGATAGGTGAGATCTTTTATACTAGCAATTGCCCCAAGGAGGTGCAATAATCCGTCGATAAAGTGATTGTTAGAGGGTAAAAGAAGACAGAAAATGAAACAGTAAAATGAGGTAATGCAAGATTGCAATTAATACCACAAAAAAATGGAACACTCTAATTTATCAAAAGTTAGAGAATAGGCAAATAGGGCTTTCAAATAACATCACATTATACAACGAACATGCGATGGCATGGGAGAAATTTATCTGATGAAGAAAACACGCCAATGTGTTGTATGAAATAGCATGAAGTAGGCCAAATTCCACATAATCTCATCAAATATACTTTTGAAAATCATAGAAATGAAGCTCATGAAGTTCAGAATCGAACAAGGTAGATCGTTTCACAATATATATAGAATTCAAACCGTTTAGGATGGAAATAGAAGTAGCAGTCAAAGGATCCATACACATCCGCTTCTAATATAGAAGTAGCAGTCAAAGGATCCATCCACATCCGCTTCTAATATAGAAGTAGAAGTTCGAGAAAACAATAGACAATAAAGACATAACAGACATAATACATGTATTTCTAAATATTTCCCAATTGTTTAGAATCTTTAGATCCAATATTTTGCCATGTACTTTGCCATGAGTTTCCACAGTTTGTGGCTTCAAACAGCTACCTTCTCCGTTATGGAGAGACACGTCTCCTGGATTTGAACATTTGGGGCAATAGATAATGATGATTCCCCTAAAATCATCGTTATCTATATCTGTGGCCTTCCATTTCTGAGCTAAAGGTGCCAAAACATTGACAGCACTGTTCACGTGCAATGACCTGGTAGTTCAGCAACAGTGCAGTGCAATGACCTGTTCAAATTCTAAAATCAAGTATTTCCCAAGTCAATTTCTCAACTCATGTTCCTTCCATGAAAACTAAAAAACTTTCTCAATTAACAACATCTCCCATATACACTAACCTGAAAGGAAATCATTTCTATTTGATGTTCTAAATACATTGTATGAACCTTAAGAATAAGTTGCACCCAACATATTGGTATTCATCATAGCATTCAAAACTCAGTTGAAATTACCCAATAAAGCATCATTCCTTTCTGGTTTGCTGCTTGACAAAAATCTAAAGCCTTTTGTTGAGTTATTTTTTCCATCAATCCTTTTTTTTCAGCAGAAAAAATGCCAGATCTTGTTATTCAAATACGAATCAAAGGACATCGTATACATGCAGCCCTCCAAAACAAGCTTTCAAGTTGGGGAAAAGGCATTGAAGATCCCTCTAATCACTAAGTGATCATCAAGACAAACCATGCTGTCAAGAGCATGAGCAAAAAACATAGAGCCTTAAAGAAACCAGACTCTTAGCATAATACCACATAACAGTTCCATAGATGATATGGACTCTGAGACAGAAAGATTGACAATCAAACTTATAAATCCTGAGCATAACAAGAAGGCTGAAAGTCTCATCAATGTCAGCTCAAGATCCAGTATGTCATAATAAAGCAGAAATCGTGCCAAAAAAAAGAAAAGGGGACTGAGTCTCGGCACATAGCTTAAAAAAGCTGAAAATTTCCATAATCAAAGATCCTTCCTTCCATAAATTCAAAGAAGTTTCCAAAACCAGGATCTAACACAAGAGCCTTCTTTGAGTGACAGTCAGCCTACTGATTATGCTCACGATATATATGTTTGAGAGTCAAAGGAGTGAAATTTTGCATAAGGGACCTGATGTCCTCGCACCAATGTCTCAAGCTGGGAGAGTCCAAAGAAGCTGTCCTTTTTTCCCAATTGATAATGACTAGGGAGTCACCATAGATAGTAAGTAGAGGGATCCCCAAAAGCTTAGACATAGCAAGAAGAGCCCAGAGTGCAAGGAGTTCAGCTCTTGTATTTGATCTTCTACCACAGCCAAGAGAGAAGCCAATAGAATGTGAGTCACTCAGGTGCAACACAAAACCCGCTCCCCCAAGGTCTCCAGCAGCTGCCCCGTCAAAGAAGCCACAAGGAAAAATAATCTGAGGGCTGGAGCTGATATATCTGATCTTGTGCTTTTGCTTCGGAATAGGATAAAGAAGAATGAGAGCTTTAACCTGTTAAATGATATCAAAAACATATAACTTTTTATTTTCAAATAAACAGTTGTTTCTCATTTTCCACATACTCCAGAAAATGAAAAGGGGCAAATAGATGATGGCAAAGAAAGCAGATAAGCTCTTGAACCAATGTTCTAGAAAGGTCTTGGCAGAACAATTGTTTAAGGATGGTAAGCCAGACTTCTCACATAAAGCAGAGAAAACCCTTTTGGTAACAAAGCAATCTATGAACAAGTGTTGGACCGAGTCTTCGCTCATCCTACAGAGAGTACAAACACCGAGACCCTGCCAACCTCGTTTTTGAAGATTATCCCAAGTTAACACGCGATTCATAACCACTAACCAGATAAAGCATCTAATCTTTGCAGGTATGTTGAAAGACCAAAGAAGGTCCAACACCTTAGACTGATCCGAGGAGGGATCTTGATAGTGATGTACAATGAGATCATACCCCAAAGCAGCAGAAATATCCCCGGCATGCTTATTATAAGTCCAAATTAAAGAGTCTTTCTGATAAGTCAATCTGATTCTTCCAAATTCAAGCCCGGAGATAAAATTGTTCCACAAGAGCCCCCATTCCCCTCCCAAATCCAGATCTTCAGCCATGAACCAATATCTCTTAGCCCCAGGGGTGAAATTTCAGGCTTGAGCCAGAGTTAATATGCCATAGTCCTCCAAATAATCACGGAGATCCTGAGGAAGGACCAATAGGGATTCGGTGCCCACAATCGCATCCATACCAACATGTATATCTTCATCGTTCCCTACTTGCCAGGAGAGTCCACAACCAACCCAGGACAAAGTAAGTAAAAAACCTTTCCAAATCACTGATACACCATTTATAGCAAAGGCTTTTTTGTGGATCCAGGACACCACAGAGAGCTTTTTAAGGTATTTCACAGACATTAAATTGAACCAAATCCCATTCCCATTTAGGGCCAACTAGAAACTCTTCAAGCATAAGGATAGGCTAAACCAGCCCAGATGTTTAATGCCCCAGCCACCAAGAGAAGTTGGTTTTGAAAGAGACAGCCAATCCACTAAGTGATATTTCTTCTTATTAGCTGATGATCCCCATAAGAATGAAAATATCAGGTTCTTGAGCTTATCCAGGATTGACTTGGGAATGGGAACCAGAGCCATCCAATACACCGGCATGCTTGAAATAACTGCTTTGATCAAGACGAGTCCACCCCCAAGGGATAGAAGATGGAGGGTCCAGTGTTGGATTCTTCTTTCAAACAATTTTATAAGCCAGTGCCAATCCTTCACCATGTATCCAAGGGGCTTAATGAAATATCCTAGATATTTAAAACCCAGGGAAATGTGATCAAAATTTAAGGTAAGAGTGCGAGAGATTCTGTTCAATATCCCCTCATCTACATTGTTGAACAAAAAACATGATTTGTCCATATTGATACACATACCTGAAGCTGCACAAAAAGTGTCCAAGATAACTTTGAAGGCGACCCATTCCTCAAACGTACCAGAACCAAAAAGAATCACATCATCAACAAAAAGCAAGTGAGTAAGAGAGAGCTGGGTAGTAATTCTTATGCCCATGATCTTCCCATTGTTCCGAGAATCCTTTATTAAGAGACTGAGCCCCTCTATAACAAGGATAAACAGTAAGGGAGACAAAGGGAAACCTTGTCTAATACCCCTAGAGGTAGTGAAAAAACTGGAGAGGGTACCATTTATGAGCAGAGAAAAATTTGCAAAAGATAAACAACCCA
Organism: Pseudotsuga menziesii; assembly: GCA_001517045.1. Taxonomy (NCBI): domain Eukaryota; kingdom Viridiplantae; phylum Streptophyta; class Pinopsida; order Pinales; family Pinaceae; genus Pseudotsuga; species Pseudotsuga menziesii. The sequence goes on along the minus strand of LPNX010018606.1, from coordinate 42,842 downwards.
TAATCCAATTAACACCCATCAGAGGGACACCAATTTGCAGAAGGATGAGTCTGAGATAGGACCAATTCACCCTGTTAAAATCTTTTGACAGATCCAGCTTGAGGATTAGAGCACACTTGTTTTTGGTCTTGACAGAGTGTAAAACCTCTTGAGTAATGGCTATAGCCTCTGCAATTTGTCTGTTTTTCAAGAAACCAAATTGTTGGGGGGGAATAAACTTGTCCAAATAAGGCTTTAGGCGCAAAGAAACAATTTTGGAGATAAGTTTGTAGACAAGATTTCAAAGAGAGATAGGTCTGAAGTCCGCAAAGGTAAGGGGCTTCTCTTTCTTAGGGATGAGTGCTATGAAGGTAGAGTTCAGAGAGGGTAAAACTCTGCCTTCCAATCTGGAAGATTCAACTACATTTAAAATATCACTCCCTAGAAGGTCAAAGAAGGCCAAGAAAAATTCCACTGGCCAGCCATCTGGACCCGGAGATTTATCCTTCTTAAAAGATTTTAAACCCAGTTCTACTTCCTCCATAGAAATCTGACGAGTGAAGCTCTCCAAATCCTCATGATGTTGAAAAAAGGAGGGGAATAAACGAATAACCTTCAGTTGAGCTTTAATGTTGGTCTGACCATCATCTTTGCAAATCTTCGAGAAATACCTGACTCCCAGATATTTTATACCTTTGTCATCCTCTATGAGATTCCTCCAATTATCCTGAAGGCCCCAAATGGCATTTTGATTCTTGCGGGCTGATGCAACCGAATGAAAAATTTTTGTATTGGCATCACCCAAAGATGCCCAACTCATTCTACTTTGTAACCTAGTAGATCAGATTTCATGATCCAACAATAGCTTTAAATCCTTTTTCAAAGCATAGATCCTATGGTTTTCAAGTGTGCTAAGTAATCCAGAAACTGAAGATCCCAAAACTTTCTAAATTTCTTCTTCAATAAATAAGATTTCTCTTTCATTGCCAAGGTATTTTCATGCGTCCAGCTTTTGACCTTCCTTTTTAATAAGCAAAGCTTCTTTGAGAGGCCATCCATTGCAGACACAGGGTCTCCATGGGACAAACAGGGCCATTCCTCTCTTACCATTTTGACAAAAGCATCATCGGTCAGCCAGGAGTGATTGAACTTAAAAGGGAAGAAAGAAGAGACAGGCTCCTGTGTCCATTCCAGGAGGATAGGGTAATGATCAGAGACCACAGAAGGAGAATACCAGACTCTATACCTGGGAAGGAGATCAATTAAGTTCAAAGAGAGTAAGAAATGATCCAGTCTTTTGCATATGCCCTCCTCTCCCAACCTGCCATTGCGCAAGGTAGGCCCAGCACAAGGTGGGGCAACATCCACCAAATTATAATCAGCAAAAAGTTGAGTGAAAAAGGGTCCAAGAGGGTCGATATGAGCCTTATTACCCCAGATTTCAGAAGCATTCAAAGTGAGATTTAGATCCCCCGCAAGAATTAGATTTGGAAGAGAAAGGAGGCCACCCCTGGAAGCCTCATTCCAAAAAGCATCATGATGCAGGTAGGGGCCATAACAGTTTAAAATGGAAAGAGGGACATGTGAGCCCCTGAAACGTGCTTCAAGAAGAATTCTCGCCAAATTTTGATAGGCTTTATATCTAACTCTAAGGGGATTCCAGCTTGAAAGGATACCTCCCAAGAGACCCTTTGAGCTGATAGCACAAAATTCCCATCCAAGACAGAGTTTAGAAAATGCAGAGCAGGGTAAGTGGTGTTCATGGTTTCTTGAAAGAGGATGATGTCATGCAAGACAGAGACAATAAGTCGATGGAGGCTCTTTTGTTTAGTCGATCCCCCCAGGCCCCGTACGTTAAGAGTGAGGATTTTCATTAAGAACCACTAGGAGTGGGTGACTTTACTCTAAGGACCTGGGAGGAGGAAACCGGCGGATGCCTCACCACGTTTTTTAACCTGGTGGACAAATGAGTGTATGAAAGGGTACCAGAGGTCAAGTCCGATACCGACTGAGAGGATTTTTTCTTCTTTCTAATAGTAATGTTTTCAAAACGAATGGAATCCAACGGTAGGACAGAGGGTGAGAGAGGAGTTTTCATGGAGAAAATATACAGCAAATTTTGAATAGAGGGGTCAGAAAAGGAGGGAGATGAAACAGGACTGTGAGGGGGGGAGGTGCTGACAGAGAGACCTGAGCCTACAAGAGGAGGAAAATCAGTGGTAGGAAAAAAATATGTCGGTTCTACAGAGGAGGAAGGGACTGAGTCCATAAAAGGTGGTGAAGAGGATAGAGGGAGGGGTGATTCATCAAGACAAACTGGGAGGGAGCCAAACAAAGGAGCTACAAAGGGAGCAGTAGGAGCGGAACCCACGAGAGTGGTGGGTGGAGTGGCATTACTCTCCAGAGAGTCCAAAAGAAGAATTTCATAATTTGAAGCATCCCTAAAAAATGAGCAAGCATTAGAGTAAATACCTTTAGACGAAGCAGCCCGCGTCGAAGAGGAGGTATGATGAGATGAAACCCCCAAGCAAGAAGGAGGAGACTGCCACACTGGTGGAGAGAGACTAGTGCTTGGGCTAGCCGTACCATGAAGTAGAACCAGACAATCCCTTCTCAAATGACCCACATCCCTGCAGCGAATGCAGCGGAAAGGGATGTTGAGGTAGTCCAAGTGTTGAGAGAACAGACGATCCTGGCAAAGTATCTCAACTTCCGCTGGGAGACCCTCAGAAATGTCCATTTCAACCAAAATATTTGCCATTCTCTTGTCAAAGGAGTGCATAAAATCTTCCTCCACCGCAACGAACCGACCTATAGTATTGGAAATGCCTTCCAAAAGATAGCGGCTCCATAGAGGGAAGGGGAGAGCAGGTAACAAAACCCATAAGTGACTCTTCCTTATCCGCTCCCGTAGAGGATCAAAATGTGCATGCCAATGGCTAAGAACCAGAGAGCCCTCACCAATTCTTCAGAGTGAATTCAAAATAGTCAAGGCATGTGCATCCTCCAAGAAAATGAAAACTTTCCAACCCCTAGCAAGCAAACTGATCATGGGCACATAGGAGAGGAGCGGCTTCCAATGTTCAATTTCCCAAGCAATCCAGTCCTTCTTCCCCATCTGACAGTACTCAAGTCTACCTATAAGAGCCTGAGAACAAAGAGCCTCCATGCGCTCCATATAAATATCACGTCCCAGAACATACCTGAGCTTCCCCTCAAGCACTTTATGTGCTTTAGCTTTCTGTCTTCTCCGGGAGCACGTAAGAGTAGACTAAGGGTCGGCTGCACAAGGTATTTCCCAAGTCAATTTCTCAATTGATTTTCCTTCCGTGAAATCTAAAAAATGTTCTCAATTAACAAGATCTCCCATATACACTATATGAACTCAAGTAAGAATGTACACAATTTCACAGATAAATATTATGGGGTACAAGGAAAAGTTGCTTAATTACCACTATATTCAGGTGCTAGATATCCAAAAGTCCCAACTAATCTAGTCTCCACACATTTTTTTCCACGACATCTTCATGTTTCTCTTGATATTAATTTGTTCATTGCACCATTTCATTTGTAAAACATAATTTTTATTTAAATGCATCTATATGGTATTTATATTTGTACAACTGCAGGTTGTAGTGTTCCCGTAAGGTTTATCAACAAAAGTAACCAGTTAAGACAAACAACTGAGGAAAGTGCTTTCTTCAAATAAAGAATCAACTAAAAGTATCACATGTTCTTTCAATTGAAAAATGAACAATGTTAAGTGTGTCGTTGCAATAAAAAAAATCCTTTACTCATTAGCAACAATCCACATAGGCTTTGGCCGAAGAGTTAGGGTAATGTTTTCTTGCATTTACACATGGATTTTATAAATGTTTTCACTTTGACGTATGGTTTCCAATAATTGAATTGTCCTGCCACATGTTAACCCACTCAAAGTTTTGGCTCTCCATCGTTGACACTAGACATGACTAGACATTGACAAGCACTCTTCTGATTCTTGAGCAACCAAAGAGTTCCAATTTTAGTTCTTGATAGAGGATAGGTTCTATGATGGAGTTTTTATCGCAGGTTTTATATTCACTACACCTCACACACACCACGAATCCTTAAAAAGATATCTAGCCTAAGTGATGCATAATACCTTTAACAATAGCTATCACATAACATGCCCAGACAATTCCATCCATTGTGATAACCGACAATATTTTCTTGAAATTTTCCCATAAACTGTGCTCTGGAAGGGTTTTGTGAAAGTAATGCACTGCCATAAAAGAAACCTAACACTATAATTTGTCTGTATTTTCTTGTTTGGTGGTCAATTGCATATGTTTTTTCACTACTATTACAATAGCGACATGCTTTCTAGAAATTTACACGTAGATGGTTTCTAGCATAGTGACATAGAAAGCGACTTGTTAAAAACCAATTCTCCCTTTCTGTATCTCGACAGAAAAAGGAAAAAACAAAGAAAAGAGAAAATATTTATAGTTCGTCTATATTGTGATGGCACATATAAAAGGAGCAAAAAATATTGCTACAACAAAATCACTATACATGCCCTTTATCTCGCCACTACACATACCCAATTGCCAACAAACTTACCAACGTATATTAAATGAGAAAAGAAAAGCATTCAATCTAAAAACTTCCAGTACATATTCAAAGCTACACAAATGACAAATATGGCCACACATAAGCATCAGATTACCTCTGCAAAGGCATGACAATATGCTCCTCGATGAGTCTGAAAGCGCTCCTCTGTGTGAAAATGGAACTCTTGTGGGACTGTTAGAGTAGGAATAGCCTTGTCTAGAGGAATATTTCTTGATTTCCTTACCTGTGAAGCAGAGAAAAAATCAATTGAAAGTTAACATCATAGTAGCACAGAAAACATAAGAACAAAATTCATTATCTACTTTCTAGTTGTCTAAGCAATATATTTGTATCCAACCAAATTAAGAAAGCAACAAAAGTGACTTTATTCTTCAGTTGTTTAATATGCATATAAATTAAAGTTACTAACAGATCTCATTGAAGAAAATGAAATCTTCCCAAGTCACCATTTGATCCATTGAGAATAAGTTTTGTATGCTTATTTTCCATAAGTTTTAAATGATTAATTGCATTCATTAATATTCAACACAGGTCAAATTTTGTTTGGATTTGACTTCACAGAATGCGTGTTTTATATGAGATTCACCAAACTCAACTAAAGAAACAGGTTACAACTATTCGCAAATTGCCTTGACAAAGTTAAGGAAACGACAATGAACAAGAAACACAAAACCAAAGAAAATAAACTTCCAAGGGAAACACAAAACCAAAAATGTTCAATTGAAGTATTCCATTGGGTTAATGCCATTTTATATAGACTAAACAATTCAACTTGAACATTATTCAAGTTATAATTTTCATCTATGAGAGCGTTAACATGACTCTGAGCCCTCCTACACCCTGGAAGAAATAAGTTTCTCCCAACCTCTCTCTCCCACCCGCCACTTAATTCGTCTCCTCAATTGTTACTCTCTGTATTATCTCCATGTCATTGAGGCAAGCTTCACGAGCTAAGGTCTCAAACAAGTTGATGCGAAGGAGGGAGAAATCATGGCCTCCATTATGTGGAGTATTGTTAAAGAGGAATATGGTGAAGGGTTGATGAGGAGCGGGGAATATGTAAGATAGAGTGGCATCGAAGTCATGTCACAAGGTCATGCAAACATCATATCCTTCGGCCTTTTATTCATTTCAAAACCATAGCTTACTCTTGTTGCCGCCTTTCACACACCTGGGTTACGTGGAAGAAATATTCAAGCCACTCAGTGTGTCCTTGGGGGCAAGTCTCGAGTCAAGGCTGTCACCTTGTTCTTGACTCCTCCGTTTAGGCTCAACTCCTAATGAAGCCAAGGGGGGTAGACCCTATTAAGTTACTAAGGAAAAATTATTTAGTATGGTGATGTTAAACTGAATGAGTTACTTAGGAGTTTGAAATTTAACCATAAACAACCATAGATGACAAGATACAAAATGAGCGCATGAAAGCACAATGTTGAGACACAATATATATATATATATATAGCAAGAAAATAGATAGTGCCTTAAAATGGAGTCAAAAGATAATTAATGTACTTGCATGTGCTTGGAGTGAATGTTTTGCGATTACCTCTTAGTGCATTTTAAGTTAATGTGAAATATGAGTTGAATAAAATTAGGCGAAAGGGGTGGAATCCAGATATACCCGAGAGTACTTGGAGTATGTCCAAAACTAAACTATCATGGCTACCCGCAAGGAATATGTGGGTTGAATGGAGTCTCTGAGGCTATTGTTCATAATGCACCCGCAGGTGTAATAGAGATCGGCGCCTCGAGGTCACTTTTCAGGAGTTCCCGCTTCCTTTGGGTATTTTGCCACCATAATGGTTTGATCTAGGTGTTGGATTTTCACCTAATGATTTGTCAATTCGGGAGAGTGAATCCTAATTATTCTAGTCACTCAAGTGCTTTTGATGCAGCTTGACTGATCGAACGAACCGCAGCCAAGTGCAGAGCATACACACCGGAGTCTTTTCAATTTTAGTAAATTTTAAGATAGGTGTTCTTGTTGAAAAGAAAACCCTCCAGGAACCTCTTTCGATCCAAGTGGATCTCAATAAGGGAATCAAGGAGGGGTTAATTTTATTATAGCTGATGAAACAATTTATGAAAAGGAAAACAAAGATACACAATGCTGGTTTTCTAATTAGTCCTACCACGCATCTCTTTCCCCTTTCGGGTCAATCGAGAAGTCGTGGGGTAAGTATTAAGATTACTTTGAAATCTCAAATATGGAATATGGAAAAGATAATAAATCAAAGTATACTACCCTGCAGTTTAGAACTATGTTAGATTGAACAGAGATGAACAAAAAGTAAAAAATTGACACAGACGCAAATCCCCCCAGGGGGGATGGTGAATAGGCTCGAAAGAGCCTATTCAAAATGACATTTTATTTTTATTAGCAGTGATTTACAATATCACAAAATTGAAATTGATGTATTTTGGTCCTTGTTATCTAGGATCCAAAGGCTTACAACAAGCTTGTAACAAGCTAAAATCAAAACACGGCGGTAGGGGAAGCTTCCGGGAAGCTCTGGTTCGTCCAAGAGTCGGAAATTGGGCAGAGTCTCCTTCTATTTTTTTTTAGACCTGATAAAAAATAGCGATCAATTAAAATCAAATGTGCCCAAACACACTTTAAAAGTGTTTTGGGTCACCACACTAGTTACTGAAAAAAAACTAACTAAAAATTTGTTAAGTTGGGGTAATCTAGTTTTGCAAAAAAGGAACCAAGGAAATGAATCTTTCCTTGGGATATTGGCTTGTTGTTTGGGAAGCCAATGAGATGTGCACTTTTATTGCAGAATATGAAACTTTAAAGTACAGCAAAGGAAACTACCTTAAAAGCAAGCTACAAATTTTCTTTAAAATGCTTGCAAAAAAAAGGATAATTTCAACTAGATCTCTTAAAATATGACTTTATATGCAAAACGGAACTGAGATCTAAAATTAAGAAAGGATCTTACTAACTAGATCTATATGTAATTTACTTTGTGAGACAGATCTAAGCAACAATATTCTTTAAAAGTAACCAATTTGAAGAGAAATTAAGATTTTGAAGGAGGAAGAGAGAGAAAGAGTGTTGGAAGCCTGGGAATGTTGGGCTTTGGAGTCTGTTATGGTGGAACACCGAGGGAATATGTCATTCAGAGGATCTTGAAGATGAGGAAGATGCAAACCAACTCAACCTCTTCTACAAGCGATATCACCTGCAACTTAGAAATCCTTGCACAAACAGATGCTTAAAGCATAGGTGCTATTGGAAGAGATAATTGGAAAGCATGCAATTAAAATTAAATACATACAACTCCAATAGATCTAAAACAAGCAGCAGTAAGAGCATAAATCAAACTAGAATAAACTCTGACCCTAACAGGAGGGAGCTCTCTCCTTCAAGGCCAACAATTAACCAGCAAAAGCAACGATAAATAACACATATTATACCTCATAAGCATTTGACAACAACCATCCACACATGAAGAGCATTACACCATAGATCTTGCCTCCAAAGCTTCTTTATTCTAGAATAATAAACAATACAATAGTACCAGGGATAATTTTAGGGGCGAATTTTAGGCCAATGGGCTATTTTTCCATGTTTTTCTCCCAAAAAAGATTCGCCATTTTGCATTTTTTGAAGCCCTGTTTCGCCCAATTTTGATGGGGTAAAATATTTTCACCCTAAAAATCGCCAAATTATTGTATAAATGATATAAAATCCTTGGAAATTAAAATATTTTTTGAAAAATATCGCCAATCATTTTATAGTTGTCGTTTTAAGAATTGGTAATATTCGCCAACATTTATACACTTTTAAATAAGTATGGTTCCTTAAAATCATCCCTATACAATACAAGAGCAACAACACCTCAATCCCAATTCTAACTAGCTTGGAAGAGGTTGCTTGTGCTTTGATTTATACAAAAACCAGGAGATCCAGCCCAGGGGGGCGCAAATCCCAAGGAGACAGATCAAATCAGCTGATGGAGAGTCAATCAATGCAGATTTGAAGTTGAACTGAGCCTTCTCGTCAATCAGGGGCTTGATTGAGCTGACACATCAACCCATAAACCGACACATCAGTCCACAGAGCTCCCAGGAGATCCCACACATGTGGAGGAGAGAGAGAGGGCACAATTCCCCATAAATGCTGTTGAAGATCAACTCTGGATCTGATTTGATCACCTCCTTCAATCAAGGATTTGTCAGATCCAGTCAATTTGGTTCAGATCTGATTGATTTCAATCAAATCGGATGAGAATCCCTTGATCTAGGATTCTGGATTTGCTCCATTATTCATCAATTTATTAATTAAAATAATCAATAATTGATTTTTTGGGGATTTCTGACCTGAGTGATGGAAAATCACTCAAAACTAGGAAATAGTGGGTCCATGGATTTACATGGTGCTCTTAGCTTGAAAATGAGCACCTACATGACTGAAACTGATTATTTGGCCCACTTTTATTACAAAATCAATTTTTCCAATTAAACTATTAAAAAATAGCCTAGGTTTTGGAAAAATTAAATTTTAATAAAAAACACTGAAAAAATAAAAAATAAAAATGAAAAATTGAAGAAACCTAGGGGGACTTAGACATGTTCATTTGACTCAACCATGATGCCTAGCATGTTTATACATTGACACATAGACTCTAATAACCTCAATAGGCCTGAATGCCAAGCCGACCACCCCAACTTTGGAGGTATGGAGTGAAAAACTCAGAAATTAATAGTCGTTTATTCAACAACCAATAATAACCAAGGGAAAAAACACCCTGGGCTGATCGGATTAACAAATAAAGTCTAAGAGACTGAGTCTTTTAAAGACACTGTCATGCTAGAACATTTATTACAATTCCCCCATGGGGTATGAACATGTGATATAGTACAACAAGCACTTCCCAAAAGTACTTCCAAAGGTCTTCTGAAGTCCGAACAAGTTATCTTGTCCGGTTCACCAGGCTCACTTGACAAAAAACCACTAAGTTCAACTTAGGTGGTAACATTCTGGCTCCATCTAGGGACACATTCTCTGACTGATCTTTTGTTCAAAGGAGAGGATGTGAGAACTCTGGAATCTCTGGTTCCTTTGGATTGTACTGTTTAGACGGTGATGGCTTATCCTTTCTTTGATACACTGCACCCTTTAATCTAGCCTCCTTCATTTCCTTGATTGTTTCTGGAGAAGGCATTACACCATAAAATTTGGAAAGGAGATCCTTCTCGTAACTGTAATCCGTGGCCTGCTCCCAATGCTGGTTTGATAAAGGGTAGGTTTGGCCTACCATGTACACATGATCAGACTCGCCTGATGTTGTTTCTTGATTACTGACCTCGACCATTCCATGTTCTATAACCTGGTTTGCTATATAGCAAGTGCTTTCTTGGTGGAATTGATCACAAGGTCTACACCATGGAATGACTTCTTCTACTAGGTTAGTTGAGTCTAACTGGTTTGGAATCCTAGGTTCTTGCTGAGAAGCTTTCTTCTGATACCCCTGATTCTGTTTAGGCTGAAAGTTCCTAGGTCCATTATTTCTTTCCATGGTGATTATTCTGTTCTGAATATGATTCAATTGTGTAGAATGATTTGCCATGATTTGGTTTTGACTAGTAACCGATTCTTTTATCATGTTAGTTACCTTTTCCATGGGGTGTTTAGAGGTTTCCTTTTCCTCTAAATCAACAGCTTTTCCCTTCTCTTTGTTGTATGAAGTGTTTCCCCTTGTGTAACCTGGAATGTTGGATTTGCCTAAAGACTGCATATTCTTTTCTATTTTCTCGGCCAATTCCTGAGCAGTTTTTAGATCAGTCGGCTCTTTGTCCCTTAACTGGTACCTCAAATCACCAGTGAAAGCTTCGATGTAAGATATGAGGATGGAGGCATCCCTTGGCTTGATTTCTCTAGGGAGGTCCGCAACCACACGCCTGAACCTAGTATTAAATTCATCAATGGTTTCATTCTCCATCTTCTTTACGTTATGAAGGGCAGCAAGCAGATGTCTTGGTTCTTTCTTTTCCCCCCATTTCTTCTTAAAACCATCTAGGAATTCATTAAGATTTTTATATGAATCATCACCAAGGTCGGAGTACCATTCCGCAGCATCATCCTCTAAGGATAAAGCAAAGAGCTTCATTTTGACATCTTCATGGTTATGGGCAGCATCATTGCAATAACTGACCAGGTGCTTTTCAAACTTTCGGATGTGAGACTTGGCAGTGATGGCATTATTTCCTTGGGATATGGGGAGCTTATTGATAGCATCATTCGGAATGTCATGAGGATTACCTGCTATCTGAGAAAAGTCAAGGGGTTTGTAAAATTCTGTCATTTCTTGAGATTGGAAGGTATGACTCTCTACAAATATGTGATGGATATTTGAGAGGGATTGGTCTCCTAAATTTTCAAGGTTTCTACGAGAAGTCTGCCTATTCAATATTTCCCTAATAAACCTTTCGGGATCAGGGAGAGGATTGAATAATTGTCGGCAGTTTCTTCGGGTAGAAATTCTTGAAGGGATGTTAGACAGTGGAGTTGCCAGATGGATCGAGTTTTAATTTTTATGTTTTTTAAAGACTAGATCAATCAAAAGTTTTTATCTTTTTAGTTGTTTAGAAAAAAGTTAAGCTAAGTCATACTCGGGAATAAAAAGATTTATCCCCAACAACGGCGCCAAAAAGTGTTGCCATCTTTCACACACCTGGGTTACATGGCAGAAATATTCAAGCCACTCGGTGTGTCCTTGGGGGCAAGTCTCGAGTCAAGGCTGTCACCTTGTTCTTAACTCCTCTGTTTAGGCTCAACTCCTAACAAATCCAAGTGGGGTAGACCCTATTAAGTTACTAAGGCAAAATTATTTAGTATGGTGATGTTAAACTGAATGAGTTACTTAGGAGTTTGAAATTTAACCATAAACAACCATAGATACAAAATACAAAATGAGCGCACGAAAGCACAATGCTGAGACACAATATATATATATAGCAAGAAAATAGCCAGTGCCTTAAAATGGAGTCAAAAGATAATCAATGTACTTGCATGTGCTTGGAGTGAATGTTTTGTGATTGCCTCTTGGTACGTTTTAAGTTAATGTGAAATATGACTTGATTAAAATTAGGCGAAAGGGGGGGACTCCAGATATACCCGAGAGTACTTGGAGTATGTCCAAAACTAAATTGTCATGGCTACCCGCAACGAATATGTGGGCTGAATGGAGTCTTTGAGGCTATTGTTCATAATGCACCCGCAGGCGTAACAGAGATCGGCGCTCCGAGGTCACTTTTTTAGGAGTTCTCGCTTCCTTTGGGTATTTTGCCACTGTAATGGTTTGATCTAGGTGTTGGATTTTCACCTGATGGTTTGTCAATTCGGGAGAGTGAATCCTAATTATTCTAGTCACTCAAGTGCTTTTGATGCAGCTTGACTGATCGGACGAACTGCAGCCAAGTGCAGAGCATACACACCAGAGTCTTGTCAATTTTAGTAAATTTTAAGATAGGTGTTCTTGTTGAAAAGAAAACCCTCCAAGAACCTCTTTCGATCCAAGTGGATCTCAATCGGGGAATCAAGGAGGGGTTAATTTTATTATAGCTAATGAAACAATTGATGAAAAGGAAAACAAAGATACACAATGTCGGTTTTCTAATTAGTCCTACCACGCATCTATTTCCCCTTTCGGGTCAATCGAGAAGTCGTGGGGTAAGTATTAAGATTACTTTGAAATATCAGATATGGAATATGGAAAAGATAATAAATCAAAGTATACTACTCAGCATATTAAAATTCCGCTAGATTGAACAGAGATGAACAAAAAGTAAAAAAATTGACACAGACGCAAATTCTCCCAGGGGGGATGGTGAATAGGCTTGAAAGAGCCTATTCGAAATTACCTTTTCTTTTTATTAGCAGGGATTTACAATATCACCAAATTGAAATTGACGCACTTTGGTCCTTGTTATCTGGGATCCAAAGGCTTACAACAAGCTTGTAACAAGCTAAAATCAAAACACAGCGGTGGGGGAAGCTTCCGGGAAGCTCTGGTTCATCCAATAGTCGGAAATTGGGCAGAGTCTCCTTCTCTTTTTTGTTAGACCTACTAAAAAATAGCGAGCAATTAAAATCAAATGTGCCCAAACACACTTTAAAAGTGTTTTGGGTCACCACACTAGTTACCGAAAAAAAACTAAGTAAAAATTTGTTAAGTTGGGGTAATCTAGTTTTGCAAAAAAAGGAACCAAGGAAAGGAAGCTTTCTTTGGG